>VTGD01000022.1:0-370836 GCA_013406985.1 Calonectria crousiana | reverse complement strand
TTCAACAGCAAGGACCCAGTTCTTCAACCCATAACGGTATCTCAATTGTTCCCTAATCTCAAACAACAAGTCTTGTACAGAACACCCAAGAAGCGAACTTACAAAAAGACCAAACGAGTAAAGACCAGACAAAATGGCAAAATAAGCGGTGGATGTTAGCCAGACCTGCAGGTTAAAGACACCGCGACGGACTTCACCCCAGCTGAATCGTTCATCGCGCTCAGAAACTGAGCTGCAACAAATTGTCAATTTAAAATCACCTTGTAGGCCAATCAACTATCAACTTACTTGATTCGGCCTCCCTGGTCAGTTTCTAGCCGTCTGATGGCCCATTCCTTTTCCTCTGGTGTCAGATACTTTGCTGTTGCGGGGCTATTCGGCAGACCGAAAAAGGCAATTGATCCGGCTACAACTGTCTGTTTCGATTGTCAATACGCAAGAAAGGCGGTGAAAGAGAAGAAAAAAAGAAAGAAAGAAAAGAGAACCCACCATCAATCCTTCAATGATCAGAATCCATCTCCAACCCTCCAAGTCTCCTCGGGGACCAATGGCGGCGAGACCACGAGCAAGCAAGCCTAAGTGTCAAAGTTAGCATGATGAAAAAAAAATCAATAATAATAATTCGGGCGAAAGCTACCTCCAAATGCCCCAGAAAGCGACGCCGCCGTGTAAAATATGCCAATTCGCAAGGCAAGTTCGCCACGCGTGTACAGCCCCGACAGGTAGAGAACCATGCCAGGTAGCAGACCACCTTCCGCGATGCCCAGGATGGCGCGAACGGCGATGAAGCTGGAAAAGTTGCGCACAAAGCCAAGGCATATGGTGATGATGCCCCACACGACGGTCAGGGTCGGCAGCCATATCCTGGGCGACACCTTTTTGAGAACCAGGTTGCTGGGCAGCTCGCTGAAGATGTAGGTGGCGTAGAAGACGGCCAGGCCCTGCGAGTACTGCAGGTTGCTGAGGCCGAGGTCCTCCTCCATGCCGATGATTTTGGCGTTTCCGACATTTGTGCGGTCGAGAAAGGAGCACAGGAACAGCAGTGCCAAGACGGGTAGCACACTTGTTAAAAAAAAAACTTTTGTCAGTTGAATTCTACAGGTGGAAAAACACGTTGCAGCCAAACATACCGAGTATCCGTCTTGAACAAGACTCGTCTCGTCAATTGCGCCTGGTGCTCAGCATCCGCGCCCAAGTGGTCGAACTCGTCGTGCTCGGCCTTGGAGTCCATGTCAACGTCTTTCAGGGAAGTCATTGTTGGTGGCGGCCGAGGCGAGCTAGCGCAGCGTGCTTGTTTCCGCGCAAACTAAATTAATTGTCTTGGCTCGGAGAAAATAAAAAACCAGAGACAAAGTGAATTGGTCGGCTGCCCTCATTCTCCAACAAAAAAAAGGCCAAGGGCTTGGCGGGACATCTATTTAAAAGGCCCTCCCCCAGAGATTTCCGTTTTGCGGGGAAGTGGAGCGCGCGTGGAGAAGTTGGGGATCGCCGCCCAACGCACCCAGGACGGGAAACGTTCAACGGAAAACACTTGTGACCGCCGAGAGTGTCATCATTAGCGCGTTTGCAATTGGCTCTCCGGCATCGTGTTCGGCCTCCAGAACTGGCCCCCGACGAACTCACCGCGCCCGCGTCAGCTCCGTCCCAACGCCGCATGCAAGATGGCGAGATGGGGGGGAATCCCACAATGCAACGCAGCAGCGGAACCCGCCGTCCCCATCAATCGAGACCCGGACTCAAGCTGGCACTGAAAGCTCCGCCGGGGTCCAAGAAAGGGAAAAAAAAAAAGTGCCACGAGGTGGAGTATCGCCGAGTCCATCGCGGTGAGTTGCTTCGTGATTGTGGAGACGGTGAGACTCTCGTGGTTGCCACGCACTGGCCTGTCGGTCTAAGACATTCTGAAACGAGTATTGGGCCGATCAAGAAAGATTCCGGTCAATTGGGTTTGGGCCCTTTTTGGTCCCTGCTTGGCACGCAGACTCTATGCTTAATCAGCCAGGCCGAGCATCTCCACCTAACCTAGACACATTTTGACAAGGCAGGAATACAGCTGTCCAAACCTGTCAAAAATCTTTGAGTGCTATTATTAATAATTAAAATCTATTTAATTGCTTTCAATTATTGCTCATGTGAAGTGATCGAGTGGAAAGGCTGAGTAAAGTAAATAAGCCGGCAACAATCCATTTTGGAAGCCATCTCGGATACCAACCCGATAAGGCAGAATGTAACATAATTCTGAAATGCGATGTAGGAAGAGACTCTCAATTGAAATACAGCCATCTAGGGTAATGCATGATTTCTTATTTAATAATACTGTCATATTAATGGCTGTATATTATTATCATTTCCAGACTCGGTCTTGCCTATCGCCCGTGAGCCCGAGAATCTAGTGGCCTACCCTCCATGGACAAACAAGGATATGTGTTTGCAAAAGACTCCTCTTTTGTCCGTCCTGGAAAACCATGCAAATTCAACGTGCTTTTTTCTTGCCCATGTAACGTAACCGGTGAAATTTGTTTGCCCGTGCTGCTTGGCACTGGCCATGTTGGCAAAGTTCAATGTCAAACGTCAAGAACCCCACATCTAATCCTTGGTTATTGTTCCCGCCATGACATCCGAGAGGTGCAAAAAAAAAAAAGGTTACAAGGTCTTGGGGAGAGAAAACATGTGCCAAGTAATTCATTTTCAGCCTTGATCAGTTTGAATTAATTCTTGGCGCTCAAAGGAAACTTTAGCATGCTAAAAACAGAACTTGTGGGACGCCAGCCGTGTGTTTCCAGCAACTCAATCACATCCTTTCTCTCTCTCAACTGTGCTCTGTCCCACGGAGTCCGACCGTACGAATCCGGACAGCTCCTGGCCCCGTGCGTCAGCAGATATTCAATAACCGGCAAATTCGCCTTATCAATTGCAATATGCAGCGGGCTTTCTTTGCAGTCGCTGCCGTCCAAGCACTTGGAATTCCAATCCCTGGGATCGTGGTCGCCCTCCTTCCACCACGTCTCGGCGTCGTTGACGTCCATGCCCCCGATCTCGACCAGCTGCTTCAGCACCTCGAGCCCACCGGCATCAGTGCGCGCAACCGCGTACTTGACCAGGATGAGGTCGCCGGGCCATTTTGCGTAGGGGGAGATGCCACTGTACAGGGTTCGCGGGATGTGGGGGAAGTATAATTCCAGCTCGGTGCCTGGGAGACTCTGCGCGCAGCTGCTCAACTTGCCGCCCGGCGATACAACCTGTTCAGGCTTCTGGACGTCAGCATCGCTTGGCACGTCTGACGCGTCTATCCAGCCGCCACCGACAAGAGCATCCCAAACTCCGGGGGTGGCCCCTGCCGACGCAAGCTGCGAGACGATGAGAGGGGACGCAAAGTCGAAGACGCCTCGGCCAGAGGGTGGTGTATGGGCGGCTAGTTTTTCAAGGACAGCGTGGTTATGGTGCTTGACGGTGACGGCCAGCAGGATCTGGAGGAGCGATGATTCAAACGCAGAAACACCTGTTTCTTCTTGCATGAAAGTGAGACAACCATCGACAATGTCGGGGTTGCTTATCACGCATCGGTTCAAGGCTTTGATGAAAAAGACCTTGACTGCTCTGTTGTCAGACCTGGCCAAGCCCGAGGTTGATAACTGAACCCACCTTGGTCATTCAGGGCAGCACTTGACGTTGTGGCAAAAGCTAAAAAGGACGCATAGACCAAGTCAATATCGGCAATCTTGTGAATCTCGTCATGGCTCAGTGGGGAGGCAGCGCGGCGGGCAGACTCGGCCAGGGCGTTGTTGAAGTAGGTCCATAGGGTGACGGTTCCAAAGGGATCCGCCTCGGCCTGCTTCCGCAGGGCATCGTCGAGGGAAACCAGGTACAGATTGGGCAGCATTGCGGGATGTGTCTGTGTGTGTGTGCGTGGCTGGGCCTAGAATAATGAGTGCGACAGACGTCTTAGACAGCAATCTCAACCCCGCAAGCCTCGTCGCTTTGCGTTGAAACATCTCGCGAATCTGGACAGAATCCGCGCAACCAGGCAGCCCCAGACCCAAAACAGATGACTCAGCGACTGGCCGGAGGGGGCCCAAATCAACTGATGTGTTCTTTTTGCGGCTGGCGACGAGGCTGCTGCGCTACTGGGAAAGCCATCGTGAGCCAGGGAACCAATCACGTTGGTCGACCTGCACGCCACGCAGTCCGTGTAATTAAAGAGTCCCGTGGCCAAGCAAAAAGCAACGGGCGACATGTCAACTGTGACGTTGCAGCCGCCACAAAGTAAAAAAGAAAATCAAAAAATCAATAAAGTTAATGAAAATGTGAGTATTGACCATTCAAGAAAAACAAAACAAAAATAATTAAAAACCTTGACCACAAGCAAAACGTGCTCGTGGCTCCTTGATCCCGACTTGCTCCCGCGCAGGCGCAAATTAGCGGCACCGTTGCCACCACTGCCACCACAAACCAAGAGGGGCCCGTGGGCTTTTCCCTCGAGCACCCCCAGTTCTCAGCCGGCCGGCCCTAGAAGCCCTGGGAACGTGTCTAGTGTAGCGACCGTTTGTTACAGAACGGTCTGTTCCAATTGGTCTCTCCGAGGCTACGGGATTAGCTGTTTGAATAGACTCTGTGCAAGATGGGAATGATGTAAGAGCGTGTCACAGATGAGCTGTCATGACGAAGCTCAACCCAAAATGCGGGATGGGCGTATGCATGCAATTGCGTTTCGTTTCCTGTCGGGGGACGACGCGAAAGCTAAAAACAAAAACAAAAAAAAGGTAGATTATACTGGCAATTAATCAATCAATATGGCGGAGCCGAGCCCATCATCCGATTTCCTCATGCAGATTGAAAGCCAGCAAAAGGCCACCCCCTCCCCTGCCAAGACCGATCGCAGCTGGTCCTGGAGGTAGATCTTCTCATCGACCCAAATCGCCCTTTACCGGTGGAGCCGAGCGTGCTAATCAATTGGCGCGAGCGCAAGCATACCAAGAAGCTAATTAGAGCTGGTGAGCGGAGGACCCTGGAAATACACCGTTCCGTCCTGTGCCCTTAATATAGATGTAACGGCGCTCCGGTGCGCCCAGACGCCGGCGCCATCAGTGCACCACCCACGCGCCTTGCGGACGAGTGCGTGCGTGCTGCTCTTATGGCGATGACTGCAGCTAAGGCAAGGGTATCCCAAAGTAAAAAGACGAGTGACAACGAGGGAGAGGGGGAGGGCATCCCGCTATTGGACTCTTTGGTCGTAAGTGCAAGATGAAGACAGTGGCTGTCAAACCGGGTTGACCCTTTGACGCTGCAGTTGCAAAAGGGCATCTGTCCGCGAATCACAAGGCATATAAGCTCTGCCCTGTCGCTTTGTCCCACACGCATGGCCTCGTCGCTGATCGGAGCTCCGTTGGGTCGCTGGCACATCTGGCAAGCTTGCTCATTTTGGCCGAGACTGTGCCGCGCATGGGTAGGGGGATTGCAACGTCGACGACGGCATTGGCACGAGAGCCAGGGAGAAGCAAGAGGCACGCAAGGAAAAAAGCAAGACAAAGCGTTTCTGTGTGCGGAGTTGGACAGGGTCCCGAGTGGCTCGGCGCACGCACGCCACTCATTAGTTGGATTCGCGCCATGATAGCATTTATGCGCTAGTTTCTTGATCGTTGTCAGAGCTCCCTGGCCCGTCAGTCTCCGCTCATCGTCCCCGCTCGTGGTTCCCGCGGACCGTATTCTCATCTGCCAGTAATTAAATGCAATGCCCGTTTGCCTGCCATGATAAAGGCGCCTCGGATCCCGCTCCGGTGTTTGCCTCTGGTTAACCACCTTCGTTCATTCTTTTTTCCAACTTTGGCCGGGCCTTGACTGGTTTGTTTGCCCACTTTCGTTCCTTACCTATCTACCGTGATTCTTCTCGGCTTGACGTCGCTCGCTTTGTTTTTTTGTTTTTTTTTTTGCCCAGTCTATCTATCCCACGATCAGACCCCACGCTCCTTTTTTATACATTCGTTTCGGTTCTAAACAAAACAAAACAAAACAAGAAATCATCATGTCGACCGTTGACGCTGCTGCCGGTAACAAGAAGTCGGCTTGGGTAGTGGTCCTCGCATGCTTCTGCTTGCCTGTGATTTCTTCCGGCAACAAGGAATGCCATGAGCCCACGCTGGACGATGACACTCTTCGACGACTGAACAATGAGGAGCTGACACGGGAGCTGTCAAACGAGGCCGACGAGGCCGACGAGAAGGCTGCGAAATCGTTGAATGTCATTTGCGAGGAACCGGCGGGCCAGCCCCGTCCCTCGACGGCACCCGAGTCCAAGCCCAAGCCCCTGCAATCTCACCCCCCTACGCCGAGCAGCCCCAGCACCGACACCGACGAGCCGGCCGCGACCATGCTCAGAAGCCGATTCAGTACTCGGCGCGCCAAGCCCAGAGCAAAGACTCTGGACCGCCTCGAGAGCGCCCCCGTCGTCGAGGCTGCCCCGGCTGCCGAGCCCGTCCCGCTCCCCACGCCTCCCCCGCCCATCGAGGACTGCAGGAAGCACCACCGAAGATGGTCATCGGCCACAAACTTGCTCGACTCGAGCAAGACCACCATCCAGATTTACCTGGTTGAGGGACCGCAGAGCCTTCCCTCCTCGCCGGCCCACGATTCTCACGAACAGGAGGCATCGGCGGAGGAGCTCTTGCCGGGCATCCCGTTTATCAAGCACGAGAAGAACGACTCGTCTGTCACCCTCAGCGGCGGAAACACCCGCTCCAGAGCCTACACGGTGCCGGGAGAATCCATCAAGAAGCCCGACACTGCTGTCATCAAGGTTGGCTTGATGACCGAGCCCCTTGCCAACCAACAGGCTTCTGTCCCTGCTCCTGCTCCTGCTCCTGCTCCTACTCCTGCTGCTGGTCCTGCGCCTGCTGAGCCTGCCGCCAAGATCACACACATCTCCAACTGCTTCCGGCCCAAGCCCACAGAGACGATACTGCCTGCGCTGGACTCGCCCACGCTCCCGCTCGCGCTCACGTCGACTCTCACGTCGACCCTCACGTCGACGCTCTCGTCCACGCCCATGGTGGTTCCCGAGTTCCCGCTGCCCCCGCCCCTGCCGGCCGTGCTCCAGCCCGTGGCCAACCAGAGGCGCTCCCTCTCCTTTGTGTCCCAGTGGCTCTTCAACAAGACGGACAGCTCGTACCCGGTGGAGCGCCTGAGCATCCCCGACTCCATCGTCGTCAAGGAGATTGTCTCGCTGTGCTTCGCCAGCGGCCACCACTTCAAGAGCGCAAACGCCTCGAGCAGCAGCATCAACACGTACAAGTCATGCTACGGCGACGACAGCCAGGGCATCCTGTCTGCCTGGTGGGTCGGCAACAGCACAAACAACCTCGCCATCGAGGGCTACGAGCCCGGTGAGCGACGAAGCTTCAACGTCGGAGGAAAGGGGTGCATGCCACTCTCGCCGCTTTCCAGCGTCGTCTTTACTGTCTAAAAAAAGAAACCGATGATTGAATCATCTTACTTTTTCATCTCTTCACCTTTTATTTCTTCTTCTGTTTATTTTGTCTATTTAGGATACCAGGTTTGGAGGGGGGTGGCGCACGATGGTCTTATTTGGAAAGGATGATACCAAGACAGGACGCTGCCAACAGGGTTTTTGGCGGCCTCATGATTAGATGGGGGCAGGGAAATGCCTAATGATGGAAATGTACATGGGAGGGGTGTAAAAATAGACTTTTTGACTTCTTGTTGGAATGGTCCAACCATGTTTTACTAGAATGAATCTATTGGTTTGCATAACTTGTTTCGTGCTGGCACTGTGATGGAAGCGATGTTCTCGAGGATTATTGAGATTTCCTCTGGTGGACGAGATAGTTCTTAATGAGCTCTAAAATGACGTCTTGTGGAATGATCGTCCCAGTCTCACCCAACGATCGATTCAATTTTATTCGTGGGTTGACGATGTTGGGAGCGTGGTCACGCCGTCAACTAGCAGCCACACATCTACACGCAGCTGCCCACTAGTTTCTGCCCACTAGTCTGTCCACTTTTAATCAATGGCAATTTGTCTCAGTTCACCATCGACTGCAGTATATTAAAGTCGAGCCTTTCTTTTGAGATACATCCCTCTATTCTGCGACACGCACGGGTCAGAAGGCAGACAAATTATTCACCTCCATGTACGCATTTCGCCCCATTCACATTTTTGCATTGAATTCATAAGAATAATATTCAAAATTGGTAGGTGTATTATGTAAAAAGAAGACATTAAGTTTTGCACGTTCCCCATCAAATCAAGTAGACATAAAAAGGTCCAGGTCGCTCATTTCATCCATGACATCCATGTCCAACACACTCGCTCCATCATCTCCAGTGATATTCTCGGCGTTGCCGCTCAGGTGGTGTAGGTGCAGCTGTTGGCTTTGGTGCTCTGAATGACCCTAAAGTCGACGGGCTTGCAACCCTGGACGCCGGGGGGACCCGACTCGCCGACGTTGACGAACAGGTGCCAGCCGCCGCTGACGGCGCCGGGGCAGGCGAGGAAGTTGTTGGAGTTTGCCGAAAAGACGAGGTTGCCGGCGCCGTTGATCCTCCAGCCCTTGGTCTCGAGGCGGCCGCCCAGCGGGCCCTTGTCCTCGGCGTAGGCGAGGATGCCGTGGCCGAAGCCGGAGCGGTCCGTGTAGGCGCGCTGGCTGAGCTTCTTGGAGTTGTACAGGAACAGCTCGTCGTCGCGGATCTGGAGCGTGGCCGTCTCGTCCGACTTGGCCGCGCACGTCGCCTTGATGGTCGGCAGGTTGACGTAGAAGCCGCCGCGGCCGGCCTGGATGGGCTTCAGGTGGATGCCGGTGCCCGGGGCAATGGCAACGGCCTCGAATGGGGGGGTGATGCCCGCGGCCATGGTGCCGGTGGCGGCGAGCGAGAAGAGGAGCGACTTGATCTGCATGGTGGATTTGATGCTGGGGGGATACTTGGAGAGGTGTCTTGTGTGAATAGAAGATTTAGATGGTGGTTTCAGTTAAGCTGGCACTGGGGACCGACCTTTCTTATACATGTTCCGATTCCCCCAACCATCTGTCTTGGCGAATCATGGAATTGTCAACGTGGGCCAAACGCTAGCACATGGCTGCGCACTAGAGGCGTAGGGCTGGCTGATTATGGAACAGCTGGACGTTAACAGCAGCCACCGACCCTGGATACGAGAATATGCTGGGTCTGGACCGAAAAAGAGGCGGTTTGGCGACGGCGGTAGGAGGCTGGGAGCGAGACACGGGCGCTACCTGAACATGTGGCAGCACGCCTGATACAGTCTCTCAACAAACAAATGCCGATGCTAAAATGCGGTGGCCTCTAAAATTAGCACATGTTGATTTGCTCTTCACCAAAATCGAGCCTCCTTTCGGGGATCACAGATGCTGCGGCTGATGAGCTAGGACAGGCAGAGCAATGGTTGCAAAGCCTAAAATTAAGCCTATTGGCTCCGCCCCAGCCCTATGGAGACGCAGCGACGCTACCCCGGGCCCTTGGCCTGCCGGTAATTTTCATGCCCAGTCACCGGGTTTTCAGTAATGCCCATGTCGTGTTGCCATTTGATCATCCAGCGTTGCTAAAGACCATGGCGTGGACCGTGTTGGATGCCAACGAGACGGTGCTGCGAGCGAGAAATTGGTGCTCACAGTGAACCCAATCGAGGCCTAACATCCATCCGTGTGGCGCTTGGTGTGTTGTCTGCGACACTTGTCCTGTGGCGTGAGGCCCCTATTCTAAGGTCTCTTTGTATTTTCTCTGACACCTTGTTTTGCACACATCAATCTATTTTCACATTTCCCTCAATTAGTTCAGAAAGATGAACCTAGATTGGACTATTTTGTGTCATCGCCTTGCTCAGCAGCATGCCAAATGACTCGTCCCCAAAAGCGGGTATCCTTGCTGCACGTGACCAGCCATCTAATCAACCGCCCAAACTGGTGCTGACATGATGGATAACCACTTGATGGTTAAATTACGACCCTGGTGCACGCTCCTGCAATGTCGCTACGACGGAAAAGTTGCAATGCGTGCTTCAAGAGCCGTCGGAAATGCGACTTTGGGTATCCAACGTGTGAGACCTGCCAGAGGACGGGCAAGACATGCCAGTACGTGTATGCGCCCGCCCGCCGCGCTCACGATGCAAGGCGGCGAGATGTAGTTAGCACCACCAGGACAGAGGCCGCTGTACCAAACGGCTCGCTGACACCTTTGGTGCAGGCACTGGATGCCTCCGCTACCACTTGCTCTGGAGCAGACGCCGCCGCCACCGACTTCTTGCTCGCCCAATACGGAGAGCTCCCTGACCTTGGGTCTACGCCCAACACGAGCCATTCCGTCATTAGTTTGCTGGCCAGTCTGTCACCAACTCCACCAATCGTGCCCAACCTCGTGGGCCCCCTTGGCGAACCGCAGCCTGTGCAAGGCAGCACAGAGACCTGGCAGTGGTTGGTGGACCAGCTGAAGAGCTACCCACGAGAATTTGCTCAGCGGTCTAAAACAGTCTTCATCCACGACGAGCTGTACCGCGAATTGATGCCACCGCCAATACGAGCAGCCTTTGGCGTGGCGTCTGCGTGCTGCTTCATCAACGATGGCAATAGGGCGATGCTGTTTCGAATCATTGACGCCGAGTTTCTCGAATTGCTCAAGCTCACAGACAGCATGACATTTCTGGAGGAACTGGCGAGGCTTCAGGCGTCTGTCATGTTTCAAATCATACGACTCTTCCACGGCACCGTGGAGCAGCGGGCCATGGCCGAGCAGCAACAGACCTTAATCATGAACTGGTCTTTGAAGCTCCTTGCACGTTCCCGGGCGGAAATCGACACCGGAAAGCTGGGCGATTGGCAAACATGGATTCTCGCAGAAAGTATCCGGCGAACCGCCATGGTAGTTTACCTCCTCTACGGAGTCAATTCTCTCTTCAGGCAAGGCATATGCGTTGGATTTCCGATTCTGGCTCAGTTGCCAGTATCGACGGCACTGTCGTCTTGGAACTCAAAGGGAGACCATCGACATCACTCTCCAACCGAAGCGGTCGTGTCATATGAGATATTTACTGCTCTATGGCTGGTTTCTACGCCGCGACCGTTGGACTCGTTTGAGAAGTTGCTGCTGATTCCTTGCAAAGGCGTAGACATTATTACGCTGTACAATGATTCGGGAATATCGGCAGCATAGAATGCCAGGTGATGATGAGGATAATTTTGCATAAATAGATACCGTTGCTTGCCCTTGTAGCCATAAACCCCCGAAATTTACCAACCACGCCAGCATTCTCGACTCATAGGCTTGCTGCATGTCTTCAAATTATGCTGGAAGAACTCCGTCGACTGCGGGTGCTATATCAAAAGACGACTACGATAAACTACCCACCAGCTCATTGCAAGGGTTCCGTTGAAAGGGAACTCGGATCAGCTGATTAATCCTCGCACGCATGCAACCCTTGTCGCCGGGGATTTATGTCGCTGCGGGCATATGTGGATCCCCGGCGACAGCGGCGGTCAAAAGTGGACCTCACGGATGTTGATGACAAATTGGTCCAGTTTAATGACGGCTGCGGGTGTCCATCAAAAATGACCACACTTGACAATGAGTCTGTATGATCCTTGGCCCTAAAATTGCACAAGGTCTTCCCTATGCTATATGGCGGGCTAATAGGCTGCTACCCAGGCAGCGCCCAGAGTCCAAAGACCGGATTGATGTACACCTCCAGTGGAGTAAGGACACAGCCAGCACTTTGTTCATTATCCCGAACAGGTCAAAACATTTGAGTCACAAATGGTGAACATGAATGCTTATTGTGTATGGCAATTATTGACTGAGAGGCGTCTATTATAGCTATAATGCTTCATTTTTCATCACCAATCCGTTCTTTGTAGCTTAGAACAGAGCACCCATTGCTGCAAATGCCTCAGCCGGTTCTATCAAACCCTTGACGTCCAAATCGTCCTTTGTCAGAACCTCATGCTCAATGCTGTTGAAGCTGTTTCTGTCAGCCACCTCGAAATAGTAATGCGAGACATCCATGAGCTCGGCCCACACAGGCCACAGCCCAACATAGTCCTCTCTCTTGATCTGTACGCAGCGCGCGTCAATCTGCTGGGCCTTGGCGAAGTGCGCCATGATCTCCTCAAGCGTCTGGTACCCGACGATGCCCGCGACGCATTTGCCGGGGAGCGACTTGTGCGGCTGCTCCAGCACGGCCTTGACGAACAGCCCCGGGTTGACCTTTTCACAGCCCAGAAAAGGGAGCGGAGTCGAGGGCGGCACGTTGATGAGCTGCACGTACGACTTGCTGCCGTCCATGGTCTTGATAGGCACGGGGGAGAAAAATGGGTAGTGTACGTTGCCGGCGTACGACCCCATCCACATAAAGGTTGTCTTGGCGAGGAGCTCCGGCACGGACCTGATGTAGTCGTCGACGCGGTTCTTGCTATCGTAGTAAGGCACCACTACCCTCCCGTCCGTGTTCTGCCGTGTGTTGGGCAGCGTCGACCACACGTAGTGCTCCAGGGACTCCGTCGCGGCGGCGGCCTTGGCAAGGTTGATGCCCAAACGGGTCTCCGTCTCCATCGCCTTCTCGATCCCCAGCGCGGGCAGCGCCTCGAAGAAGTTGGTCACGGCAAAGATGGCGTGGCTTCCCGCAAACGCGGACTGGAGGGAGTCGACGCTGTTGATGTCTGCCTCGACTACGGTGACGCCCTTGTCCGCCAGAGCCTTGGCAGCGTCGCTGCTGGGGTTGCGAGTCATTGCCCTGATGGTGTAGTCGGCGTTGCCAAGGAGCGCCCTCACAACTGATCCTCCCTGTATGCCGGTCCCACCGATGACTGAAATGATCTTGGACATGGTTTCTAAAGCGTGGAAAGTGCGGGGAATGCTCTAATAAATATGCAAAACGAGGTATTGTGCTTGTTGCAGCTGCGTGAGCTTTGTTGGGCGGCAAGTATCCGAGGGGGTTGGGCGGGGAAGGTGTGTTTTATACTTCTTCTACCATAAATTGTCGCATCCTAAATGTATTGAGCAACTCCGATGCCGTGTGTGGATGGTAGAGAACTATGACCGAGAGTGCGGCGGGCAAATGTGGATCCCCGCTCTCGTTGCATTTGTCATCGTTGTGAACGGCAGTATTGAGGTTTGCATTTGTTTGGTTATCTTACGAAAGTCATCCTCTCGTCTTTTTATTACATTTGTGGAGAAGCCACTGCGTTCTCTCTCTCTCTCTCTCACTTTGTTCTCGTTTCTTTCACATCAATGCCATGTTTGCGTCGGATAGTCATTTGATTTGTTACCTTGAATCGCGCGAAACCATACGGCTGGTATGATGCGAAGTTTGAGTATAGACCTCTCAAACTCTGTACCATTTGCAAAGTCGCAACTTTGAGATCAAATATGCTTCTGATCAAAGAAACATGCAATATATGACACTGGTTAGATGGGTGGTCGTTATTCTTCATAAACGTTTCGAACTTAGCTTAAATAATAGTAATAAAAGTTTGGCAGGCACGTCTCTCATAGCTCTACATATACATTGACGTTAACTTCTCTATCAAACAAATACCCAATTTCTGTTATGTGACTGATACTTGTGTACAATTCCAACACTCGGACCAACTCGAGAGATGTTCAAATTTATCCTGACCACGACGCCTAACATTTGCCTTTGTCGTAGAGGAGTCGCACGACAGCAGATTCTGAGGGGGCAACCCAGATATAAATTTGTCTCGGATATAATCAATAGGTAGACAGCGTCTGCAGCGTATTTTGAATTGAATTGTATATCGAACACTGCACACAGAGGGTGGTTATGATTTGAACTTGGCACGAATCATTTGAAGCTGGGATTGAAGCCTTGACGCCTAGCTGGATATTTGCGCGTTGGTATCGACCCCTATTCGTAATACCGTCACCAATGCTTGCATGTTTCCTGTTTTTAGTACATATAATAGCCCGGTCTCCAGAAACTCTTCCTGTGCGATGCTATTTTATCAGGACTGTCTCAAACTCCGAGTCTAGACGAACCAACCATCCCACAGCCCACCGTTGTATAAATTTTTAGCATACCTCAAAATCCTAAGGTAATTTTTCAACCATGATGTTAGAGTGAAAATATTTCGACGGCATCTCTTGAACTAAATACTATGTACATCCTGATACTCAAGAGGTCCAACACGGTCACCAGCAAAAGAAAAGATCCTTCAGTCCTCAAAGTCCAATGACGTAACTACAACAAAGAAAGGATTTGTTGGCCATAACAGCCCTTTTCTATTGGATTGGCGCCCAATACGATCCGAACTCAAGCTGCCATTTCATTGAGGTGGGCTATTTTTTCCAGGTTAGTCTGTGACTTCGGAGTTGAACAGTGAATCAAAATATTTGGTTACTCACCCCAGAAGAGGACCCTGAGCATTGTTGCAGTATTCTCTGATGGGATCCGGGAAATCTGCGAAGACGACGGGGATTGTGGTACAGTCAAGAAACCCAAAGCCCGTAATAAACCGAGTGCTGGAGATCTGCCCAGCTCTATCACAGTTTATACTGGATTGGCAGCAGCTTGCAATGACAGAGGCGCATTCTTCATCCACGATGCGGGGCTCCAGAGATCGGCGTTCAAAATCTTCTCGACCCGAGGTGTGAGGGAGGGCCGAGGCGATAACAGCAATAGCGGAGAGAAGTACAAGCGTCGACTTCATTTTAGAATGAGTGATGGAAGTTGTTTATTCTTCTCAAAATGTAACTGGGATTTAAATTCTTGTTTTGTTTTGTTGCTGGTGCTTCCAACAGGGAATATTGTGATGAAGTCTTCAGGTATTATAGACTGATCCAAATAGCTTGGGTGCTTCATGAAGAGTGGTTAATCAATATTTCGCGCCAATCCCATGATACCCATGAATTGTCTGACTTATTGTGGCGTTGAGGGTTGGGGGCTGGATTATCTGAGCGGCGATGTTAGCGCTGACTACAGCATGAATTTGTGGCGTTTGGGCTCGAAATAAGCACAAGCATACCAAACAAGAAACAGTAAGCATGTTGGGGTACTGCTAATTTCTTTTCTTGTGCTGATGCATTGTAAGAACCATCTTTGTAATATTTGATCTAGCATAGTGGTACAATTGCGCTGTGATAGACTTCTATGAAATCGGCTATTGGGCAAAGATTAATGCACCAGCCTCTGAAACTCGAAACACAATTGGAATCCACTACTGTCGATAATTGAAAGAGAGAGTGATTGCGACAAAAAGAAAAAAGTCTATAATGAGTCTGGTGACTCAGTCTAGGTTGGATTGAGAATCTGGGTGGATAGAAAGGGCAGTGTGCACTATGAATCCCGCTTACGGACGCAGCAAAATTATTCATGGAACATGCATGAAAGCATTGCGCTGCGCATTCCAAGCACAAAAGAAAACAAAATTGACGGCGGTAGCACCGCAAGAATAACTATGAGCCATTGAAACGCAATAAGACCATGATATCCTTGGTGTGGCAAGATGTGTTTGGATAATCCAGAAATAGAAGGCGGGTACTGCAAGTTGTGGGGGCTGAGGTGAGAGCAGCGCGCGGCCGTCACAAGCAGCTAAGGACTTGCTGGTCCCCTGTCTCTCAATCGCGCGCGGCAAATAGGCTCACATGATGATTCATGATCAATAAAGAGTGCATCCCGGGGCCCTTTAGTGCCGTGCACACGGGCCCGGGGAAATTGAAAGACCCGTTTCAATCTGCTCCCCCGCACATGGCCCCTGTCACTAGCTTTTGGCTTGAAAACGATTCAGACATTACCTGACCCAATTTTGGGCCGTTGAATCTTTCCATTTCAAAAGTCATGCGTAAATATAGATATGACCATTTGCTAAAACTATAGTCGTTGGCGACGCTGCGCGCTGTGATTACCAGCAACGAAACTCGTCAAGGATAAATTCATGTAATGAAGGAGCCGATGAGTCCAACGAGTCAACAAATGTCAGGATTTCTGGGTGCCTCGGCATGCACGGCAACTCACCCAACCCCGGAAACCTCCGTCAGATTTTTTCACGCCTCTCCGCCATCTAATTCCACAAGCGTGAGCGCCATATACCCATGTACCCGGTGAAGTTTGGTGGGGCCACTTCAATTCGTCGTCGGATAGTACGAATCGAACACGGCAAGTTCAAAAGCGCGAACATCTTCAAATTTGTGAATCTTCGAATTATATTGTAAGCGAAAACGAGTGTGAAGTCTAGAAAGCGACCATAAAAGCAACAATCCGGTTCTCAATGAATCTGCGCATATTTCACAAGCCCGTCTTCAATTTCTTTTGCGAGCAACACATTGCCATGTCTCGCAATTCATGTTTTCAGATATTTTCATGACGAGGACACGCCAATGCTTCTTGAACTTAATTGGATTGGAAGCCCCAATAAGAGCCTTGGGCGGGCATCAACGGAGCGGGGTCATTGCCTCTGGCGGCTATATAGCACGACGACTTGCTGGAAAATGTTATCCAAACTTTCCCGCTAGTTTAATCTATTGCACTTCTTTTAAGCAATCTTTCAATCGAGAAACTCACTAAACTTTATCGCATTCCCAGTTTTAAACTAAGCATCACCATGAGAGCTGCTCGATATCATGGCAACAAAGACGTTCGCGTCGAGCAAATTCCCGAGCCATCTCTCGGACCAGGGCAGGTTAAGGTACTCATCACCGAGCCCATGTTTCCATCATAGCCAACTGAAAATCACTTCTAGGTAGCCCCAGCCTTTGTAGGAATATGCGGATCCGACCTCCACGAGTACCTGGGTGGTCCTATGACCTGTCCTACCACGGCGCACGGAATCACCGGAGAGTCAATCCCTATCACTCTCGGACATGAATTCTCCGGTGTCATTACCGAGATTGGTTCTCATGTCACCGGCTTCAAAGTTGGCCAGGCGTGTGCCATTCGACCCAACCTCAACTGCGGAAACTGCCAAACTTGCAAGGAAGGAGCCTTGAATTTGTGCGCTATAGGGGGCTTTATTGGTCTCAGCGGTGGTGGTGGTGGCCTTTGTGACATGGTCTGTATGGACCCCAAGCACATTGTCCCCCTACCGGATAATGTATCGCTCGAGTATGGAGCTCTTGTCGAGCCGCTTTCCGTGGCGTGGCATGCCATTTCAAAGGTTCCCAAAATCAACCAAGAATCCGTCGTCTTGATCATTGGAGGAGGTCCCATTGGCTTGGCCGCGACGCTGTGCCTCAGGGCACAAGGCATTGACAAGATAATCGTTTCCGAAGTTTCTGATCGCCGACGGGATTTCGCAGCGCATTTTGGTGCAGCGAAGGTCATCAATCCGATCAAGGAGGATGTTGTCTCCCTGATCATGGAGGTCAGCGAGAAAAGAGGCGCAGACGTTGTTCTTGACTGCGCTGGGGTGGCCAGCGCGTAAGTGGGCTGCATTGAGCCGGACAGAAGTTGAGGAATCTAACCGCGTTTTAGTCTCAAGAGCGCCTTCGAGGTTATCAGGCCCAGGGGCACAGTCGTCAACGTTGCAGCCTGGGAGCGGGACATCCAGTTCAATCCCAACTGGATGATTCTCAAAGAGGTTTCCTACACAGCAACTATCGGTTATCTTAGAGAGGATTTTGAAGCTGTTATTGACATGCTGAGCAAAGGTGAGCACTAAAAATTCCATGTTTTATGCCCCTTGACTTCGCTAATCGAAGAAAGGCCTCATTAACCCTGATGGTATGGTTACAAGTAAGATCAAACTTGAGAATATTGTGGAGGAGGGGTTCCGAAAGCTCATTGATGATAAAGATAATCAAATCAAAGTTCTTGTTGATCTTAAAGCTAGTTGATTTATGTCAGCTTTGCCAAATTAATTTTACGTAGTTTATCAAGATTTGACAATTGGCTTGTCCTGTGGAGTAGTGGAGTCGATTGAAATCCCATTCTTACAACATACCTTAATCTATAACTTAGAACGATTAAAGCGAATCTCGCGAGTTAATTTCAACTGAAGCCGCAATGGAATTATATTGACGTCCTATCGTAAAGACTGATCAGACATTGAATGCGGCAGAAATAATATCTGTTTAGGGTAGGTGAGATGAAGCCTGGTATTTTGGTAGTCTTTGGTGATTCCTGAAGGAATGTAGCGGATGGCCACTGCCTCACTCGCAGAATGTTCAGAACTCGGCTGTATGCTATCCAAAATAGCTATTGATCATGATCGTGAATGTGTTCGAAGCCAACCATCCAATCAAGGGCAGGTTGTCACGAATGGATTTGATGAAGGAAGTGATGTGGAGAAGGTGGAGATTGCCGCTTACTATGGAGACCATTTAGCCTAAGAATAGGACTAGCTTAATATTATGAGCTTCTCATTGGGGAAACAGCGTTCTGGAGTTTGATTATCCAATCTGCACTAGGTCTGAAATGGATTAGGCTGATTTAGCTCTGGAGGACGGACTAATCAAATGCAAGGAAACCAAGGAGATGGCGATCGATAATTGTGCATATTTGAATGACTCGGAGGTTAATAATGGGAAACACGTATAAACCCTAGACCTCACCATGGTGACCGCAGAAGATTATGAATAGGATACAGCCCCAAGTGAGTGCGCTCTCGGATTGAGAAAAGTCTTCAGGCGCTATTTGGGATGTCGAGCTAAATACAATGCAATGATGCAATCATAATCACACATTCTTATTTCCGCGCACCCTAAACTCCTCATTCACATGAACCTCCAACTCCTTGCGTATTCCATTAAACTCGTTTGTGTTGTCGTCGTACCCATCTGAAGTTACCTTGGCGATGGCACAGGTGGATGATGTCGATGGCGAGTTCATTTTGTAGACGCCTGGGTATGAAGACATATCGCCAAGGCGGATGGATCCAGGTTGCGGATCCCCAGGCTGCTTTGATGAATCGCCATATTTCGGCGTCCCAGAGCTGCCGCCTGTGGTAGAGAAGCCTTGGACCTTTCGTCGTATGTAGGGGAAGATCATGGGCATGTTTGACATGACCACGCCCACGAACGACTCGCGACACGCCCAGTTGCCTGACTGCTCGGCACCTTCGACAGGATTCTTTCATTGTATTCAGTAAGCGAGATCGTGTAGAAAAGGGTAATTGGGGGAGGCTCACGCGCAGGATCAAGACACATCGAAGTGTGCCGGCCATAGTCACAAAAACGCCACCGGAGAAGATGAATATCAAGCCTAGCTTCTTGCGTCGAGGGATCTGTGCCATCCAAAGCATTGGTAGCGGGATAAGGATCAGGTATATCTCGGTTGTGCCGTTCAGAATCAGCATGGTGAAAAGGTTGATCTTGGATACGGCAGGCTGGCACAGGTCTGAGATGGAAGTCAGCGAGAAAACCGGGGTGATACAGTTCAGAGAGCTCGTACTGCCTGGATCTGGGTAGATCTGCCAATATTTTTGAAAGGGCCGACATGCAAAGAGAATGGCGCAGGCGACGGTGATATAGCTGACGAACAGAAAGCCGAAACCAACATAGATGCGTATCCGGTAGCCGTTCAAACCATTTGTTAGGCGCAAGTAAAAGGTGCACATGGCTGCCTTGAGAGTCCAAAGCAGAAAGGCATATGCGGTCCACCCCTTGATCTGATTTTTCGACCCTCCCTGGCGCCATCTGTATTCGTCGCTGTTCGGGTCGAGGCTCGCCCTCTGTTCATCCGTCATGCCGCTATTTGCCAACCCGTGCCAAAGCGCCCCGACGCTGTACCCCATTGTCGTTTCAATCGAATAAGAGATCTGCCGCCCACCAGTCAGCCCTGATGCGCGCGGCAGAGATTGATGTACTCACCACTACGAGAATCATCAAGTAATCGTCCCCTTTCAAATTGCGCCATCCAACGGTTGATATGCGGATGGCCCATCGTACCAAGATGATGATAATGGCAAGGCCCAGCAGGGTGAAGGCTTCCACGGTGAAGGAAGCGAGCGTCATTTTCCAGTTTCGAGCAATGCAATAATTCAAAGGATGAGCCAATTTCAGTCGCTTAAAAGATCAATGCATGGAGAGCGTGAATATTGCAGTGTAGCGAAGGCGCATGTGTGGAATTATAAAAGAAGCACAATTGCTGATAACGCAGCATAGACATCTGAAGGTGGCAAAAGCCCTTGTCATCACGATCATTGGGGAAATTGGAGGTTCGGGCTATCGCGCACGGGTAACTTGTCGACGAAGTCTGGATGCGCCAAGGGAGAACAAGCTTTCCCCCGCCGCCAGTCTGTCGGAATACTAGTGTCATCGCTAGCGGCCGAGGACACTCGTGGGCTCATTTTGTTCTCAGCTTGTGCCCGTGCTACGGCTTTCATCCTCAACGAGACCAGGGCCGTCGCCCTGACTTGGCTCGCTCCGACTTGGGACGTGGATTTGCTTATTTAATCTCCATCATTCACAATTCGTCAGGATTGCTCCCGGCAACGGCTGAGAAGGGTCATCAGACCACCTGGTTGGATGTCACGTCCTGGACCAGCTGGCTCAATTTGACCACCGCAGCCAGAACTGCCCCTCTGTTTGTCTGGGAGCCACTGCAGTCAATCCAGTGAGGGGGGAGGCGAAGTTGATTCTACGGGCGCTCGAGATGATCCCTAGCGCCTAGTCACCACTTCTAGCTTCGCGTTGGTGGCCGGTTATGCGGGGTGCGTCTGGGGCAATGGCCTTGGCCTTGTCGCAGGGACCGGTCCGTTGGCAATAGTGCAGATCTGATCACTGGGCCGTGCACAAGAATTTATTCTAATACATGGCCGTCCAAGGGGTAGTGTGGTGGTGAAATACCACCTCTCTATACGACGGATATCTGGCACGGGTACTGCCGTCATAGATGCCAAATAAGTGGAGATTTGGCGTGAGGCGTCCCCCTTTGTCGTAAAAACTCAGTAAATTCGGTTTTACGCGTGGGTCTTAACCCCCCCACGTCACACCAGTGAAATGCGCTATTCACAGCTAACGCTCAGCTAGCGGCTTTGATCAAGCAGCTTTTAGAGAGATCGATGGTTCATTGGGCACAGTCAACTGGTCCTTACAGGGATAGCAAGACCCACGGCCAAATCCGAATTTACTGAGTTTTTACGGTACTTGTACGAGCTATACTAGTTCCGAATAACTCACTCTGCTAGTGGAGGGCGGAGAAGATTCTCCTATGGTGGCAGTCTAGACAAGTATACCAAACCGTTTTGCTTGACACTGTATTATTTTTTCTATTAGTCTTTTGGAGCACTTTATCCTTTTCCTGATCTGGGCTTGAGCTGAAGCTCTTTGAGGCTCAAAGGGGCAATGGGCATGGGCACGTCTCCTGTATGAGTCGGCTCCTTTACCTCTAGCTTCTACAAGGTCTGCAACAGGATCCGTCAGATCCTTCATGAGAGGAGAGGCATTAACTCTGATTGTAAACGCACGGAGACGAGAATGTGATGAGAAATCCATTCGTGAGGTAGGTTTCTGCATCTTCCTTGGAGGACAATTTGATTGAAATTATGCGTCGAGCAGCTCACTTCGGTTCCTGGGCGGGATTTTGGGCATGCTTGTTCCTCGGGGGATGCATTGTTGCCACAGTGTATTTGCAGGGGATATTCCCACATGTTAGGATTGCTATGTTGTTGAGTAGAAACTGGGAATAACTCATTCCCAGTGGTGCTAATTTCTTGGTTGCAAATCAACTGTGTCTGAAATGTAAAATATTTGCATTGTTAAAAGGAATAAAATAAAAGGGAAACAATGCTGGTCTCTTTCGGATCGGTTTGCGCTAATTACTTGGTAACTTTAAGAAGCAATTTGTCTCGGAACCCTAATTTGACGCCGTTGTTGATAAGGAGCTGGGCTATATTCTTATTCCCCCGATCTATAGCCATGCGCAGGGGTGACACGCCGTGTAGAGTTGTGTAGTCGAGTTTGGCACCTTTTTGCACCAACAGTGTGACAAAATCGATGCGCCCATGTGATATAGCAATCATGAGTGGAGTGTGATACTTGCGATCCGTTGCTTCAAGGTTGGCGCCTTTTCCCACAAGCAATCTTATATTGGCTCGGTCGGTATTTGACATGGCAACCAAAAGCGGCGTACGACCCTCGGAATTATTGCTCTCGAGCTTTGCACCATTTTCCACAAGTATCTTTGCCATGGCCTGGTTTCTCGTAGACACAGCAGCCAGAAGCGGCGTATCACCCTCGGAATTTTTGCCCTCGAGATTGGCACCGTCCTTTATGAGTAACCTTGCTATAGCCTCATGCCCTCCTGATATCGCATCGAAGAGCTGTAGCTTTAAGTACGATTTGTCCTTTTTAAACTTGGCGCCCTCTTCAACAAGTAACTTTGCCATAGCCTCATCTCCCTTTGATATGGCATGTCCGAGCCCATGTCGTATGTCCAGTGCGGAGGGATCAGCACCACTTTCCACCAGTAGCCTTGCCAAGGACCCATGCCCATTTTTGGTAGCCCGTAGTAATGGGGTCGAGTTTTTGGCATCCCTTGCCTTGACATCTGCGCCCAAATCTATCAGTAATTTTACTAAAGCGTAATATCCCATTTCCGAAGCGAGTAGGAGTGGTGTGTTTTTGTTTCCATCTCTTACATCTGCTTCGGCGCCTTTGTACAATAACTCGAGTGCTACTGATTCGTGCCTAGCATGAATAGCCCGCAATAGTGGTGTACGATCCAATGTGTCCTTGGTTTCAAGGTCAACGCCATATTCTGCAAGCACCCTCACCACGCTTCGATAACCTTCAGATGTAGCCACGGACATCGGGGTATTTTGCTCACTGTCCTCCGCCGTAAGATTGGCGCCCCTTGTTGCCAGTAGCTCTGTTATTGTGTCGGAATTATTGCCTACGGCAAGCATGAGCGGCGTCCTGCCTTGCCCATCTTCTGCTTCGATGTCGGCACCCCTTTTTGCCAGTAGCTCTGTTATCGTGTCGGAATTATTGCCCACGGCAAGTATGAGCGGCGTCCTGCGTCGGCTATCTTTTGCTTCCATGTCGGCGTCCAGATCGAGCAAAGCCTCCACAGCATCTAGGGAATTAAGCGACACGGCTGCCAATAGTGGTGTGAGACCATGTGTCATCTTGGCTTCAACGTCGGCACCTGCCTTTTGCAGCATTCGTACCATAGAAACATTCCCGCAGCACACAGCCCTCAAGAGTGGTGTTCGGCCCTGGTCATCTGTGACCTCAAGCTGAGCGCCTGCTTGGAGCAGCATTCGCAATATGCGTTCATTCTCTTTGGATGCAGCCACCAAGAGCGGCGTAAGCTCCCGGTCATGCCTGAAACCAAGCTCAGCCTCTGTTGCGAACTGCATTTGCAATATCATGTCAATGCCTTTGCATACTTCGATCAAGCTCATTACGATCAAACTATCGACATGGTTAGCATCCGTGAGCGATTGTTGTATGCTTTCACTTTTTTTTGATACATGGACCAAGAGTGCTGTGAGCTCCTTATTATCCTTGACTTCTGGCTTAGAGCTTGTCTCGAGCAACCTTTTTAATCGGCTTTCATTTTCGTTGGACAGAGTGCACACGAGCTCAAAATTACTCGTGGCCCAGGGATGGCCGCCTGCACCGCGCAGCATTTGCCATCGACTTCTATTTTCTTCGAATATAGTGATCAAGGTTGGTGTCCGTCTCTGGTTATAATTAACCTCAAGCTGAGCGCCTGCTTCGAGTAGCACTTGCACTATGTCTTCATACCCTTTTAATATGGCGATTAAAAGTGGCGTGAGGCTGTCATGACCCCTGGCTTCAACATTGGCACCGGCCTCAACGAGTGACTGCACCACCGCGTTATGCCCTCCATCTGTGGCACTTAAGAGTGGCGTGTATTGCTGCTTATTCTGTACTTCGAGGGGGGCTCTGTTTGCCAACAGCACCTGAACTACAGCTTCGTGTCCGTTTTGTGCGGCCGTAAGAAGTGGCGTGTTGCCATTTCTATCTTTTCCTTTAATGGTGGCACCGTTCTTCAACAAAGCTTTTGCCACGGATTCATGCCCTTCCCTTGCAGCTGCTTGAATGGGCGTCCATCCATCATGGCTTGGGGCATTAGGGTTGGCTCCGTGATTAAGGAGGAGTTCAACAACTTCGCAATGCCCGTGGAGGGCTGCGGTGCCGAGAATTGTCCAACCGTGCTCATCCTGAGCCGTAATGTCGACCCCATTGCCCATTAATGGATGAAGTAACTCCACGCGCCCATATCTTGCTGCCTCGTGTGGTGTCATGAAGGATGTCTTGCCCAGAATGAACATATCATGCTCTGATGGTGAGGTAAGCTCACCCGGGAGTTCATCAATGGTTGATTTCGAGACTTCCTGCGGAGTGAAGCTGGTATTGTCTGTTAATATACCACTGTTATCGGCTGTGCTTTTTGTGGCTTGTAGTTCCGAGGCGGATCTGGGGCTCTCAATCAAACCCGTAGACCATTCCTTCGAATGTGGCCGGAGAGTCGATGGCGTGACATGTGATTGAATTGTTACCCCAACTTCCAACGGAATAAAAGCAGCGTTTGATTGGAAGGACCTGCATATCTTAGCTACGGACTACTGGAAATAAGAGACGTGATTGGCCTCACTGGGTACGTGTGTCACTTGGATTTGGATTCTCTGATATCCAAGCATGCTTCTTGGCTGCACGTGAGGCTAATCTGTCGTGGGGGTTGACTTTCATTAATCCATTAATGAAAGCTCGTGCGTCCGTAGTAATTGGAGATTCATGAGGAAATAGATCCCGCGGACTGGTTGTATAATTTAAGACGCAATGTAGATCGGGAAATGGGAGAGCCTTGGTCAAGATAAAGAATGTGGTCACTCCCAGCGCCCACATATCTACGGCCTGAAGATTGAAATTCGGGGGCTTCGGTTGTTTAAAGAGTTCGGGTGCCATGTATAGTTGGGTTCCGATTGCGACTGTGCCGCTAGCAGTCACATCTAAGTCCTTGCTAATGCCGAAGTCTGCAAGCTTCACCCACCAAGAGCCCGACGATTGGGACTGTGGGAGTTGGTGAATTAAGATATTCTTGGGGGCTATATTTAGATATTTTGTCGTTTTGTTTGAGAGAGGCTTGGTTGAGGTTGCATACCTGCGGTTTGATATCGCAGTGCGCAAAGCCCTCTTCGTGCATGAGCGCTAGGCCTGAAAGTACTTGAGCACTGATGTGGCGGCAATGAGATTCAGGAATGGGCTCATGTGTAGCAATATAGGCCTGCAAATCCCCTGCTGGGAAATACTCCATGGCGAGATACAGCGAGTCAGGTGAATCATACCACCCCAGCATTCTGACGAAGTACCGTGCATACTACCCATCTAAGTAAGCTTTGTGATATGAACGGCACACAAAGACCTTTTTTTTTCTTGATAGGAAGAGAAATCACGACAAACCTTGTATTGCGAGAATTTAAGGAGCGTTTCGAGCTCTCGGACAACTCGTCGCCTTGCGCGGCCATCTCGTAGCTGTATCTGCTTCACAGCCCGTTCGTTGTGAGACCGACTACCGCTGGCACATATTTGTAGGGTTACCAGACCTTGTCCGCCCTGGCCAAGGTGTCGAGTTGGCTTCCAATATTCTAACCGCGGCGGTGATGATGGAGGTGCATCGGGATCATCAAACGTGTGGATGATGTGCTGATTGTCGAACCGTGTCAGGAGCTTTTGGTCCCGGACAGCATGTGGGACATTTTGATCCATGGCAACCAACAGCAACCGCCGTATGCGAGCTCCGGATCAAGCTTGAGGTTAAGTTTATGGCTAAGATCCTGAGCCTTTTTGGTGGCGAGTGGGGTTTGATGGCTTCAGCTGAGGCCAGATGGTCAGCCTGACCCACTAATCGTAGGCTGACACGAGTGGCGCAGGCCATGCGAAGAAAGAGGGTGGGCTTTGGTCTAGTGATAAGCCACAGCCACAAGTTTAATCAAATGCAATTTGAATTGTGTCGAATTATTTGCTCACGGCGGCATGAATATAATGCCCCAGGAAGGCAGATGAGGAGATATAAATGTGATGGTTGTGGTTTTGGAAAATCGGGCTCGCGGAAGGCCTGAAACGTACGCCAGATGCATTCAACCGGGATCTGATCTACAACTATTCTTCACCAACATAAACCCTCGTGATGCGTCGTATCCACAGGGTGGCTTCTCATAAACATGTAGTCATCCTCAAGAGAATCTATGGTTTGTAAGTTATCTGAAATCCGAGCCAAGGTAAATTTAGCCGCCTCGGTGGACAGAACCTTGGCCAAGGTTGTCCAAACAAGCCTCCATGGTCTATCAATACTTGTTTGTTCCCAACTCATTCTGGCTCGGAAGCAAAAGTTCCCATTCGGTTCTTGCCTACCTGAAGTGCACAAAATAGAATGTTCAGCCTTGTTTAGTCTCTGTGAAAATGATTATGTTAGTCTTTGGGAACTTTGTGTTTAACTTGCATCTGATGGATAATTAGTCAGAAAATGGCGGCTCAGCCCTAGCCTATCGCCGATTACTCTGTACACCATGGCACAGCTCGGTCTCCCCGCCACAACTTGTTCTGTCTACTCACGCAATCAATCCTCAATCATTCCCCGCCTGAATCACTGCGCAAGGCCGAAAATTTCAGTTCATCTGACTGGATATTTTTACCTGCATACAGCCGGCAGCTTTTGAGCATGTCTGACACCCCGCTCTACAAAAAATAAATTATTGATTTGGTCCCTATTCTATCTTCTACCTCATTTCCCCATCCATCGCCACACTTGGGGGCCTGATTCATTTATCCCAACCTACCTATAGGACTCCGATGGAGAATAGTTGATGCCGAAGATTTCAAAGCACATATGGGGTATACTCAACCCCTTGATACGATATCATGGACACGGTCTCTAGCGCGGTCTTGCGCTCCTATTCAATAGATGCACTGTTAAAACCGAGTCAGATGTACGAGCTATTAGACAAAGAAAGAAAAGAGATACGCATCGCTGAACTTTTCCCGGCAGAGTTTAGAGACAGAACCGAACGACGGCTTGTCAGCCTCTTCACCCGAACAACCCCGCTCGGAGATATCTCGGAGCCGTTTTTAGCGCTGTCGTATGCCTGGGGTGATCCTCGAAAAACAATACCTATTTATATGAATAACCGGCTCGTGGAAGTGACGGAGAATCTGTCAGTGGCTTTGCAACACCTTGAGCACAGTCAACTAGCTGTCAGGATCTGGGCCGATGCAGTGTGCATTGATCAAAACAATGAAGCGGAGAAAAGCCACCAGGTCCAAATGATGACCGAGATTTACCGGAGAGCCTCGGAAGTTGTGGTTTGGCTCGGCCCATCCGGACAGGGTTCTGATGAGGCTATGCGAATACTAAGAGAAGTTGGAAATGAGGCACTGCGACTGGACATGGCTGCGCAACCGAGCGGCGATGTGTACGATAGCATATGGAAGCGGTGGTTTCCTTCAGGTGTCCCAAATTTCGACCTCAGGCCGATCCAGAAGCTATTTCAGCGGTCGTGGTTCCGACGGGTTTGGGCCCTTCAAGAAGCCGCAGCCAGCGAAAAAGTAACAATATACTGTGGAAACAGCTCCATCTCAAAGCAGGCCTTGCGCGCCGGAGCACGAATACTTGTTATTCTGTTAAACCAGGCATCCACGGGCACCCGAGACGACTTGAGCAAAATTCCTATCTGGCAGACACTTGGTGGTACCAATTTCATAGCTCGTCGGACGCTGAATCTGGTGACCAGTGAACAAAAGAAGTTTCCACTTCAGACTCTCCTCATGGAGACGACGACAAACCTGGGGGAATGGGCTTACGAAGCTACTGATCCCCGAGATCGAGTTTTTGCCGTTTTGGGCTTCTCATCGGACTCCACGGCACTTGGGATCTACTCTGATTATGAGAAGACGTGCCAGGAAGTTTTCTTGCAGGTAGCCAAGGAAATCCTGGCCACGTCCGGGAATATCGACATCCTATATGTTGTTTCCGGGGCCAAGAATGTGAAGGCCATCCCATCGTGGGTTCCAGACTGGTCCGTACCGATCCCGTCAACGTTTGGGCCACGCCAGATTGGCAAGTTCTCCGCTGCGGGTTTTGGATCTCGTGCGTCGGTCAGGTTTCAATCAGACAGATTTGACAATAAGCTACTAGTTGTATCAGGATACAAATTTGACACTGTTGATACCATCATGCAAGAGCAATGGGATCCATGTTGGAAAGTTGATTTGGGAAATAATTCCTCGGCCCTCCAATTCGCCCAATGTCTTGAAAGGTTCGGACAGGGACAGAAAACAGCTTATGGATCGGAAGAAGAGAGGATCGAGGCGTTATGGAGAACCCCAATCGCTGACTGCGACGCCTGGTTCGATGTTATGCAAAAAGCTCGCCCACCCGCATCAGAAACCATGAGGAACTCATTTCGTGCATTTATTGGAGCCATAGATCTAAGAACAGAGGTGAGAAACGAGATCAGCACACCCTACGTTCACGTTATGAAGCTTGAGTCCGCGCGCCGGCGCATATTTATCACGTCGAAGGGTTATTATGGGCTCGGACAAGAAAGTCTACGATCTGGAGACTCTGTCTGTATTTTTTGCGGTGGGGATAGCCCATTCATTATCAGAGATGCCGGACTTGGGTATTATGAACTAGTTGGAGAAGCTTATGTTTATGGAATAATGCAAGGAGAGCACTTGGAAACTGAACCTCCAGTTGAAGAATTCATAATTTGCTGATAGAATCATAATTCAATTCTGGCTTCTATGAAAGGGTTTAGGTAACTGAGTTACGGAACCTCAACCTTGACCAGAAAACTTTATTCACTTCCACTTTACTTTTTCTCTGGATCCCAAACACATACCCAAGGTACTATAGCCAACCCCAAAGCGATTCTAACCGCTGCATCAATTGATGTGGGTTGGAAAGAGGAATCCCATAACGTAATATGGATATCGGATTGCTTGGTGAGTATTCGGATGGCCGGTCAAGCTTAGCAAGAAAGTGAGCATGTATCTCAGCCGTGTACACGTACATTTTGCACAGCTCCATGCCAGGAATGAATAGCAAAGACACCTGGTCTTTATTAGATTATTCTGAGCAAATTTCAATAGTTATTCAGAACATACTCTGTATGAGGTGGAATTTATTCCGGTTGGATAGGAGTCCAGTTCTCTCGAACCTGTTCGCTTTTGGAGGCTCCGTTGCTCTTGAGCCAGCGCTATCAAAATCGCCACCAAATATGGATCTTTGGTCTCGCATGCTGGCTCAAGTCCGCGAAGCTGGATCTTCTTCAAGCTCCAAGCCGGCAGATTATAGCGCTGTGCGAAGCGACTTCGGTTGTAGATTTGCCTTTTCCTAAGCGAGCGTATTGTGTCGACCGACACAAATGCAATCTTGGGGATGCGAGAAGCGCCCAAGGCAAAGACTCCATCTACGGAGACTTCATCAACGATGCAACGGCCGAATCGAAATGGGATGAAGTTGCCCCTGAGGTGATTAATTAGCCTTGCACAGGGTCTAAACCCGAGTGATTTTACTCTTGAGCCTCGAATCCTTGACTATGTAATATGTCTTTCAAGGCTGTTATCTTCAACCTCGGGAGTACCAGTTGGCACACTTGAGTGGCTGCGTGAAGCAGATCCTTATTTGCGAGTGTCATATTCACGCTGTTCTTCGCGTCATCTTGGCCAGTTTTCGTCAGCCTTCTCGGGAGCCGCCCTCTTTTGATGAAATGACACTCGAGGAGCCGGGGCTGGTCTGCTTTCCACAAAATGGGCGGGACGAAAAGGCGCGTTCGATTGTTTGAGCGGATAAGGTCATTGATGGAATTTGATTCGGGCGGGCGGCGGCGGACTCGTCGAACCTTTGGGTTCAATATCTGGCTGGATGCTTTCCTCTTCAGGCTCGTCCGTGGTATGCACGGGTTCTCCTCTGGAACATCCAGATCGGACGCGGAGAATGAGGATATATCGGCTTCCGAAGGAGACATTTGGGCGGACAGTTCAGGCAGAAAAAACAGGGATAGCGCACAGCGAACATATGGCGTTGTTGATGAAATGGAGGACGCGACATTGGTTACGTGCTGCACAATTAGATGAGCGGGGGCTGCATTATTCTGAAGCAGACACGACTCTAAAACTTTAGCGAAGAGCCTCGTTGCTTTTTTTCATTTCTTTTTTGCGCAGTAACACCATGCGACAAATCTAAGCCGCAGCCGGTCCATGTTTTTTCCGACTTGTTTCGCGTCTGTCACCTCAGCCTCGTGCTGCTTCATTCATTTCCGTTTCCCGCCCGGTCGACGAACCACTTTGCAGGAATTATTTCGTTTCTTTTTCTCCCAATTGAGAAGTTTATAGGCGGTAGCGAATAAAAACTGACAGAGAAATGAGCCTCTCCAATATTGCTGCCAACTATTTACACTTGTCTTTGTCAGCGAAATGCAGCCTTTGTGATAGGCCATTTTCGCGTTACCCTCCTCAAATTGTGACAGCGCGTGAGTGTATAAAGACGCAACGCGTCTCTAGCTTCTTCTTCTGATTCTCCTTCTTTTTCAGATACCATTGTTCATATTACTAACCCAGCTAGTTTTGAGCAATAGAGACTCTACCGAACTGCAGCAGGTTCTCCACAAGTTCAGCACAGCTCCAGATGAAACTCGAGTGGTCAAAGACCTTTTCCTCTGTGACTGGCAGGATTGCCAGAAATGCGCTAGAGCCTCTGAGGCGGTATTCGTTCATTTTGACTGCTTGCAGTACTTTTCGCGACACTACCCTAAGGACAACGCGTGTCAAGCTGTCTGGACCTATGGCATTTGCAGACGTCCTTGGTCATTTGCACTTGATCTCGAGTTCGAACGGAGGCCCAGGCATATTCCAGGGTCACGCATTACTGAATTGATCCACATTCCAGAGCTGTCATTCATGCCAGTTGAAATTGTGCTAAGAATTCGAGAGCTATCCTTCGAGAGTAGTTTATGGGCCTACTGCGATGTTGCATCCGTAGCACGGCAGGTCGCTGGCATGACCCCCTCTGACTTATCCTCCTGTCACTTGAGTCGGCTTTCAAGATGGGAGCGAGAATGTCAGCCCATAATCAATAAGAAAGCTTCTACCTTGCCAGCTGTGCACATTATCGTCGACTCCCAGGGAATCGCCAAAATCGAGAGTCTATCGCAGATACCGCGCCGCCAGTGCGGCAAGACTAGGAACCAGAGACATCTTTTCATTGATAAAAAGTCCTACAAAGATGCCACTGTATTCTTCATGGTAATGGAGACCCCCTATGCAATTAAGGTAACCCCAACACTAAGGCGTATAGGATGGGCTTGCACGGCTCAAATTGAATTCACCGCCCGACCCAAAGTTTTGTACCTGGGATACACCAAGCATTTGTACACAAAACACATTTCTGTGGGGTCTCAGACCTGATCGGCACAAAATATCATATCCCAATTTGCATACGATACGTCTTTCCGAAGTTACCGGCATCACATTCTTGCTTCATCATTTCTACATTTGTGGTATCCATGCTCACACAAAATCAGAGCCTAGCGCTATGGCTACCGCTGCACGACATGAAGATGCGGATGATGCTGTTTGGATATATTTCCCGATCCCTCCCGGGGAGGAGGTCACCGCATTTGGACTGGGAGGTTTCACATTGAATCACAATCAACAGAGCGATCGCATAGATCTCCCTGCATGCTCTTTCCTAGTATGTGTTTGTTTATTCCTTGCTCCGGTTTTCGCCGCGCTAAACCATATGGCAAGTTTCACACAAAGCTGGTTGGTTGCGTAGAATTCGGCACTGCTATTCACGAAGACGAAGAAATGTCTGAGAAAGCCCCTGTCAGCATCTCACAGCCAAAGGACCTATTTTATAGCACATGCTCTCGATCTCCTTGGACCGTGAATTATATAGGCGGTGGTACAACGGGGGAAGACATTTCGTGGCCACCGACTCCTCGCCGATATCCAAATCGCACTGGAGCTGTTATCCCATTTTATTGTTCAGCGCCCCTTCAAGACGTCTGCCATGTGTCCGTGTTCTACGACAACAAGTCAGAGTCTGTCAAGGGAATTCTTCTTGAGTACGCAAATGGAGGACAGCGGACACTCGGACACTGCCGGCTGCATGTTGATAAAGTTGTGGCCTTTCCAAGGCCAATGTACTTGTGTTTTCTTAACCCCGAAAATGCGGACCCGGATAAACCAGCAGTGTGGAAATATATGCGAAATCAAGATCCGACCCGGAAACATCTAAGAGTCGAATGCCACAGCGGGATTCACGGTCACTATTTTGATGAGTGGAAATGTGCAAGGATGCATGGAGAATTGGAATTCTGGTTCACAAATCGCGAATATATGATAAGACATTTGAACACGTGAGTTTGCTTGGGAAACAAGAGCTGGTAAAGAATTATAGTCTTGGATACGTTGAAACTTAACTTGAACACAATGCATAAGCCTTCACGATCAGTGGCCTGTGCCCTCAATAATACCCATTGAGCACAGATTGGTGTTTATTAATATTTGATACATAGTAAATCAATACAATTGGATGCTGAAGACACTAGTTTGTGATATTTGTGCATTCTCCAAGAGCGGCTTGCTTATTAAACGAACTGGCAACATGGTATGTAATTATTTCTCAGCACGCTGTCGTATGACCAAATTGGAGGTAGTCGCCTCCGCAAAACTCTCATCAGGCTTTGGCATCATTCGAAGTGCTTTCTCTAATCTTCGTGCCGTTTTTTTCGTTGTAGGATGATTATCGCCAAGGGTACTTCTCTGCAGCCCCAGTGTCCTTTGATATAACGGTATGGCTTCTCCGGGGTTGCCCTTTTTTACTAGGGTGGTCGCAAGACTGGTCGTAGTAACAAGAGTGCGCGGATGGTCTTTTCCTAGGGCCTCTATACTCTGTTCCAACACCTCTCGGTAGATTTCTTCTGCTTCATTGATCCGTCCAAGGTTCCTCAGGCACCATGCCAGGTTGTTCTTGCTGTCCATCGTGTGTCTGTGTTCACTACCAAGGACCTTGATGCTCAGCTCATAGACGCGCCAATAAATACCTTCTGCTTCTTCAAATCTGTGCTGATTGCCAAGACAGCACGCCAAGTTGTCCAGGCAGTCCAGGGTTTTGTGGTGCTCTTCTCCGAGAACCCTTGCGCGGAGCAGGTATACTTCATGGAACATTTCCTCTGCCTTTTTGAGCTCTCCCGTGTCATTCAGACAGCGTGCCAAGTTGTGCATGCTGCTTATTGTGACACGATGGTCCATTCCAAGAGTCCCTTTGTGCAGCTCCAGCACCTCCCGATGTATCTTTTCTGCCTCCTTGGGTCTTTTACATTTGCGCAAGCTATCCGCGATATTGCTTTTTTCTCGAAGGGTGGTGAGATGTTCCTTGCCCAAAACAGCCGAAAATATTTCGTAAGACTGTTGATAAAAGAAGAGTGCTTGGGTGTAATTACCGCAAATCCAAAATGTTTCGGCAATATTTGAAATGAGCTCTGCCCTTGCTGTCTCGTCTTCTGATATTCCGTATTCTACTAAGCTTATCACATGTGGTAAATAGGCTTCCCACACTTTGCGGTTCTCGTATGCTGCAGATGGAATCGATCCTTTCAGAGTTTGCAGTAAGCCTGTATAGATGGACTGTGTTATTCCTTGTTGGTCTAGCCAGTTTCGCATGGCCAGTCGAACTAATCGGTGCATATCAAAGGGCCCTTCGTTTAACTGGTTATAAATAAATGCGTAAGCCTTCAGAGTGCCAATTGCTTCGTCTCGTTTCATCTCATCGGCTGCCAGCGGCAAAATATCGAGCGGGATACTTTTCTCTTTGTAAAAAGACGCAGCCTGCAGATATTGTTGAGCCAGAGGGCAGACTTTTGAGATTTGAGAAAATGAAATGAGCCATGTTGTGGTTATAGGATTCTTTATGCTATTGTACCGGCCACAATCCTCAAAATCGTTGCTGAGGAGGTTGATGAGCCTATCATCATTTGAGTTACAGTAGTTTAGATACTGCGTAGTTGTGATTCCGGTTTTTGCCATATATGCGGATGCTTGCTTGATGGCAAGGGGAAGGCTAATGAGAAAGTCAACCAAGTCATTTGTGCTAGAAGTGTCCTGACATTGGCTGGGTGACAGCCCGAGTTTGAGCATCTCTGTAGCTTCGACAATACTCATACGAGGAAGTGGGAAAATTCCTCGTTGAACATCTAGTCTGACTGAGATCTCATGGTTGCGAGTTGTGAAAAGTATCGAACCATTGTTATTAAATGGCAAATATTGGTGAAGGCCATCATTTCCGAGCAACAACTCGGCATCGTCCGCATTGTCAATTACCAGAAGCCATGGACCGCACCCCGGGTTGCTCAACTTGGCCTTGACAGCGTTGTTGATCTGCATGTTGCTTTTTTCATGGGTCGTTATTCCAAGCAGCCTGGCGATGTTTTGGTATGAATTGTCAAAGGTGCTATGATCAAGTGCTGGGACCCAAAATATGGACGCTTCTGGATGTTTCTCGGAAACTCGAAAGATTGCTTCCAGGGCGATTTGGGTTTTGCCAATTCCACCAAGTCCTTCAATCACTGTTCTTTGGCAGTTCTGTGTATTATAGAGAGGCGTGATCCTGTCCACCAGCCGAGCAAGTATTTCCTCGCGGCCAACGAAGCCTTCATTTCGTCCAAAGGGTACCATCCAATGTCCCTTTTTAGTGACTAGTTGCTTTTCTTTTTGATTGGTACGAATGTAGAACTCCAAGATTGCCTTCGAGGCTGCAGCCGCCGTTGCAGCCGCAAAGTTCTGCCAGCGCTTGTTTTTGTGGCTGTCTGCATAATCGCATACACTCTTGACAATGAGACAAGGTAGTTCATCCCAGACTCCAGCGCCCTCCATATCAAAGGCAATGACCTTCTCTTGTTCATGCATCCGATCGCGGTCGGTGGCTGACTTGATCACGCTATCTCCAGATGCGATGCGACCTTTGTGGACGAAAGGTTCCAGAGGATTGCCCTTCATGTGAAGTTCATGGAGTCTTTTTCTTGTAATTAGATTTCTGTCATCACAGCCGACCTGTGCGCAAAGCAATTCAAGCGCCTGGTCACAAACAGGATCTGCATCAGAGAAGCACTCTTTACAAGCACAGCTCGGCCATAGGTGGTGCTTGTGGCGATAGTCCGACCTAAACAGCCTGTCCTTGGATATTCCTGGATAATCGTACTTGCCCTTTCGCTTCGTTTGTGCCACTTCATTTTGAAGCTCTTGCAAGAAATGAGCAGTGCGCACCTGTAGTCGATCCATTGCGCGATCGGTCTCCAACTGGACAATCAAGGCTCTCACGTCCTTGCTCGCAGGGCCCAAGTTGTCTACTGTGGTATCCTTCCGAAGGAAGCGATCAGGATATTTCTTTCCGAAATCGTACTCCACAACCGCTTGACTGATGATGACATCACCAAGTAGGATCTCGGTGCCGCCGTTGTAGGGCACGCCTCCACACACTCCGACGAGGAGAGCCAAGCGAATATTTTCGAAGCTTGAGCGCATGCTGGCTGCAGCGCTTGCGGCATTTCTCTTGCCCATTTGAGGCAGTAATGCCAGAACAACATTATAGCGACCTACTCGACCAGTGGTGTAACTGTTGAGGTCGCCGGAAGCTCGTCCATACTCATCACCCTCCTCATCCCAGAACTCGTCAAAGATAAGAGCGGCTGCGTTGTATTCGATGGGCAGTGCACAGATCAGAGCGATTTCGAATTCTTCGCGGGTAGTCGGTCGCGAGGCAGACATTTTACTGTAGGTCAGCGAAACGAAGACCCGTAACCATACGGTAACATCAGTTTCTGAGATATTTGAGTCTATTCAGGTTACGGCTGAAGAGATATATGCCTTGCTGCGAGAGGGGCTGTGTCAACCAGGGCGAGCTGACCGACGAGCCAATTAGGAAGCTCGACAAGGTTGAGAGCTGATGCTGACCTCACGTGTCACTAGAAATGGAAAAAAGACTAAGAGAACCATGGTCTCTTCGGCGAATCATCGGAGACAAGCTTTATGCCATCTTTTGCTTTACAAGCTTCGGGGCGGATAACACTGGAACCCCACGCTTGTCTTATTCAGACTTGACTTGAAGCAGGCGAATGAAACACAACAAGCTGAGACTGAGGAAAGCGCAATTGCAACCGAATAGCCAACTTAACGCAAGCTATTGAATGGATAAAAAAGGTTGATTTCACTCATCTCCGACCAATACACCACACTGCGAGATTGGACGCCACTGCCGACAGCCTTTCTCATCTCTGCGATCAGGAAGGTTTCTTCGGAAGTCTATGGGCTCAATTTGGACAGGCAAACCAAACCTCTGGCAGTGTTCCACGGCAAGGGTATTCCTTGATCACGGCCCCACTGATTGACGCGACCCCTGGCCCTAGCACCCCGCTATTGTCGAGACGAAGCACAGCCGTAGAACTGTCTGGATAAGCGTGTTTTGGAGGGAGTAAAAGGATATCGAAGAGGCCCTGTCTCTTCACCCTTATTTTCATGCCAAAATAGAAGACTTTTTCTCCGCATCATGTCGTTACAAAACTTGTGTAACCAATGAGGTTCGTCTGGGGTAACGTGTTGTTACGCGGATCAGACAATCCGCACCCAATCAATCCTGGTAACGGGATACGAAATATCGGCTGAGTAATTCTGCCGTACTAGACCGCCCCAGGATGCTGGGCTGCAGGCAACTAGTCGGTTTGCTGACGCGAATGGGTTCATCCCCTCAATCCGACAATCTACAGCTGTGATGAAAGAGCCGAAATGGATCCAGCTACTGCGCTGGGTGTTGCATCGTCAGCCGTTAGTCTGATTGAATTTGCTTGCAAACTGATTACGCTCACAAGCGAAATCCGTAAACATGGCGAAGCCTCTGAATTCCTGGCCTTTAAACAGCAAGCCCATGAGCTGGAAACAATGCACAATAGACTGTGCACCCGCAACAGATCAATGTCGGCGGACCTAGACAATGTCTTCCATGCTGAATTGGTATGATTACCAAATTGTCAATCAGGCCCATGAGTTGACAACCCATAGTCCATTGATGCCACAATTGATGAGTGCACCCAGCAAATCACACAGCTGATTACTTCTATCACGAAAACCAAGACCATCTCAAACCTCAGCCCGATTCTTCATATTGCCAAAGACTTTCAAAGGGCCTTTAAAGTACTTTGGGAGAAGAGCAACCTGGAAAAGAGAGTTCAGAATCTCCAGCAAATCCGAGTAACATTGAATAGCCAAATTATGATGTTGCTGAATGAAAAGGTTGAAGGCCTTTACTCCATGACTGGAGAAAAGTTTGCCCGAGCAGAGAGCCTTCAGGAAGATTTACGCAGTGGCCAGAGGAAGATTCTTGAAGCTATCACCTTCACAGAAGACCAGGGACACAGTACCTTTACAGGATCTGACAAGCCGGTTGCTGTCATTCTGACCTTGGACAATGGAGAAGTAGAAACGATGAATCGCCAACTTCCCCACGAATCTGGAGGGAAATCAAACAGAAAACACCCACCCCAAATCGTGAGAATAGGGACAACAACGACTTTTCGTTCAGAGACCACTGGATTTCCCGGCCAAAACAGCAGCATTGATTACAGCCCTCTAGCAAGATCCGTACTCGATGCTCTTTATTTCAGAACCTTCAAGGAGAGAGAAGAACGAGTAGCTGATGCCCATGCTCATACATTTGAATGGATTAACAATGATCAAAAATTTCGGGATTTTCTAGAGCAAGACGGCAACTTCTACTGGATCACAGGCAAACCTGGTTCAGGAAAATCGACCTTGGTCAAATTTATATATCGCGAGCCCATTATACGAGAACGACTTGTCAACTGGGCTGGGAATAAAACACTCGTTTTTAATTCATTTTATTTCTGGAATGCCGGCACGAGTCTGCAAAAGTCTCAAGTTGGCCTTCTGAGATCGATGCTGTTGTCAGTTTTGAGGAATTACCAGCACTTGATCCCCACGGTGTTCCCCGAATTGTGCCGTCTGTATAACGATCTCGGTCGAGTCGAACCTGAGATGTCTCTATCCGAACTCAAGGCAGGATTCATACGCCTCACATCAGGACTCATCTCTGACCTAAAGTTCTGTTTCCTCATTGATGGTTTAGACGAGTACTCGGGAGACCATGCTGAGCTCTGCGACTTTTTGTTACACGCAGCCAGCTCTCCTTCTGTCAAATTTGTCGTCTCTAGTAGGCCTTGGGGAGTTTTTGCAGAAGCATTTGACAAATACCCTTTTATCCGCATGCAGGATCTTACTCGAGGTGACATCATGCGCTATGCCGAAGACATGCTGGTGAAATACGTCCATCGGTGGCCAGACAAGAAACAAGAGCTTGAGGGGTTGATCGAGGAGATTACCTTGAGAGCATCTGGTGTCTTCCTTTGGGTTGTCCTCGTTGTCCGGGAACTCCGACGAGGCCTTCAAAGCTACGACGATATGTCTGACTTGTACAAGAGGCTTGAAACATTCCCCACGGACCTCAAGGAATATTATCGCTACATGTACAACAGGATTGACGTCATCCACCGCCCCAGGTCCTCCAAGCTATTGCTGACACTTCTGAGGACCAAAGAGCTTCCAGTACAAGGCCTACTGAGCGTGATGCAAATGTCATTTGCGGAGAGTGAGACACTGGAGTCGGCACTCAATGCACCACATCGGCGGTTAGAACCAGACCAGTGGATTCATTCGAGCGATACTTCGAGGCAACAGATTGAGAACAAAACGCTTGGCCTCGTTGATGCTGATGTAATCTCAGCAAAAAGTCGAGAGGTCGCAACCGTGTACACAACATGTGTTGACTTCCTTCATAGAACAGTATACGACTTCTTTCTGCTGGAGGGTCTGCAAGAAGAAATGAAGGCCGACGTGGTTAAGAGCTTTGATCCTAGCACGACATTACTCGCGTGCTATTTGGTGGAGATCAAGGCTTTCCCACGCCATCACTTGGTCTCCCTTCATGACGATAGGGTTGTCGGTGATGCCATGAACTGCCTGAGACTAGTGAGATATCTTGAGCTTGAGCGACAGATGGCATACCCCGATGTTATGAGATGCATCGACGAGTCCATGGAGCATTACTGGTCCAGCATCACAAAGCAAGGCGGTACCGTAACTTGGGCGCAGGCGATTCTAGTTGAAATGTACGGCGTTAGATGGTCGCAAATCTCAACGTATCTTATTTCTAGACCCGACTACTTTCTGTTCCTCAGCGTCATGTCGGGTTGTGTACTGTCCACCGCCGCTCGAGCGAGGCGGCAAACCTCGATTACGAACAAAGAAAGATCGCAAATTCTCTCCATGCTGATATTCCGGTACTTTCACGACCCTCTAAGAGAAGACATAAATTACGAAGCTCATTTTGATGTCGGAAATAACACAGCAAATTTTGTGGCGGCCATCGGTATGCTTCTTGAGTATGGCGCTGACCCAGAAACACCCGGCATCCTATCACCATCCAGCAGGCCGAAATCCTCCCAAGCTGCAACCGCCACACAAACAGATTTATCGCGTCGAACATCAAAAATTCCCTATTCCACGCCGTGGGAGTATTTCCTGGATCATGTTGCCTTATCAATAAGGACTGAGCGCCCCCGAGAGGTTTGGCAAAGCCACCTGAGAAGGGGTGACCTCTCACTCCCCGAAGCAAGCAACCTCCTCAAAATATACCAGCATTTTCTCAACTCTACTGTCAATGTCACCGAGGAAGCTGAGACGACACTGTTGGAACTTGGTCAGCTCTTTGACGATTCGATATCGAGTTACAGTCATGAAGGCAAGCGGCAAGATTTAGAGCAGTTCAGGACAGAGTATCAAAGAACAAGAGATTTGATGAATGGGAGGCGTATGAGATTCATCCCGAGGACCCATTTCAGGGTGTGGTGGGACTTTCGACGCCTCGCACCTCAGCATGCCACAGGCGGCTTGGTATCCAACATCATCATAGGGCTTCTACTTTTGTACATTGCGTATTTATCACGTATGTCGTAACGGACATAGACGTCGGACTCTTCTTTACCTCTGAACAACTACCTCCATTTATCATGGGAAATATATTCGATGGGCCTCCCAGTCAACTGATATTTGGGAGGGTTCCATGCTCGGGTCACATGTGGATCTCGCGGTTTCGCATGACGGCCACGCAGGTCAGATTTGGTCCCCTTGCTATTGCGAACTCACAATAGAGAAGATATTTCGCTTTCTAGGTTTTTTTTTTCGAATCACTTGTGTTTCGGTAAATTTCAGACGAATCTGAGCCATGAAGGCAATTGTCCCGACTCTTTAGGGTTCTTCATACTTGCTCGAAACATCTCTAATGCGTTCGCGGATGTGGCGTAGACTCCAGAGGTTGATTCTGAATCATTGGGTCAGTTCTAAGACCGTGCCCCAACCAATTATACGGTAGACGATTGCCTCTGAAGCCACAACTATGGATCCTCACAGCGCTTGGCTGGAGACGACCGCGACGGCTCAGCCATTGGCGTTGGAAGACCCACAACAGCCTGAGAGGGCGGCAATGCGGTTGGCTCTTTGGGTAGAAATTCCAGGCGAGCGGCTGGCAAAAAGCAAATGGACAATCATTAACAGGCCAATAGTAATATCTCTATACACGTGATCCATTAAAAGAACCCTGACAACTTATAATTTTTGGTGGAAGATTGAGTACTGTTTTGCTTTTTGGAAAGTGTTCGGCCCACAAGCATTGCCAGTCTCAGGGGGATGGCAGTTTCGCCTTCCAGCCAGTATTCCATGAATATGACCAAGCCAAACACAAAAGTCATGATTGGCAGCTTTTCTCAGTTAGACCTCTGGGGTCTAGTTAGATACAGCTTATTAGACTTAGCATGAGGGGCCGAAATTGGGATGTAAATGGAGACCAACGGGCCTGGTGGATGCCAATTCAACTGACGTGATATCCCGACAACGCTGGTCAGGCGGCCTTGCTGAAAGAAGGTGGATGTGCCCTAGGAAAGCATGACTCCTTTTTTTAAACAAAAAAAATGACAATAAAAAACGATCGAACACTCTATTGAAACGCAAAAAGAGAGGACCGAACGTGGTTCGAACACGTGACCTAGAGATCTGCAATCTCTCGCTCTACCACTGAGCTATCGATCCGCTCGCTTGTTGAATGTCAGTGGTCCCAAAGTATAGTTTTGTTCCTTTCTGCTACTGTGCCCTACTTCCAAATTTTCTATTATTAAGACAAATTCATTATGACGGGTTGATAAGCACACACTAAAGCCAAGTCATTTTTATTTTTCGTGCTTAATTGTTGCTACGCGAAACCGAATTGTCACCAAGGTAGATTGGTCGGGCCGACTCTCACGGCCAGGGTACTTTGAAAAGTATCAAAAGTTACCCGACAGTGCTACAAGGCAGAATTTGACTGCATTACATTGCGCCTAGGAGGCTGTGCAACACTTGGGCTGCCCAACACCTAACATTATGCGCAGCCGAGGGGTCGGGCGGCCTATCAGAGACTCCAACCTTTGCAAGGCATAGCCGAGCTCATCTTACCAACTGACCAACTCGACGTCCGTGTATTAAAGAATGCCGATATCCTTGCTATGGAGTAATGATTCCATGCTTTGGTAGTCATCTTCTTTCTTCATTTTATTCTTCTTATCGTTTCTAAAATTCGTTCAACTATTAAGAACATCCAACCGTGGTAAGACAATAATGATTGCCGAAAGTCTCGATGTGGGACACAGTGTTATAAGTATATGGGATTTAGTAACTAAAGCCAAAAAATTCTACGACAAACTCATAGTTGCCCCAGTCCAGTGGGAACGATACTGCGATGAATTGGAAAGTCTGGCTCACGTAAGAGACCAGCTACCCACATTAAGACAAGAACCCGTAGTTCTAAGAGGCTAAATACAGGTTCAAACCGTCCTTGCAAATACGGTCAAAAGTTCACCTCGCATTAGAAGCCAAAAGATTGAAGATGAGGACGGCAATACTCAAAGCCTAGTGGAATTCGTCAATAATAGACTCGTCACTATCAGGAACGAGGCAGCAAATGTCCTGAACCGGCATATACGACTGAAGGAACAGTCTTCTAGAACGAAAAATATTGTGGAGAAATTTAAGAATAAATTCGCCGCATGGAAATTTGTCCTGCAGGAAGAACATATCCAGGGTTTAATACAGGCGGTGCAGCATGCCAAGTCATCTCTGCAATCAGCACTGTGCTTAGGGCATTTGAAAACCTTTGATCATTTGTAAGATGTCTTTTAAATGGAAGATGTTAATTTGGGCTGACGACGATTTCTTTTCAAGGAATCAAGAAATGCGAAAGAGCTTTCAAAGCATACATGACCATATAAGAGAGCAAGCGAAACTCTTGGAGAATATCGAAAACAAGATTAACCTAAGCCAAGCAGCTATGGAAGTTGATCAAAAGGACCGCTTTTCTCTCAGCCGCAACAAAGGAAAAAGAAACTTGCCGACCTTTCACTCCCACACAAAAGGTCTGAAACCTGATTCAAACTCCTTGAATAGTGGATCCGGGCAGCGGACACCATGGCCAACTTATGACCAGCCAGCACTCTCCATTAAACAGATTGGATTTACTTCCGATGATGAAGGGGTACAAAAGGAGGATGCGACAAGATCAGAGGTACATCCTGCTATCCCCGAAACAAACGATGAAGACGTCAACGAAGAGCCAGATGAACTTAATGATGACGGTTATGCATCCTCGAATGAAGGTTCTTCCGTGGCGGACATGGATGAAACTCAAGATCGAGAATACACTCTGCTTTGTCGCAATGGCAAAATTTTGAGCATCGATGCTAGTGCCGGCGATAATCAATTTACCATCTTTGATAAATGTGGTGGGACACAAAGCATGCCCAGTGCTCGAGTTGATGATGTCATTGCGTCCATGAGTGATGAGGAGTGGGAAAAATACGCCGAATCTGACTCTGAAGATCTCTGGGCCTTCATTACTTCCACTTCGTGTACACCTGACTGTTCAGATATGGAATACACCGACGAGAAATGTTCTACCACCAGCATAGACCACCAGTTACCGATTTTGGCATTTATTGCAAAGAACGTTAACCTGGAGAGATGCAATTCTGAAACGGCAGTGTCACTCTCATTTTGCGTGGTGCACATATGTGTCACAGACGCATGCCAGACACTATCTCTTCAGGAGCCTTGCCATCGTTCATGTCAGCATGTCATTCTGGAAATAATAGACACCTCCTCTATTACAGAAACACTTCCCTGCACCATTACCTTTCAATATATAAGTTGCAATGTGCTCCCGACTACAGAATTTGAGACCTCGACAAAGAAAGGTGTCGTCTTGCAGTCCTTTGAAAGGTGCCAAGGTAAAAAGCGGTGTCTTCATACCTTGATAGAGAGCATTGCTCTGTCACAACCAAGTTGTGTACTCCCAGTCAACCTCAAAGCCTACTTGGATGATGGTGGATGGGAATCAGACACTTTAACAGAAAGGCACACTTGGGTTATAGAAGAAGAAAAAGGAGAAGAAGGAGAAGAAGGAGAAGAAGAAGCAGCAGCAGAAGCAGTAGCAGCAGTAGAAGAAGAAGAAGCAGTAGAAGAAGACGATTTCCCTACCGCCCCTGTACACGACGACGACGAAGACGCATTCGCATTGTTAAAGGCCATCAAGGATGGAATGTCCATCGTTGGTTCAGTCATTCCCACTTTCGTCAGATTCAAGACTTTGGTCAGCTTCGTAAAGCTGACCGAGACGTACGACCTCGAGGAACTCTACTTGACACATGGCAGAACCTGGACAACTACCTTATTGCCAGTTCTCCCAGTGTACCTGAATCAGGACGCCGTAGCCTGGCTTTGGATCCTTTGGAAATTTCAAATGCGTCCCGAGTTCAAGAAGCTGTCGGCTATCATACAGAAACAAGCGGCGGGTCGCATTGATGAAGAGCCAAATAAATATGGAGTCAAGATTCCCATTCATATTGCTGGTATGTAAAAAGGAGAGATGCACATTCACACCACAAATATGAACCATCTTGTAACCATGAATTTAGATGCCATAGAGCGGAGAAGAATTTCAGTCCTCTCCGAAGTCAGAATTCGTGTCTTTTCGTTGATCAACTCTTCCCGAGACATCTACACAGAAACCTTCAATTCGAATGAAGCATCTTGGATTCATCCCCTGCAAGTAATGAGGTCTTCTTTGACAGTGGGATACTTGACACTTGAAAGCGGGAGGTGATTGCTAGATGACCAACAGACAGGACACCCTGAGTTCCGTAGAGTGAGTTTCGCAGCAGTTTCTAAATGGGTTAGATCGATGATGGATCTATCAGAGTGGGTGGTACGAACTGTACCGCCAGCCATGAGGATGCCTGATATCTTAGCAGTATTGTCGGCAATTGTCCCGGTTCTCGGTGTTGGTTTGCACGGGGCTGGCATCTCCGCACGTCTCAGCTCGGAGACTCATGATAGCCTCGTGGGTCTGATTACAAGCTTGGAAGCGGAAGACTGGAGTCTTGATTTAGTCTAAAGTGATTCACGTATACAAAACGTCAGTCATTGGTCATGTATCAATTGTGCATATATGATACCGCCTGCAGTACTTTGGGCAATAACGGCCATTGTTCTGTCTCCAATGTCCCATCTAGGCCCTCCCTACTTGAATTGACAGAACCCAGTATATCGCAGTGCCACTCACAACATCTCATAACAAAATAATAGTACTCGCCATCTGTTGCTACACCAGATAATTTAGCTCCCAAGAAAAGACCGAGAAATGAGAATTTTGTTTTTCCAAAACGAGTTGCCCATGTGTCCTTGTAGCTAGTTCGTCGGTGACACTTTTCGTGCTGTGCATGAGCTCAGGGGCAAACCACTGGGCCTTAGGAAAGCGGCCAGCCAAACTATCAATGATTCTCAACTTAAGAATTGTCACCCATACGGACAAAGCTTGATTTGGGACTTGTCGTCGACAATACCTACTTGAAGAAGTCGGCCAAACTCGACGACTTAGAAAGTGTCGCCGACGAGGTCCACTCGAGGATATCAACAACTTCTACCATAGGAATTAGGATACTACCGCATTTTCCAAGGTTCTTCCTGGCCCTGCGTGCCCAGTTAAACGAAGCCTTGCTTATTCGGGTCCCAACTCGTAGAAAATCCTAGAAGACCTTGCCGGTGGGTTTTCTCTTGATCCCACCAAATTGTGCATTTGCCATCACTAACAAGTGCTTCCCTCCATAAAGGAAACTATCGCTTCACAAATTGGTCTCGATCAAAAGCTCCCATATAAGATGGATATTTACAAAATTTTCTGTATGTTTTGTTAATTTTGTGAGGGTGAAATGGGCAGCATGACGTGTTGTTGGTATGACTACCATTGCATGAGTTGAAATCAACGCATGGGACTTCGGTTGGATCATGAGGAATTTTCCCAAAAACTGTCGTCATACAGCTGAAAAATTGAGTTTAACGCACACTCATGATGAAATTCTAAATGATTAGCATTACACATCATGTGAGGTTAAATGTAAGACGAATGTCGGATGGTTACAAATGTACATGAGCAGTGTAGTGTAGTGTAGGGTAAGATAGCTCAGTGGTGTGCCTGCCACGCCTGCCGAGTTCCAGGCAAATAACGCTTATTTCCATGCCAAGCAGGAGCCTATGCCAAAAGAGCTCAAAGGTCGAGTGAGACAGCATCTCGCCGTGCTATGAGGAATGACATGGCCGGATTCGGGTTGGATATGGTGGCGACGCTACGGGAGCTCGTGGTAGCCAAATATAGCGACCCTGTGCGGAAGGCGGTCAGGGAACTTTCGGGCAACAAAAAAAAACAAAAAACAAAAAACAAAAAACAAAGACATTGGGCCGTGTCACGACCGAGACACCCGTTCACTACTCGAGATAGATTTCTTTTTTAGTGATGATGTAACATGCCACTGGGTTAAACGGTGCGTGCATGCTGGAGCGAGCTCTGGACCGTCCCGCACCTCCGGGGCCTCATCATCTGACGCTGACCTTGTTTACCCCGCCACTCAGCTCTAAGCTAAAAAGCAGCTGGCGTCATAGCGAGGCTGCCGATCAGCGGACCCATCGGGTTGCTCCCATGCGGGGTCGTGAGCAGCAGACGAGCTTGTCTACATGCGACATTTCGAAGCGACTCCGTGAGCGAATTGTCGTCATTCATGTACGGCCCGTATAGACATGGCATCTACAAGCTGAATGGGGCCGCTCGCACTCGGAGACTTTGCGAGGGAGGGATCGACGGCTTGCGGCTCGTATTGATTGCCCTCTTCAGCGTGCATGCCCGTTCGGCCCAAGGCAGTAGCAGTAGCGGTAGTGCCCAAGATGATGCATACGGAATGGCGCTGTGCTATTCTTGATGCGACGCTATGGATGGGATTGCAGGCCACATTGTGCTGTACAGCCGCGCATAAGCCCCGGTGCCATGTCGCCTCTGGAGCCTGTCGAGTCGCGGATCGAGGCGACGGGCACCAGCCACATTCCACGTCGTCGAATGCTCCGCTTGGATTTCAGTGCGCTGATGGCGCATCGAGGCCAAAAAAAAATGTTTCGTTTGTTGGCCGCCGTCTATCAAAACCGGGCCTCGAAAATCCTTGGGCAAGGATGATCCAGTCTTACCAGGTGCTGCTGCTATAATAAGTCGGCCGTGACATTTCACGCCACTGTGGTGCATCCTCAGTCGGCAGTTCTCTCGTGTTGGCCCACCCCCCGTGACCCAGGCCCAGTAACCCCCGCTTGCTAGCCCCGACTTCCGGGCCTCTCGCAGTGCGCTACTGGACGGACCGCGGCAAAGTCGGCGCCGTGACGCAAAATATGCTGCCTCGTATTCCCCATTCCACCGACTAAGACGCCAGGCCGTGAGATTCTAGTGCCCATCCCATTCTTTCTGCTGGATAATCTGCTTTGTTCTCTCTCCTTGACGAATAGGATTGCTGTTTGCATCAAACACCCGACGTTGGTGCATTGATGTGTGTTGGATATATAAAGCCATTGCTCTCACGGCCAAGACCACACATTCCGTTCATCATCACAACACAATACAACAACACAACAAAACAAAACAAACATTTACAATAATAAATAGCTCTCATCATCCACCACCACCAATACCTCTTCATCAACACACACACACACACACACACACACACACACACCTTCAACATGCGCTTCGCTTCTATCCTCGCCTCTGCCACCGCCCTCGTGGCCACGGCCTCTGCCGGCCCGTCCAACGGCGGCCCCAGTGCCCGCAACGACCCCCACATCTCCGACTTCCGGCTCTGGGGCTCAACCACCTGCACCGGAACCCAAAACTACGGCATCTGGACCATTCTCCAGTCCGACACCAAGAAGTGCACCAGCCTGCACCTGAACGACCCCAACGGCCCTGCCGTCCACGGCATCGGCCTGGGCGACATCAACAAGGGCCATAAGCGTAAGTTGACCGGCTGAACCGGCCCCTTCCCGCATCCCTTTGTCACAGCTCCATCTAATGCGTTCCCATTTAGTCGTCCTCTACACTGACGACAACTGCCAGCACGGCAGGACCGTCGCCAAGGTCGGAGGCTGCGCCGGCACAAAGTCGCAGTGGAAGTCCTTCATCGTCGAGTAAATCGGCAATCCATCATTTTTCAAGCATTACGACAGCATTATGACATTTCGACACGACATTCCTTAGATAGCTGCAGCGGAAGTCCTTCCTTGCCCGAGCAATCGGAGTACATTATTCGAGCATTATGAAAGCGTCATGGTATTTATATACGACATTCCTTTAGATATTAGCATTGGCAATTATTTTATAATGAGTAATACAACTTATTTCCAACACTTTCTTTCTGGACCAAACACGTCTTTTTGTCTCGAGGCGTGGCGGAATCATCAAGTGTGCCTCTCCGGAATGGATAACGCTACATGCTATCATGATGGAGACTCTGCATGTTTGAACGGGCCAGGCTTGGTTTCTATATATCTGATAGGTAGCCAGAACTGTATTTCCGTCGCATTCTTATCGATTTGACCCGATAATTTGGCAAGGATAAATCCCGAAAAACTCGGAGACGAAACTCAAGCATGCCTGAATCTATTTCTGTTTCTAGAACTGAGCTCTTGCTGCTCCAAGCTGAGTTGGTGTTGAGGTCGGGCTGAGTTTTCTGAGTAGGTCCATTTTTTGGAATCACATGCCCCTGTCAGGGTCCCTTGCGGGAATCAGATTTGGGATCACATCCCTATTTTGGGGCTTGGTTGGACTTTCTTGCACAGAGGAATCTGACCTTTGTGAATCCATATCCTTAGAGACCTCTATAGTGATGCTGTCACTGCGCTTAGACTATTTCCCTGGTTGATTTCTCTTTTTAATTTTCTTTTCCATGATAAACTGACTTTATGGTCATAATCTTTATGTATACTGCGGCTTAATTCTAAGTACTATATTTGAGCAAATATTTTTTAAGGATATTTGCAGCCTCTAGTTGACTTTAAATAAGTGTTAGTAACTAGCCTGCCTCAACTGTAAGGTACTGTGGTACTCTATGTATGATAGGTGAAGGAAGATATATGGATTTACTTATATGATTCTTGGTTGAGGTAACCCTAGTAAATCTTGTGCCTTTCTATTTACGCCCATGTCTCATATACTATACATTGCCTTTATTAGCAATAGCACTAGAATAAATTAATTTGAAATTCGGTGACAGGGCAGATTCTGCACCCTTAATACAAGATAGGTAGCACAGGAGCAAGAAGAGGAATAGTCTCACCCAGCACGAGCTATCTCACAAACCTACGTAGCCAAATAGGAAATCTTATTCCAAGATAAACTGCTTCGTAGCTGTGCATTTTTACATAAACGAGGTGGCAGTGAATTCCCATCCACTGCCGAATCCTGGAGCAAAAACAATAAGAACGCATAAACAGTGCCCTTTGGAAGTGGATAAAGATGCTCTAGAGGCAATAGGTTCATGTGGGCAATCTTGCGACAATATTGGCGCTTCGGCTTCAATATGCCATCGACCTTGAGGCGTTAACAAGAATGTCTCTGCTGCTAGAAAAGGCGCCTTCAGCTGCGGCTCGAGGTCTTCGTGTCATTTTTAGCCAGCTGTCCCGAGGCCTGCCTCGCTCCCTGACCCATACTACGGCCCACAGAGAGTATGTAGGCCAAAATTGCGCTATGGATGACAGAATGTTGACTTCACTTTCACTATGATCGACAATGTGACGCTTGAGCTCAGGACAGACAACAAGGGAGGGGACGCAAGTCTGTTTGAGCGATGGCACACTCGTTGTGCACTTCGAATGCTGAAAAGCCATTTATCTTGGTCGTCTATTACCCCATGAGCAAAAATTAGAATTTCTCATAGAAGGACTTTTCAATGTTGTTGTGTAGACTCAAAGGATTCAAACCTTCCATTGATTGATCAGGTCAAAAGATAAGTCAGCAACGAAATTGCTCAGTTAGCGGTGCAGTTAGCAGCCGTTATGCCACATCCATTGGTTGAAGTTAACTTAAAGATATGAATAGTAAATCCTAATTGTTTTTCTTTTTCTAAGGATAAATTTGATTAGAAAATTGTTTTTTGGTTAAGTGGAAATTCAATGTCAAATGGATACATGCCACTATTGCACTACGCAAAAGGGGAATGTCACTTCAGTTTTGCCGTAGCCGGCAATGTGGCACCTGGCTAGGTAGCCCAACTCGTCTTTTTACTCTGAAAAGAGGCTGGAGGGGGCTTTTTGACCGCAAGACGGAATAAAACACGCACGCACAGATACAAGCTCTTACAAAACCAACTAAAGCCAATGTATTTCCATCGCGAATCATTGCTCATTTCGGTGACTTCGGCTGCAGTTTTCCGCAATTTTTCTCGGGTTGGCGGAGGCAGTGGTTGCCTCACTACTGCAAAACCTTCCCGTTCTGGCTAGATGGCCTCATTTCATCCTCAGCTTAAATTTTTCACGTCTACGGGACAGGAGTCCGAATGGCTCATATTAGCAGAGAGAAAAGCCAATCGGTGTTATTATCATCTATTATTTTCTCACTTTTTCCATACACGCTTCGACCGTCCGTGGCAACCATCAGGATCGCCCATTCTCCGTCAGAGCCTTACGTTGTACGTATAGAATGTGCCGTGCTCTGCCGCTCCGTGGCGAACCAGGCTGTGGGAGGCATCCTGCATTTCTGCCTGTCTGACCTTTCTGGCCTGGCCTGATTTATCAGCCGGCTGTGCGCTTAGCGGACTTTGCTGCTCCTTAAGGCTGCTTGCGTTCGCTGTTTCTTCTTCACATCTCCCTAGGACCCTCGATAGTTTCGAGATTTTCTTCCTTGCACCGAGGCCGCCCCCTCGGCATCAATCCCAAAAACCCGATCTTTCTGTCGAACCTATGCTCCTGCTCTGAAGACATTTCAGCCCTGCAACTGTTATCGCACCCATCGCCTTTGCCGCACATTTTGACAATGGAAAAAGGTGGCAGCCTTTCACCCATCAACACTATCACAACAATAATCCCGTCGCTCATCCACAGCGGAGGCCTTTCAGAAATATCAAGTGGGGGGGATACCCCGGATCTTGACATAATCTTCGTCCATGGCTTGAAAGGGCATCCAGAGGGCACATGGACAGCAAAGCCTCCGGCCAACCCCGCCGAGTCCCTTGGGTCCAAATTCAAGCGCAAATTGTCCAGGAAGTCCAACAAAAAGAAAGAGGTTGACCGCGAGGTCGATCAACAACCATGCTTCTGGCCAAGAGATCTTTTGGCAGCCGACCTACCCGACGCGCGCATCCACACCTACGGCTACGACTCCTCTCCCAGCCATTTCTTTAATGGCCCGGCCAACAGGAGTAACATTCATGATCATGGACGGGATTTACTCCAACGGGTCGCTTCTGTCCGCGAAAAATGTCGGGGTCGCCCTTTGATGTTTATCGCCCATTCCCTTGGTGGTTTAGTCGTCAAATCGGTAAGCTTGTTTTTTGCCTATGTCGTAACGCTACGAGAACACTTCGCTGATTAAATACCAGACGCTTGATTTAGCCAGCGATGCATACGAAGAAGACGAACATACGAGGGATATCAACAAATCAACGATTGCCGTTCTATTCTTCGGAACCCCGCACCGAGGCTCCCAGTGGGCAGACGCGGGCAAAATTGTGTCGAGATTCGCAAAATTATTGGGTTTCTCTGTTTCTGGCCGCAATCTTGACTTACTCAAGCCCAACAACCCTCTGTTAGAAAGGCTTCGCGGCAACTTTACTAAACGCCTGGAGACGGACAGATTGAAAGTCACATCTTTCCAGGAGCAAAAGGGATGCGTTGGGGTCAATGGATTGGATGAACTGGTACGCCTTGGCCCAACTGAAGGGTTAATCTTTTTCTAATATGATCATAGATTGTCGACCCCGATGCTTCAGCAATCGATCACCGGAAGGAGAGCAGACTACCAATCGACGCCGATCACATGGAAATGTGCAAGTTTTGGCATGGAGGAGAGACGTATCAAACATATAAACAAGTGGTGTTGCCAGAAATCAGGAGACATATCAATGAGACCAGCCATGAAGTTAGCTTAAGTAAGAATGATTAGCTATTTCAATACTACTGGGGGGGTCTAACAGGCCAACAGGCATTTCTGCGCTTCAATCGTTCCAAGGCCCCCTGAACACTCGGAGGCATCAGATCGAAAACCCATACAACGAGACGCTGTCGTGGCTTCTACTCGATAAACCGGATGGACCGGACCTCATGAACTGGCTCTCTCATTCGAACGGAATTTACTGGATTCAAGGTCTACCCGGATCTGGAAAGTCCACTGCCATGAAGGTTCTAGCCGAGTCAACCGCAGTACAGAGATCTCTCAGCGATGCGGGTTGGTCACATGCGTCTATGTTCCTCTCCGACAGAATCGAAAAAGCCAATAGATCTTGGAAGGGAGTCCTTGGAGCGATGCTGTATCACATATTGCATCAGGAACATCCTCGGCTTCTCTCTTTGCTCAAATCCTATATTGTTCCTCGCCTTCCCACCCCTGCTGTCGTGCGTGATTGCGATGCTACAGAAGAAGAGGCACGATTCGACTGGTCACTTGATCGACTGAAAGATGCACTTCTTCAGTGCAGAAGCCAGACCCTTGTGCGGTTTTCCTGGTGCTTCTTCATTGACGCACTGGACGAGTATGACAAAAAGGAAATATCTGGATCAGAGTCTATCGTCGAGTTCTTGGAGAAGTTGGTTTCGGATGAGGGAAAAGGTTTTGGAAAGTTTAAGCTGTGTCTTGCCAGCCGGCCGGACAACGAGTTTTATGTCCCATTGTCCGGTTATCCAGGATTTCGTATGCAAGACTGGACACGAAGCGATATTTCTCAGGTCGTTTTTGGTCGATTGCAGTCACATCCAGATGCACGCAGATCGGAACAATCAGCAGATTACCGGGAGACTCTAAAAGTCATATGTGAGACAATTGTCAAAGAGTCTCACGGCCTGTTTATCTGGGTTCGCCTTGTTGTTCAGGAAGTTTGGGACGGCATGACCCAAGGTTCCCCTCTGACCATTCTTCTTAATGATTTGCAGCAGGTACCCAAGGAAGAGTTGCCCGAATTCTACTTGCACATTCTCCGGAATAGGCCCGAAGGAACGATGAGACAGACCCACGCCGTTCTTGAGACTATTCTACGAGCTCAACGCCCAGTGCCTCTTCTCGAGATTGGAATTTTGTTAGAAACCTTGTCGGTAAAACTGGAAGACCTAGATCTCACCAAGCCACCTTTCTCAAGCAAACAGCTTCTGCACCTGTCTAACAGTGGCGTAAACCTGGAGAGGAATATCAAGAACTTGACAGGGGGCCTACTACAAGTCGTTAGAGAAAGTGAGCAAGCACAGCCAAATATACTCCTCAATTTAGCAACCAGCAGCTCTACGCATGTCGTTCACGCCCCAACATGGAGAGTACAGTTCTTACACCAAACGGTCAAGGAGTTTCTTCAGGACCAGCTTTTCAAGCGAGATATTGACAAGATCTTGCTAAAAAGGCCCGGGGAGTTGGTCGAAAATGATCCCATGAATAATGGTCACGCTTTCCACCTGAAGTTAGCCGTCATAGTCACAGGAATTCCTGCCAAGGAAAAGACCCAATCTTTATTGAAACTTGATCCGATGGAGACGATAATTTATCACGCACCTAGAGCAGAGAAGCTGACCGGTCGCTCTCTTTTTCGTCTTCTAAACTCGCTAGACAACCATTTCTCAAACACATCTCGGCGAGGAGAGAGTTGGGCCTCTGACTATGCCGACTTGGGAGACGATACTTGGATACCAACGTTTCTTGCCTTTGCGGTTTCGTCTGACATGAGGCTGTTTGTTGCTGACGCTCTAAAAAATGACAAATCCAGGATCTCCAAGCCAGGCCGTCCCCTGCTGCACTTTGCTGGGTGGGTTCCACAAGGCTTCCCAAATCCCGACATGGCCGAGATCTTGCTCAAAGCGGGCGCCAATGTCGACGGGGAGTTTGATGAAAAAGAGCGCCATGACCGGTCCAAGACAGCTCTTGAAAGCATTCAGTATCATGAGCTTGAGAGAGATGGCCAGTCCCACTGTGACTACATCAAGTTGCTCATCAGTAAAGGTGCCAATATATCTCGCCGCACACAGGAAGAATGGACTACAGTGTTGCATGCCATTGCCGACATGAAGGTGAGCTGGGACAAAAAACTGGACATGATTCGAATTTTTCCAAAGTGTGACTTGAACGGAAAAGATCGGCATGGCAGATCGGTTTTTGAGGTGTTGATAAAGTCCGCAATTGGTCAGAACGGAGCTATAACAGAGGGGCATCTTCGAATGTTATTGGAACAACGCGGTGCCAAAATAACCTACGATTTGGCGTTGGATATCTGCGAAAATCGCCTCCCTTCATCGATTTACAATACATTTACCCTACCAACATTCCTCAAACCACAGTACTATAAGGCCAGGGCTCAAGTGGTTATGAGAAGGGGCTACCCTCCCTGGGGCGAGAGCCGTCGGAAACAATTACAAAGATTCATTACCAGACATTTCAAAAAGTGAAATATCATAGAGCAGGAAAGATAGAATAATAATCAAAGTTGATATGTAATTAAAAGGCTAACCCAACGTAGTATAAACCAATACAAAGCTGTGCTAAAATTAAGGTAGGAGATTAGGTAGCTAGAATAGTAGCAAATAGGACCAGGTCACATATCGCTTGAGTTTAGTCTCATAATACCATTCTCAAGGCTTACCAAAAGCTCGCATAGCCAGTGAGAATTTCGAAAAGGAATCCAAGTTCACTTATTAGAAGTACATTGAATCTCATGCAGATAACACAAATGTTTTATGCATTGCAGATCAACGAGCCTTTATTCAAGTGGCTCAATACCTTTTTCAGGAAGACCTGGTTGGTATCGAGATAGCTTCCACATATGGTGTAACGATTGTGGAATTATTGTCCGCTGCAGGAAGCATTATCATGTGGCCATAACCTTCTCGTCAAGTATTTTCGATGCAATTCACTGGGGGTACTGTCTCATAATGTTAACAGAACCTAATTTAACAACTGCATATCCAATTACCAGTACTGGTCTGCATCCGAAGAATTAGCTACTACTTTTACATGACTCGGGAGAAAGCCCTAGCGAGGTTACCTCCTATCACATTTAAGAGGCATTCCAGGACATTATCCAGCAGCTCTGGCTGAAGATGTAGGATATTTTCACACTTCCGAGACTCTTTCCAGTCAGCCTTTCTTGCCGTTAGCAGCTCGAATTCCCATAGCAGATTCATCATGAGATGTTACCCACCCACCTCAACAATTGTATTCAGATTTTACAGTGGATGTGAAGTAAGATATCGTTTTATTATCTTTATCTAATCAGTACATCTATAAAATATCTAAAAAAGAAAAAGGGGAGTGGGTATATTATGCGACCCCACTCGGCCTACTATTTATTGCATCAAGAGCCATGCCGACCTTCTACTCATATAGCAACCACAGGAGCTCAACCTGCGTAGTCGGAAAAGTCACATCGGACAGTGGGGACCATGGTCGTCCCGGGGAACCGGGCGCTGTTGGAGCAAGTGAAGGCTGTGTCGGTCGAAGCCTTGCAGTCGACGCTGACACCGCTGTCGCACTTGATTGTCCCGCCGGTGGAGCCGTGCGTGTACTCGCAGTTCTTCATCGTGTCAAAGAGCGGGTTGCCGGCAAAGTCGGTGTCGTACGGCGGCATCCCGGGGTTGCTCTCGTCAACGTCGTCGCCGGCGCCGATGGTGACGAGCTGGACGCCGTTGCACTCGTCCTGCACCTTGCTCTTGACGACGGAATTCATCCAGTACCACAGCTTGGCGGGGATGTCTCCGCCGTGAATGTAGAGAACGTCGATGGCGTTGTCTCCGGTAAGCGTGGGCGCGGCTGCTGTGGGAGAGGTGGTCTTTGTGGATGTGGCTTTAGTGGCCGACGGGCTGACAGTGACTGTGGGATTGGCAGGGTCGACTAAATATTTAAGTTAGTGTCTAGAGTTTTTGTAGTTCGAAAAGGAACAGAAACGTACCGAAATCAGGAGAAGTGCCAGTGGGCTGGGAATCGCAGTAGTAGCCAGTGCACAGGATACCGCATCCAGCCGTGCAAGTAGGCGAAGGGGATCCTTGCTTAAATGTGTATTCGCCGCCAGAGTCGCCGCTACCGCCAGGTGAGAGGAATGAAGGACAGCCTTGGACGCTTGAAACCAGGCACGAGGTGTCTTCAATCTGGCCATTCCACACGAGGGCGTCGGGAGCTCCATCTGTAGACGCAGAAACGATGGATGAATCGTCGATGGTCAAAGGTCTGACCATCTTGCGGACCAGCTCGACGGCATTCTTAGGCTCCTGCAGGGCTGTCGCGTAGGTCGTAGACTGGAGACCACGGAAGTAGGCCACGAGACCGGCGACTTCAGGAGCAGCTATTAGTCACGTTAGTTATTGCGCCAAGATGGGTCGACAGGGTCAGGGGTTCTACTAACCGAAGGAAGTACCACTGGCGGTACTGTAGCCTCCAGAAGAATCGGGAGTGAGCCTATAATAGTCAGATATGCTTATTTCTCCAACCAGGCAAAGCTATTCATGCTTTTCATGACTTACATGTCTTGTCCCCAGGCGTAAATCAGAGCAGGCTGGTTGTTGGTGAAGTAGTTGGAAGTAGCCGCACGCCTCGCGTTCTTGTCTACTGAGCCGACAACCAGCATGTTGGGAAGCTGGTTCGTCTGAGCCAGTTTCTGGGGGTACCAATTTTCACTTCGCTCGGTAGGGTTGCGGCCATCGTTGCCGGATGCGGTGACGAGCACGACTCCAAGATCATTCTCAAGACTGGCAAGAATGTTGGCTGCAAGGGAAATTACGAGGTTAGTCAAAATCACACGGGGTTTAGAGTATGCGAAACTGATGACTCACCAAGTTGCTCGGCGTAAGGCTTGACCGGGTTCATGTAGTTGACCTTGACACCCCAGGACATGTTGATGACAGCCTTCTTCTGGTAGTTGTTGGTCTTGATGTGATCCGCAATGAGAAGCAGAGCATGCAAAGATCTCTCAACCGCCTGGTCACCGTTGAAGATACCACCCATGGCCACGGTAACCACAGTAGCAGAGGGTGCAACTCCAAGGTATTTACCAGCCGCAGCAGCAACCACGGCCGCTCCGTGCCAGGGATCCCAGGATGAGGTAGGACCGTATGATGGAACCTCGAGGGACCCGCCAAAAGTAATGGTTTGGAACTCCTTGAGACACAAAAGTTAGCAATCTTCTTCATATCCAAATCTGCATCGTTTGGAAAAAAGCTTACTGGGTGATTGATGCTTGAAGGGAAGCTATCTTCAAGGATATAAATGACCTGACCCGATCCGGCGCTTGAATCATACCAGTAATTGTAGTAGGTGGTTCCGCTGCTCGTAGCAACATACTTGTTGTCACTCAACCAGTCGATGCCCGACGGTGTTCCCAGCTGCGAAAGCTGCCAAGGCGCCTCCTTGCTCGCTCTCTTACGCAGGGCCGCGTACGTCTCGTTGAAAACGCTGTCGGCGTCAATCGACTCGCGCCGGCCAACGGTGCCGAAGCCCACGTAGGTCTGGCCGCCCGTCTTCAAAAAGTTCTGGTAGTCGTAGAGGTAGCGCACCTGGCTCATGGCCGACACGCCCGTCACCATGGACCGGGGCATCTGGGTGATGACAAAGTAGGCCGTGTAGCCGAAGGCGTCCGACTTGACCTGCAGAAAGTCAAAGTTGTTTGTGCCCTTGGACTTGGTGAGGCGCGCGAGAATCGTGTCGACGTCGCCGTCGGTGTGCTTCATCGGGTACAGAATGTAATCCGACTCTCCGCCGGGGCAGCTCATGTCGTTCTCCCACTGGACCGAGTTGTCTTGGTTGAAGATGGAATCGGTTGCTGCTCGGGCTTCGAGTTCAACGTCAATCTCAGACTCATCAGATTCAGACCCGGACTCGAGCTCTGAGGTGGGTGTGGGAGTGGCAATCACCTCGGCGACAACGTTGCCGGGTCCAAGGGTACGCTTCACCTCGCAGGAAGAAACGGTCTCAGTGTAGTCGGTGACCTCGCAACCATAGACAAAGGCGGTACGGGTGATTGTCGACTCAGTCGTGGTAATGGTCGTTCCATCGGATACCGAAAGACCCTGGGAAACTGTCTCAAAATGAACCTCCTGCGAAATGGTGTTGCAGTCCTCCGGGCGATCGGGTGGGCTGATGGTTGGGCTGGGTCCAGTGGGGATGGTGACGACGGGCCAAGGTGGCAGATCTCCTCCAATCTTGATCTTCCAACCATCGCGCTGGATAATGTTGGGAGGAGGAGGTCCTGGGCCAATGATGCCTGTAGGAATCTTGAATTTCCACTTGGTAACCTTGAACTCGGGAAAGTCGATACAGAAGTTGAAGAACCAGAGACCACTGCAGCCGACAACAATGATGGTATCGTCGTCCTCATCATCTTCCTCATCATCGTCCTCAACGGTAGCAGGAGGGAACTCAGTCCAGGTAGGAAGAGGTGTGGCTGTGGTGGATGTGAAATCGTCCTTGGGAGTAAAAGTGGGAGTCGAGGACGTCGAACCGCTTCCACCGCCGAGTCCGAGTCCACCCCAGACATCACAAGTACCAGTCCAGCTGTCAGGGGGGCCCTGAGTCATCTGGGGCCATGGAGGAAGTGTCAGTGCACGAGTAGTGATGGACGTCTTTCCTGCTGTGGTGTAGGTGATGGTGACATCAACGGGGTCAAGAGCCAGACTGGTGCAAGCCACAAAAACAGCTCCATCGGTAACTGTAGTTGAAACCGGCACGTTGGAGAAAGGAATCTCTCCAACTGTGACCTTGGGCACCGAGACAATAATGGTTGATGTTGTCGTGCCGACTTCGATCGATGTGGTGTAGGCCGGGGGCTCGATGGTGGTACTGCCGGGCAGCTCACTGGGAGGGAGAACCAGAATACAGGGCGGGGTACAGTAGGCCGTCTCTGTGGAAAATATTCTAGATTTTTAGGTTAGTGTCATAAATTCCTATTTGAATTGGTTCGTCATAAACGTACTGTGTGCCAATGTAAACCGGGTTGCCTTCGTCGGGGGTGGTGCTGGTCGTGTTCTGAACACACGAGTCCTCGGGACAGTAGCCTCGACTGCATGCAAAGTCGCAAATTGCGTCGTAAAGACGAGCGTCAAGTCCATCCTTTGCGTATCCGCCCGTCTCAGTCTGGGAAGGAGGCTCGTTCAGAGGTCCCGTCTCTGTGCAAGTGCAGCTGTGAATCGGGCAGAAGCCGTAGTTGCAAGCATAGTCGCAAAGACCAGTGAGCCCTCCAGTGCCCACACCCTTGGTGCAGGCATCGGGAGTAAAGGGAGAGACGTTGGGGACGACGGTTGCGTGCTCAGTGGTGTCGCAGTACGCGGAGGGGCAGTGTCCGTAGTTGCAAGCAAAGCTGCAGAGTCCTGAGTAACTGGCAGACATTCCCTCAGCTGGGTATCCAACGGTTCCGTATCCAGGTGTGCTCGAATCAGGCAAGTCTCTCTGGGCACCCATGTCACTACAGTAGCAGGCGCCTGGAGGACAATAACCAAGGTTGCAAGTGAACTCGCAAAGGTCAGCAAACTCGGAGGCTCCGGGAGCTGTGCCGTTGATGCACACCCACTTGGATATGTCCACATCCTTGCTCACACTGGAACCCGTCTGGCTTCCCACCCAAGCATTCCAGTTCTGTTTTCCGTCTTGGCCGGACACGCGGTCGCAGGTAGAAGTAATCTCAATACCAGTCATGGTCATGGATCCAACGGTAATCACCACGGCACCGAGGTTGCTTCCGTATGCGACGCTTCCATGGTACAGACCACTGCCGTATTCGGGCTGGTTGGTCCACGTGGCACCCAGATCGACACCACCGACAGTCACCTTGACAGACTGGGAGCTCTCAAGGAGAGCCGTGTAGAAGATCTTATCCTCGACAATGTCGTAGGGCCAGAACTCCTGCTGCAGCTGGCTGGCTGTGTTGCCAGTGGTCCAGCCATCGTCACAGCCAGATTGCTTAGGCGTGGGACGGTACCAACCAGTGAGACCCTCCTGAGTAATAATTGCCTTTCTGTTCTTGGCCAGATCGATGACAAAGGGGAGCAACAGACGCCATCCGTCATGGGGCATATCCTCGGCATAGTTGAATGGCGCCTCACCGACAGTGAAGGCCTGGTACTCGTCGTCGGCGACATAGAGAGGACCAATGTGATGAGACTCTCCAAAGTCGTTCCAGGAAATAATCTCAACGTAATCGGGGTTGAGGAAGATGATTTCCTGCCATCGATCGTACCAGAGACTATCACCTCGCCACATCCAGTTCTTGTCGTATCCAGGAAGGTTGGTGTAGAACCAAGGACTAGCAGGCATCACTGCGTATCAATTAGCTTATGATGAAACAATCGAGTCTTGGATGAGATTGACGTACTGTACTTTAGCGTTTTGCCCCATTCCTCGCCTGAAGTATTCATGAATTGAAGGTACGAAGCATCGACGTATGTGTTCATATCTTGATTGCCCCACTGGAATCCGAATTAGCTGATGTTGGTTGTCAGGGAAAACACGGGTCAACACTTACAGGCCAAGAAGACCAACTAAACAATCCATCAACGTTGCCGGCAGATGCATCAAGAGCTTGTTTGGCGCCGAGGGACGACCAGTCAGGCAGGAACAAGCAGTTGGTCTTGGTCTTAATGAGGTCCCAGTCGCCAGCATTGGCGGGGCCCTCAAATGTCGACACAAGAGGCTGTCCATCTTCAAGATAATAAGAGCTGTAGGCAGAGAACTGAAGAATGTACTGCTGAACAATGTTGGCAGACCATGCGCCGCCGCCGGCGTAGTCAAAAGACAAGATCATGTTGAAGCCGCCCTTGCTCTCGGCCACCTGGAAAGCCGTGTTCAAGGCGTCCCATGCCGATGCATCGTCGGCTCGAATGTTGAGCGCAAAACCATCAATGTGTGCATCTTTGGCCAGATCGATATCAGTCCCCCACTTGGTTTCGTCCCAGGTTTTGGCATTTTCCACCTTTCACAACGTCAGTTCCATGCGCAATGGCTGCAAGTTCGAAAATACTCACCATGAAATGGGCAAAAACGGCCTTTGTCGCTTGTACGCGGACACAGCCCAGCAGGGCTATCAGTAATCCGACGGCCCACATCTTGGCTATGTTTGCGCTTTGGGAATTAAAATATTAAAGAGAGACTTGGATGAGGCTCATGAAAGTGAATGGGAACTCCTGTGTACTTAAATGTCCCTCGCAAATTGATGCTCTCCGTAACAGCCTCACAATGGCCCTTACACGCGCGCCCTGCCCTGGGAGGGGCCCCCATCCACCTATCCAGAAAGTGATTACACTCATCTTGCAACGAGCAGATAGGCGACAGCTTGAATGACTATCCCTAAAAGGGCCACTTTTGCGCTGGTTCCGCTCTCAGACTAGTGCACGGCTCACGAAGGAGTTCTCAGCAAGGGTTGCTCACTATCGAAAACCCAGCGCCGGCCTGCTAGCCTTGAAGAGGCCCGCGGCTATGGTGGGAATAACGACGGCATCCAATCAGGGCACGGCTGTGTGACCGTTGCAGGTGGGACACGCAAGTCCACCGTAGCCACGTCGCTGGGTCTGGCAGTGGAGACGGGATGGCCTGCCAGCGAAATAACCACTCGTGCGTGGCATGATGCACGATTGAGCAGGTATCCTTTCCACGTATCGGCTTGTGCGGTGCCGAAGGATTCCCGGCAGAAGATAAATACGAACAAAGAACAAAAAAAATCTCACCACGGAATTGGCCCAAGTCGTGCTGGTCCAGCCTTGAATTTGCGGGGCCTTGATGCGCTTGCACCCTTCTGTTCAAGTGCTTACCAGCGCGTCGTGCCCAGCAAGAAATTACGCCGAAAGTGCCAGTGCAGTTTGCTCGAAGTTAAATCTGAGTCACTTTTGACAAAGCAATTGAAGGGCAAGGGGACGGATGGTGATGAAGGCTTGAAAGCTACATCATCGAGAGTCCTTCCTCGTCGCGCAGCTGTTTGACCTGACGCGTGATGAATTAAAACAAAACGGCTACGCGAGTCAAGCGCGCTGTGGCCTTTTTTTTTTCGCTTCGTCCCTCCATTGAGAAAGCCAGAGCCGCAGATGCATGCAATTTAGGTCCCGTCACTTGACACTAGCAGACCTGCCGAGATCAGTTAGATGCGAATCCTTTGCAGCTTAATTTAACCATAGGGCCGGTTCATTGTCTCCGCGTTGGGGGTTGAAAACCCGTCTCTCGGGTTCTCGGCTCGCCCCGTAAGTTCGCCGTCGCGTTTCTCTTGCAAGGGCTCCACTCAAGCGCCACAAGGCAAGATACGCCCAAAGTCCAGAGGTTGGCCGACACGCGACAAGGATTGACTACAGGTAGCTATTGGAGCCGCATTGATCCGGAAATAACGAAGCCGACTGATACAATTGACAAATTGCAACTTCTACTCCTTTTTAACCACCAACAATCAACTAGACAGGTGTTTTTTTTATGTTTGTGAGCAAATATGGACGTAGGTTGATAATCACACAGAAAAAAAAAAATTCTTGATAAAAATCCAAGGGAATATCAACTTTTATTTAGGTAGTATAGACTCGCAGAAAGACAGCCCGATGTTTGTAAAATGGAGTTCTGATTACCAGCCCCACTCCCACCCTAGAAAGGTTCAACTCAAATATCATGTCAACGGGCCGCGAATCGAGAACACAAGATTAAATAGTAGATCATTACTTTGCCATGAGATTTTGTGCAAACATTTACGGAGAACATCTTAGAAAATGAATCATAAATCCATGCCATGCCGCAGAAACACTGAAAATTTAACTACTTGTGAATGTGCGGCAATATATTTTCGCATCAAACGGTCTTCCCCAACCCACCAGAGTCACTATCATCTATAATTATGTTCAAGACGTATTTCTCGTTTGGGGGACAGCTTGAAAGAAGCATCCTATCTCTGAGTAGTATGCCATTTGGCAACGCGGACTCTGTCGACATTGCTTTGAGCCCCCAAAAATTCAACGTTTCGAAGTTCGTTGATATTGGACGTATGGCAATTTGTCAATGTCGAGACCATATGGGCATTCGCCCCGGCCATGTAGCACAGGACCAAGAACTGCGAGGCTGCAAGGCTTTTTTTGGAGTAGCTCCGCCAGGTTTCTGCTGGGGCTCAAAGGTCACGTGAGTCCAGCCTGATCGAAATATGCCTACTCTTGTTCGTAATCCTCGCACAGGCAGCGGGCTAAATCGCGTCATTTATCGTCATCGACTCGTTGAGTGTTCAAAATTGATAACTGGCCTTGGCTGAAGACAAGTGTAAGTCTATGTACGCACCTGCAAATTAACCTTGCTAATGAACGGCGACTGCGTCAGGGATTACCACTCCCAAAAATGCCGACCGATCCACCGAGCGCCCCGGCACATGGGGAAGTACCAAGGAACGATTTACCGGTCGGCGGCAAGCGATCACGAATGCACGATGAACTGGGTGGTGACGACCGCGGATCCAAACGAAAAAACCAACTCAAGAGACTCACGCACGAGGAATACACGATTGCATGGATTTGTGCACTGCACATCGAGCTAGCAGCGGCAGAGGCGATGCTCGACGACGTTCATGTAACCTTATCCGGTGGTCCAAAGGGTACAAATCTCTATACAATGGGAAACATTGGCCCACACAACATTGTTATTGCTTGCTTGCCATCTGGTCACTGTGGGACAACCAACGCAGCATTGGTGGGCGGAGAAATTATCTGGAGCTTTCCTTCAATAAAGTTCGGATTGATGGTCGGAATCGGTGGCGGAGCCCCCAAAAAGGTCGATGTTCGACTGGGTGATGTTGTGGTTAGTACCGAGGTTTTGCAACACGATTTTGGAAAGACAATTCAATCAGGATACTTCCAAAGGACAAGCAAAAGCGTTGAGCCTCCGCAAACGGTCATGAAAGCTGTGGCGAAACTGCGGGCGCAACATGAAAGACAGCCAAGTGCAATCTCAAGCATCATCTCGGAGATGTTGCGAGGCAATAAACATATGGAACACTACGCCTACCCTGCCAAATTAAACGACCGATTATTTCAGAGTACCTATGAACATGAACCGTCCAAGGATAATTGCAAAGACTGTGACCAATCGAAATTGGTTGATCGCGCGCCACGGCCTACGGCTTTCCCTGAAATCCATTACGGAGTCATTGCATCAGGTAATCAAGTGATAAAGCATGCTGAAACGAGAGACTATTGGTCAGTTAATGAAGATGTTATTTGTTTTGAAATGGAGGCGGCCGGTTTGATGGACCATTTCCCGTGCCTTGTTATCAGAGGAATTTGCGACTATTCGGATTCTCATAAAAGCAAAGAATGGCAACAGTATGCATCCGCAACATCCGCGGCATATGCCAAAGAACTCCTCTCAATCCTTCCTACAGACACTGATAGGGTGCAGCCATTGAGTATGTATCAGGATTTGCGACCAGTGCTTTTATTCTGACAATGTCACAGATCAGAGACCGCCTCCAAGTCAGCAATGCCCATCATTAACTCAGAGCCAGAGGGAATCTCTCTTGGATTCATTAAATTTTGAAAAGATTGATTCACGACGTCTCAACATAAAAAAAGCCCATGCCAAAACCTGTAAATGGATATTGCAGGAGAAAAAATTCCTTGAGTGGCAGGATTGCAACAAACTAGAGCATCACCACGGCCTACTATGGATAAAAGGGAAACCTGGTGCGGGAAAGTCAATTTTGATGAACTTTATTTTCCAAAATTTCCAGAAAATTATAAAGAGCGACGACAAGAAGATTGTGATTAGTTTCTTTTTCCATGCACGAGGAGAGGATTTGGAAAAGTCAACAATTGGAATGTATCGGTCCTTGCTTTTCCAACTGCTTCAGCACATTCCGGGCCTAGAATGTGCTTTAGACGCCGTTGGTCTGAGAAATTGGAGTCCTACACAGCCCCCAGACTGGGATATTGAAACTTTGGAAGAATGCTTTAAACAAGCTGTCCAGCTCCTCGGCAATTACTCCGTTATATGTTTGATTGACGCACTTGATGAGTGTGATCAATCGCAGATTCGGGAAATGCTGGATCTCTTGGAGCGTATTTGCGAAATCGCAGTGGAGAACGACCGAGGATTTTCTGTCTGTCTTTCTAGCAGGCACTATCCCCATATCAGCATTAGCTTTGGACAGGAACTCATTCTTGACGGCCAGGAAGGACATGGTGAAGATATTGCCAATTATATCCAGAGCAAATTGCGAGTCGGACGCGGTAAACTTGCTGACAAGGTCCGCACTGAACTCCAAAAAAAGGCATCTGGGGTTTTCATGTGGGTTGTTTTGGTCGTGGACATCCTGAACAAGGAGCACGACAAGGGCCGTGTACATTCTATCCGTCAACGCCTGAAGGAAATTCCTAGGGACTTGAACGAACTATTCCGGGAAATCATACGTCGCCATGAAGGAGACGAAACTCAGTTGCTATTGTGCCTCCAGTGGGTACTGTTCGCCAGAGTGCCATTGAAACCGCAAGAGTTGTACTTTGCCATCCGATGCGGAATTGATGGTGATGATGGGGCTCTCGAAAAATGGGATCCTGAAGAGATCTCGATTGATGACATGAAGAGATTCATTATCGATTCTTCCAAGGGCTTGGCTGAAGTTACCAAGCTTAAGTCTGCAACCGTGCAGTTTATCCACGAATCGGTCAGAGACTTCCTCCGATCAAAGGATGGGTTTAAAAGCATTTGGCCACACATGGACAATATCGAAGGCGAAAGTCATGAAAAGCTCAAGATCTGCTGTTTACAATATTACCATGTTGATGTGTGTTGCTGGGATACGGAAAAGTACATGGGGACAACCCAAAGGAATGAGGTCTCTCGCTCGGCGATTGACTTTCCATTCCTGGAATATAGCGTACGCAATATGCTTTTTCACGCAGATAATGCAGGAAGTTATGGAATTTCACAGCAGAACTTCATCCAGTCAAGTTTTGAATTTGATAGATGGATACAATTACACAACACAGTGGAAAAACACAACACACGTCGATATGCGACGGACACGCGCCTTATCTATGTCCTCGCTGAAACCAATACGCCACATCTTATTTTAACATCCTCGCCTGCTCAATCATGTCTTGAAATAAAGAATGAGAGATATGGATGTCCACTATTGGCAGCGGCGGTTGCAGAGAGCTCTGAAGCGATCTCGGCATTTCGGGCTGCATTGAGAGCATCATCAGAGCCATCGAGCATTCTTGAAAATTTGAAATCAAGCAGTGCAGGAAAAACTTCCAAACTCAGTCGCAACTTCAAGTTTAATTCATCTAGATCTTTGCTTTCTTATATGGCAGAATACGGCGACACAGACCTTTTCACTTTGATACTCGAGTCCAACACCGAGGATCCCGATTGCCGTGACACAGAAATGAGAACTCCTCTAACCTGGGCTGCCTTGAATGGCCGCAAGGAAGTTGTTGATCTACTTCTTAATACAAAAGGGGTAGATCCTGATTCACGTGATAATAGAGATCAAACCCCACTATCTTGGGCTGCTGGGAATGGCCACAAGGAAGTTGTTGATCTACTTCTTAATACAAAAGGGGTAGATCCTGATTCACGTAATAATGGAGGTCGAACCCCACTATCTTGGGCTGCTCAGGGTGGCCACAAGGAAGTTGTTGATCTACTTCTTAATACAAAAGGGGTAGATCCTGATTCACGTGATAATGGAGGTCAAACCCCACTATCTTGGGCTGCTTGGGATGGCCGCAAGGAAGTTGTTGATCTACTTCTTAATACAAAAGGGGTAGATCCTGATTCACGTGATAATGGAGATCGAACCCCACTATCTTGGGCTGCTCGGGATGGCCGCAAGGAAGTTGTTGGTCTACTTCTTAATACAAAAGGGGTAGATCCTGATTCACGTGATAATAGAGGTCAAACCCCACTATCTTGGGCTGCCCGTTATAGCCGCAAGGAAGTTGTTGGTCTACTTCTTAATACAAAAGGGGTAGATCCTGATTTACGTAATAATGGAGGTCAAACCCCACTATCTGGGGCTGCTTATTATGGCCACAAGGAAGTTGTTAATCTACTTCTTAATACAAAAGGGGTAGATCCTAATTCATGTGATAATGGAGGTCAAACCCCACTATCTTGGGCTGCTTATTATGGCCACAAGGAAGTTGTTGATCTACTTCTTAATACAAAAGGGATAGATCCTGATTCACGTGATAATGGAGGTCGAACCCCACTATCTTGGGCTGCTCGGGATGGCCACAAGGAAGTTATTGATCTACTTCTTAATACAAAAGGGGTAGATCCTGATTCACGTGATAATGGAGGTCGAACCCCACTATCTTGGGCTGCTCGGGATGGCCACAAGGAAGTTGTTGATCTACTTCTTAATACAAAAGGAGTAGATCCTGATTCACGTGATAATGGAGGTCAAACCCCACTATCTTGGGCTGCTCGGGATGGCCACAAGGAAGTTATTGATCTACTTCTTAATACAAAAGGGGTAGATCCTAATTCACGTGATAATGGAGGTCAAACCCCACTATCTTGGGCTGCTCAGGATGGCCACAAGGAAGTTGTTAATCTACTTCTTAATACAAAAGGGGTAGATCCTAATTTACATGATAATGGAGGTCAAACCCTACTATCTTAGGCTGCCTGGGATGGCTATAAGGAAGTTGTTGATCTACTTCTTAATACAAAAGGGGTAGATCCTGACTCAAGTGATAAAAATGGAACAACTCCATTGGCACATGCTGTCCTCAGAGGTAATGGGACAACTTTCCTTGGGTTCATTCATCATATAAAATCAAATCTTGGTGTTTCTATTGCAACAACCATCACGCTTGATGATTTAGCGAATGAGGTTGATTTAATGGTTAAACAAAACAGTCACAAAAATGCACTGCATTATTCTATCGAGCGGCAGAAGTACGGTGTTGCGGGAATGCTATTGAGAAGTGGCTGGCTGGATCCTAATTTCACCGATGATTTGGGAAAGACTGCATTGCATTACGGCAGTGTCTTTAGTAATTCAATGGATTACAGCATGCAAATGGATTTACTGAGATTGGTGGAAGTCAACGGCGACTTGAGGTATCTTTCTGGGAAGACTGCGCTTCATTATGCTGTCAAAAGTGACAATAGGGCTATGGTACGAGCGCTGTTGAAAACTGGTAAGATAAACCCTGACTTGCCAGATAACGATGGAAACACTCCGCGTACTTTGGCTATGCAGCAGTTCAAACCTTGGTCTACGGAGTGGGAAGCACTGTTCAAGGTGAATGAATTTGCCAGAACACAAGATGAAACCGAGTTTTGAAGTTTCCTTCAAGAATTGTCAAACACATCTCATCCTGATATGAAGATTTTGACCTGGAATAAAATTCCTTCTTCTCAACTTCCAATCAGCTCCAGCCCATTAAACGTGGAACGCGGGGGTCGTTGTTGATAAGAGCCCGAACCATACTCTCGAATAAAGTTTGGATATCCTTCTCTCTCTTTGCACCAGACGTCTTGGCTGATGTAACATGAAACTCGCACTCTTCCCTTTCCGCGAAAGCTCGGGCGTTTGTAATTGAAGAATCCGGTATATCGTAAGGCAGATCATCTTTGGTGATTGCAATTGCGATTGGAAATTTCTTGTCTTCGCTCTCGTCCAGATTCCTTTTCGCAATCTTCCTCTGAAACCTTCTTACTGTATCTAAATCGGCGCCCTGGGCGGGGCACGTTATGATGAATCCATGAGCTTCCGAGATGGCTTCATCGATCAGGTTTTCGTAACAGTCTAGCCCTGCTGTATCCACAATATCAATTTGATACTTCCGCCCGTCAATAATGCGCGTAACGATACAGCGATCTTCGATGGTCGAATTTGTTGGAATATCATGGTAGTATCCGCAAATCTGCCAATTTAGTGAGCTTGTATGCCAGTGTCCATGATATTGAATGTAAAGCAATTTACCCGATCAACCAATGATGACTTTCCCGAAAGCGCTTCGCCGAGGACTGCAATAGTGAGGTTGCCCTCCTGCCGCAATGGCTTGGAGTAAGCTAATTCATTTTGGTGCATACTTCGATACCAAAGGTCGTTGGGAATATCTGATAGGTGAAGTGGCAATTGGATAAAAGAAATCACAGATACATCGTTCAAACTCAGACCCGAGAACATGGACCAAGCTCTACTTTGCAGCTTCGAGCTTGTCATTGAGAGATCAGTGCTATTCCCGCGGGCTCGTTTGTAAACCCAGGTGGAGTTGAGAGCAATTGAAAATGATCTCCGTGGAGCATAGCTTTGGGCTCGGGAGAAAAGGGACGGGGGAGTTGAGGGTGCCGTTGTTGGAGTGGGCGGTGATTGTGCTTGCCCTGAATCGGGCGATGCCGGGACAGAATCTCCGGATGGAGTTTCAGAACCGTCGTTGCTGGTAGGAGGCCGAATCGTTGGTGGATAGGTGGCCGTGCGCAGGCTGCGCGTTGGCTTTGGGGATGTCGGTGACTGAAGTGAAGATGCATCGTCGTAAAACTTTACTGAGCCCGCCATGGTCTGCATATCATCTCCAATCTGATTCATGATTACTCGCATTTCTCGATTCTCAACTACTAACTTCTCCATTTGCTCTCTTAAAACTTGATTTGACATGTGCGCTTCAAAGTCAGATTCACTGCACCCCTTGTTAACCACGCAGCCCAATGAATAAAATTCCATTCTTACCTTTGGAGAATATTAAGAATTAAAAGAAGCGATACCTTGTTGTCGGAAAGCTTCTTTATTAATCGGTTGGCCTTATCTTCCTGGAGCGCCCATCGAATCCGCTTCCAAGCTGCATTTTGCATGGAAGATATTTCTGGCCAGTGGCTGAGAAACATCTCCAACTCCGTAAAAGTCATGACAGCCTGGCTCACACATATTACAAGGTGGTCTAATTGCACTATGGCCTTCCTTCTGGGCGAGACATTTTGAAATGAGTCGATAAGCCCCGATATAGACGTGAGCGCAAGGCGCATCTCGACTACCGCGTGGAGAATATCCTGGGTTGCTTTTGGGGCCTTTTCCACCCTATTGGCAAAGTCGTCGAGAGTCGTGTATATCGCACTAGAGAGTGTGATCAGACCCGCCACCGAGGCGGATAGATTCAATGGACTGGGCATTTTCCAGAGCGCGCACTGACGTTGCCGTCTGGGAGTGTCCTCCAAGGATAATGGCGGAAAGGGGACATATTAAATCCCAGGCCTTGATTATTCTCCTCACATCGCTTATTTCTGCCTGGAGAGGTAAGGCAGACACGAAGGCCCACAAGCGGTTGGATGATAGGCGGCTAGAGCGCAACCAAGGAATCGAGCGAATCAATGTTGGCGCTGACTAACAGTGGACAGAATCTCCCCTGCTCAGCCCCCATGCGAAAAGTAACGGCTAAGGCCGTGTAGTAAGCCTTCCTCGGCTAACATTTGGGAATTGATACACGCAGTAGTTAGGTTGCTGAGTTAGTACTAATCATAGCTGAGACTGAAGGTTACATCGAGTACACAAGAATTTACGATCCTTATCGTCGTGACATCGTTCCGGTGGGTTTTTACAAAATTACCAAAATCTAATAGTGGTATAGGATTCATTTTTTTTCTTGTACTGGTTGGATGGTAGCGATGTCCTTGCTCGCAGGTAGGTTAAATCGCCCCAGACAATTTGTTGAATTCTCTGTTCTCCCTATCCACGATGGTTTGATCAATTTCAAGCGCCATCTTACACAGCAAAAGACTTCGCGTCGGCATTGTCCCGTTGGCCAATACCTAGCATTCGAGTCAATGTTGGAGAACTCCGCGTGTTGAGGGCGACATTGGCAGCATTCTTCCACATGAACTTTGAAGTTGATAAGAGATCCATGATACAATTTCTCCAGCGAATATTTTCAAAAAAAACCCCATCGCCAAGCCCACGATCAACAAGCGGGGCATCTGGTTGATGTCTAGGAATTTGCAACGGTGTCCCGCTCTACAGGGTAAGCCCAGATTTGCTTTAGCCTATCAAACAAATTGGAGTGTTGAGGTGAAACAGGAGCTCATTGAATGTTTAATATCGTCTGTCCTTTCAAGTTCATCAATATTTCAAATTGGTACCTCTAATTTTCTAAGAGATGACTGAGGTGCACGTTGCACTTGGTTTCCATGCTTCTGCTATCATCTGTTGAACCAGCCGATATACAGTCGGATAGAGTCTACGTCTCTCGTGCTGTTGACTCAATGAAGGTATGCAAGTTGACGCTGGATATGCCCGACAAAATATACAGAATGTTCTAGGCCTCGGAAGCGATGGAAATCCTCAACAGCGGCCATTTTACTCGACGGGCGCTGAAAGGGTCAGGGCTCGGCCGGTGTGCTAAAGTTGACGACGGCGTAGCGCCATGGTTGTCTCACGCGATGGGCGAGCCGGTGAGTGCGAGAATTGTGTTACTGCACCTGTGATGTAAATTCCCGCCTGCGACAGTGGCTGAAATCAATTAGCGCCATGCCTTGCGACAGATGGCTTTAAATTAAGACGGTCTGAAATCTTGGTGGATGTTGTCTGCAAGTGGTCTGCGCTCAGACAAGCTTTTGATCGACACGGTTTGAAGGGGCTCCTGCGCTGAGCTAGCAAAGTAGCCAACGGTTAAAAGCCAAAAATGGAGACCAAAGATTCGCTAGATCGTCCCCTATCCCTGCAACTAAGCAAAATCTGTAACCACCAGGCCCAAACAGCCAGACTCGAGGGACACGGGGCCTCCATTTGCACTAAATAGGAGTCAACGGTAGTCTAAATAGCTTTGATTTAATTAAGCTTATTGATTGCAGATCATGCGAAGATCAAGCCAAACCAGTATAAGTATGGCATCGATACTCTCCCAACAATCACTCTCATCACTCATTTACAATCGCTCTTTTCCAGTCTCTCATCTAATAACTAACCAAAGACACTCATTTCTTTATTTTAATTTTCACTTCACCCATCATCCAATATGAAGTTCGCCATCGTCTCTGTTCTTGGCCTGGCCATGTCCGCCTTTGCTGCTCCCGTCGCCCAAGCCGCCGACAACAATGTCGAGAGGGGTCTTTTCGGAGACGGCCTTTCTTTTCCTACCGGGGATTTTGTGAAAGACTCCCCTCTTGGCTCGAATTTGATCCCCAAGCGTCAAAACATGGACGCTGCCGCCCCTGGATCAGGATTTGTCGAGCGAACCGATGGCATCAACAGCATCGGCAACCTCCAGGGCAGCCTCGGAAGCACCATTAACCAAGTCAAGGGCATCACTGGCCAAATCGGTAAGCCTCTTGGTATTATTTTTTCAACTATAAGCTAACGTAATCAGATGGCGTTGTTGAGCAGCTCACCGGCGGCGACCTCTCTCTGGAGGACTGCGTTGGCCAGGTCCTTCCCCTGTGCCACAGACTCGTTGACGTGCTCAACGGCATCATCCGAGAGCTCAAGAGCGGCGGCAATATTGCAGTCGATGCCGAAGAGGAGATGAAGGCCACTGCCAACATGATCACCGATCTCTACAAGACCATCTTCACATGCATGAACAAGCTGATTGCCGCTATTGGCCTGCGAGGCGGACTCACCGATGTCCTGAAGGTCATCATTGGCCTCCTTGGAGTGCTCCTGACTCTTCTCGTTGGTGTTGTTGCTGCCCTTGCCCCCTTCATCGTCGCCTCTCTGGGCCCCGTTCTCGCTGAGGTTGCTGGAACTGCTCTGGGCCCTCTCCTCGGCAACACCCTGAGCCCCGTTGTTGGTCTTTTGGGCAACCTCCTCTAAGTATCTAGATTTTAGAGTATTTTAATGTTGCCACTTTTAAACCGGGTTGTTTGTGGATATATTCGGAACTGTGAGAGAGTTATGAATAGTAAATTCACCTATGATCGCTAAAACTTTGTCGGACAGGCTTGTGTGTTGTGAAAAGTAAAGTACATGGTTTTTGCACCCCCGATATACCTGGGACGTTTCTCTGGGACGGGACCTGAGTAGATGACCCAATGCCGAAAACCATTTCAAATCTTCCTCTGAAGTCGCACCCACCTGGCGAACTTCAAATTCAACACTGGAGTCCATCATTGCGTAGAAGCCGGATTGTATTTGCTTGGGACGTATCCTTCTGCGAGCCGAATATCATCTTTGAGTAAGACATGAGCTAGAACAAGCTTTGACTCATTATGGGCAAAGATGCAGCCTGAAGAGGTAGGTTTCCCGCCGCCAAAAATGTCATGGTTTTTGCCTGACTGCACGAACCAGGTTGATGTGTCTCTGGCTTGCTGTCGATTGAAGAACCGACATCCGTTGAACATCTCGGAACCAGAGTGGAACGCTGGATTCTACATGTCGCCTTCGTCTACTATGAGACAGTCCACTTCTCATATCTCTGTCTTGCTGAGAAGGAAAGTGTCGCGAAGAGCGATGCTCTTGAGGCCAACTAAAAAATTTGTGTTAGCGTAAAGAGTTGCATCGAGCTTGAATTTGATTTACCTAAACATCGAATGCTTCGTTGCGATTCCTTTATCACACAGTATAGCAGAGTCGTGTTGAATAGCGCTGTCAGTGTTGTCCCATATTTGGAGATTTGTTGTTTGAAGCTACTAGTAACAAGAAATTCTATATGGCCGTTGTGGTGTCTCAAACTATTGGAAATGAGCTTGTTGGCATTTTGCTGTATTCCCGATATTCTTGGCGGCGAATGAAGTCTCGTGGGTGCTTATCAACAACGCGGAGGGCTGGGCGCTGTTTGGTGGAAAATACGTACACGATGGCGATACCGGCGAAAAGTATGGCCGGTTAGGTGCTGAGAATGACGTTGCAAATCATGATTTAGCGATTGAACAGATTCGTTGGGTTGGGTAGTGCTGGTCACACAAGTTACACACAATATAAAGAAAAAGAAACGCATGGCATCATGACGGCGAGCGAGAATGAATCATTGGGCGGCAAGATGGTGGTGAGACGGATGAGTGCTAGCGTCAAAGACTAGTGCGCCTATCAAGACGGGTACCTGGGTTTCACAAACAAGGATACCAGGGCACACCCTGCCCCTTCAGCCGGTGGCCAAGACACTGCGCAGACTCCAAATGGCTCTTCAACTGAGGCTTGCTGTCGTACATGTCGCTGGTTAGAGTTCGTATTTTCGGATGTAACAAGGTGAAACAGTGCATCACGTGTTTGACGCGGGGAAGTAATCTTCTCCTATCTCGAGGTGCTCCTGCTGGGCCGACGCTCTGCAAACCTCGCTCATTCACCAACCGCAGCCATGGATGCCCTCCGACTGGCCGGCTTCCGGTTCGCCTTTCCAATGAACCCTTCCAGCCAAGGGTTGAATGTCAAGCACCTCGTCAGCGAGCGCCTCTTCCTCCGCCGACCGACTGTCTCCCCCAATGCCGAGGAGCACGACCGCCTGATCATTACCATCATCAACGGCGTCGTGGATCAACACAAGCTCGAATGCATGGCTCGCTGCGGCGCCAAATGCATGGTCTGCAAGGGCCCCCGCCTCACCATGGCTCCAATCCCCGATGTCATGTGCCACAACGGCGAGAATTCCTACCTCCGCATCTCTGTCTTTCCCTTCTGCGATAATTGGGACTGCAGGTTCGGCGCCCACCCTATGATTTCGCGGGGACCAGAGTGGACTATCCTGCCGGGCTCCGGCGCCAATGCCTCGCAAATGGCCAACTTGCCTCAGCTTTTGCCGTGCAATGTATGTGGCACGACTATCAACACCAGAAGATGCGCCATGTGCCAATCGGTAGCATACTGCGGAAGGGAGCACGAGATGGCGGATTGGCGTATGCACATGTGGTCATGTGTTGAATGGCAACGCGGCGGGGGCAGTCAGTCTCACGCTGCGAGCAGTTCGTCCCAGGCTGTTACCCAAGGACCTAGGGATGCCGAAGAATCAGAGCTAGAAGAGGAGGATGAAGATTTGGACATGTCATCGGACGGGGAATACAAGAATGAAAAAGGGGAAGAGTTGGGGAGTTCTTCTGCATCTCACGAGGTGCATAATAAGGACATTGTGATGAACTAGAGACTGGGCACCAACTAGAGAACCGGAGAATCCAATAGCATAGACACTATTAGCTTGCTTGTTAAAATCATGTTAGCTCCAATTCACTCTCATGTTTAATTTTAGTCAAGAGTGACATTTGTTCCGCCAAACGCTGTGCCACTGGTTACCATTCTAGTATTTCCAAAGTTAGACATTTCGTCATAGACCCGAGGAGCTGTGGGGAGGCGCTAGGTATACTCCAATGGAATCCCCAAGACGATACATTGGCCCAATATCTCAAGCCAAGAAATGCCCTCCCCACTTTCCTACATCCTCACTCACCAACCCAATCTTTCGAGTCAGCTTCATCGCCATGTCTTTAAATCTTCCCGAGCTTCGTAGCTTTTCTCACATCATCGAGCCTGGCTCTTACCCCACTGAGCATGAACTCGTTGTTAATGTTATCTACCGATTGACCAAGCCAGTCGATGTCGGAAATGGGCAAATGTTTGCCAGCGCCATCTGCGACGACACAACCTGGGATGTGAGCGGCCTCGTCTTCATGGACGAGGAATACGGAGTTCTCCGCGAGAAGAAAGTAATACTGCAGTGGATGATGAATGGCCCAGTCCCCGTCCTGTCTACGCAAATGGTCAGTCAGATCTCACGTCAAGGTCCACAAAGACAGCCGCAAGATGGCCACGGCCACGGCTTACATGCTCGCACAGCACTTGCCTCAAGGAATCCCACACAGCAAGATTTCAAATTGGGACAAGAATATTTTCCTTGCAGGCAGCCGATTCACGGGCAAGTTGAAATGGGATAGAGAGATGGCGATCCACCCACAACGCCATCAGAACTATTTGGAGTGCTGGAAAAAATTGAAACAATGACTTTATTGTTGCGACCCGACCTGAATAGGTAGCAGCATAAGGGGATTAGAGCACATGGGGACCATTGTGGGTGCCTTTCTTTATAACAGTAGCCATAATAAGCCAGGCATTGAATAATTGGGATCTTCTCCATTGCAGTGATGTGTTGAATATGCGAACAAGATATGTCACTCAAATTCTATAATTAAATCGCATGAAGCTTTTGTGTATCTGTGTGCTTTATCAACCGATAAGGAGGGATCCATTCACATCTAAGATCACAAAGGTGATTTCCCTAAAAATTTACATAATCTATTACAAGAACTTTTCAATTGTGATGCTAAATATGCAGTCACAGGGCAATGCAGCGTCGAATTGGCGAGTCCTAGCTACAATCACTCCAAATTCGAGTTCTCTCACGACCCAACCACAGTGAGTGTGAAATTAGCTATCTGCACAGCCCGCCGAATAACGAAAGCCGACGCCACTATAAAATTCAGAAATGGGTGATCGCAAGGAGCGGTTATCTTTAACCTGGTTTCGCCGCTCATTCCAACTTTCCCATCGGCCCCTGCACCATCCATCTCTGCTATAACCTTGCCAGTGGAATCAGTCAGCTTGGGCGATGTGCGAGTTTTGGAGTCTACGGTCCATTTGAACTGGCCAAAATCTGGGAAGTCGATGGTGTATTTGCTGCCCGTCAATGACGATTTCAGCGGCACAATTTGACTCAAAAAGGTAAAATCAATCCTTCCCGTAAACTTGTGAAAGGTGGCAGACGCGATGACGTTTTCGGGGGTTACATGTCCACCAGTGACCAACACATGAGGCTTCTCCTTATCGTTGATTCGTGCGTGATAGACCGGTGCATCTATTGATCCATCGGAATGAACGCGGGGATGAAGATTTAGAATCTGGGGGTCTACCGGAGACGGTAAAAAGTAGAAGAATCGGTCTCGCAATGGGATTTCGGCGGAATAACTGGGCGGGGGCTGGTTTGAGACTTGGCCCAAAGAGTCAGATGGATTCCTGAGATAATCCTTGGGTTCGCCAGTAGACTTTTCTGTTGGGTAATCTTGCCCTCGCTCATCCATGGTGTGCTAGTTTACCATGTGAGATTCATGAACAAAGGCATTTTTGATCACCTAACAACAAGAGCGGGGGTTGGTTGGGTAATACATACAATTTTTTGGAGATATGTAAATAGTTTTGAATGTGTGAAGAATTGTAGAACATGTATTTGCTAGTGGATATTATCTTTTTATACAATTTTGCATTCGAGTAGTGTACTTTGTGTGGATTTGGAGGAGCGTGGTGTTTAAATACCCCGACTGAATTGTCTTGCGCAGACATGGTTGTGGGCTAAGATGATGGCTGAGCAACATCAGCCAATGGGGTAACAAGGCGAGAGTTTTCATTACTCCGCGTCGTATGCTTTTGCAAGTGGCTGAGGGACGCTTGTCCAAAGATGGTTGAACGCTGCGATCTGATTCAGCCTTGATGCAGGCGAGAGTGCGATGACGCAATCAAGGGCCACAAAAGAAAGCTGTGCTTCAGCTCGAGTGTTGAGTCCGTCTTCAGTCCTGATCTTCTAGCTTAGACGGAACTTGTACTTTAGTGCCTCCCTCAAAGCAACGTTAAAGACTCGACAATAAATTACGAGTCTTACTCAAGATATGTGACGAGCCATAAATTTCACACCCACATCGCATATCGTGCATCAGAGGCGAAGTAAGATGAATTTTACAACGAAAAGATAATGAGATTTGTTATTTTGCTGAATTTTTCTTCTATACAAGTTAATCTAACTGGTTTCATCATGATCGTAAATCTAGGTAGCAATGCGGTCCACGCCATTCCCATTCGTCCTCTGGTTCGAGTTTGTGCTCGCACTATCATTTGTCCCCTGACTCTCGGTTGTACTCCGACTCCCACTTGACCTCCCTGACCTTCCAGGCAAACGCAGCCTGCTCTGAACCGGGCAAGCTCCTCTCTCACGCAACAGCTGGCTCACCAAGGTATGGTTCTTCCTTTCTGCCCATAAAAGCGGCGTCAATCGTCTGATTGAGTCTTTTGCTTCCATGTTAGCCGGACGTTGGAGATCAAGCAGCAGTCTCACAACACCAAGGTGTCCCGCTTTGGCAGCCTTTAACAGCGGTGTCATGTGCTTCAATTTGGACTTTGCCTCGACAAAAGCACCGTGCTCAACCAGAATCCGCACAACGGCTTCATGGCCGTTTCCTGCTGCCCACAGGAGCGGAGTTTCGCCGTTGCTGTCGCACCTTGCTTCTATATTGGCATTATTTTGAGGGAGGTCGAGCAGTAATCGCACCAAGCTCTGGTGACCATTTTTTGCAGCCAGGAGAAGCGGCGTCATTCCATCTATCCCATCTATACCTTTTGTCCTGACTTCTATATCCGCACCGGCTTTGATGAGCAGCAAGGCAACGGCGTCGTGCCCATTCTCTGCGGCCGCTAAAAGCGGATTCGTCTTGAAGTAGCGTGTTCTCGCTTGGATGTCCGCCCCATGCTCGATTAGCAGCCGCACAACCGCCTCGTGGCCTTGTTCAGCTGCCGCAATGAGTGGCGTGTGGCCTCTGTACGCGATCTTGCTGGCATACTTCAGCTTGGGCATGGGATTTGCGCCATTCTCAAGCAAGTGCTTCACAACAGCGCCGTGACCGCGCAAGGCAGCAATGAAGAGCGGCGTTTCTCCCCAATGTTTGGCCTTGATAGCCCTTTGGCCTCGCTCCAACTCCGCACCCTTCTCCATTAGCAGATTTACCATGGGTTCGTGTCCGTTTCGGGCAGCCACGAAAAGCAATGTCTGGACATCTTGATCTTGGTTGAGTTCGAAATTAGCATTGGCGCCAATTTTAAGGAGAAGTCGAGCCATGGGCACGTGCCCATTTAAAACCGCCCATCCAAGAGAGATTGTCGCATCATCCGGATGTATATATTTCAGTCTCTTCTCTGTGTCTGTTAGTAGCTGCACAATGGCTCCATGCCCATTCTTTGCTGCTATGACGAGTGGTGTATTGCCCTTGTCAGTAGTCTCCTTGGTCCGTTTCTTCGGGGCCTCGAGGAGAGCTCCATTATCAACCAAAAACTTCACAATAGCTGCATGGCCGCTGATGGTATCTCTTGAGAGGAGCTTCCCCGGATAAAAGGCACCACCCAGTTGGATCTTGGCGCCATTTTGAACCAGAAGCCTTGACATGGCGTCGTTACCGTTTTGGGCAGCAAGGAGAAGGGGTGTCCAAGCGCATCTGCTCTGCTCCAGATTCCCGTTGATGTTGGCACCATACTCAAGCAATATTTGGGCAACATTGTCGTAGCCCATCATCGCAGCGATCGTCAGCGGCGTCCAGGAGTAGTTGCCTACATCAAGCTTGCCATCAACCCGAGCGCCATTTTCAAGCAGTAGTTGGGTCACAGCTTCATGCCCTCCCATAGCTGCAAGCATAAGTGGCGTCATGTTGTCTTCGACTGATCCAGTCCAGTTGACTCTAGCGCCATGATTTATGAGCAGCCTTACACAATCCTCGTGTCCGTTCTTAGCAGCATCGCAAAGAGGCGTGTGATGGCGTTTGTCAACAGCATCACAACGAGCTCCGTTTTCGAGCAGAAGATTTACAAGATCATCTTGACCATTCAATGCAGCATGATGAAGTCGCGTCGCACCCGAGCTGTCGCATGCTGTAACATCAAGGTCTTCATGAGGTGGTGCATCCCCGGGAACTATTAGGTCGTCCTCAACATATGGAACTGAACCCATTGCCACTTGATACGCGGCATCAAATTTGGAAGGGCTGTTTTGAAAATTCAAAACCAACTCTCGACTTTCAATTGGATGCATGCGGGCATGGCGCTCCCAGTTCTTCGCTGCATATTCGTAAACCGGAAATGAACGAAGTCGATTTTCCAGCTCATCCTCTGTGGTGCAAGGCCCTGATACAAAGGCTTCGAGTGACAGGTACGTCAGACACATCCTGGCTATATCAAGATCGGCCCGAGGAAACCACCGCTCTTTCAGTCCCTCGATGTACCACTCCGCAGTATGGTGAACCAGGCGAACATAGTCACTCTGCTCATCAACAATCACCAATCCGGCGCAAATAGAAACTAGAAGCGAGATTGGGGGTATGTTTTCCTCGTCAAACTGTGTCTGGCTGCTTTCGACTGCAAGTAAATGCTGCAGTTCAGCAGTCTTTAATGTTCGATTGGCAAAGGCAATGCAGCAGAGCACCCTTTTTGCGAGCTGTCTGCGGCTTGAGACTTGCTCACGGATTTGCTCTACCGCCTTTGAATATGCATCCTCGTATGGGTCTATTTCAGTGGCCTTGTTTTTAAGAGCTGTGCGAACTTCCTTGATTGTCATTTTGGATTTCAAAGCATCAAAGTGAAGTTGTGCCAATAAGAATCTGCACTGATTAGTATGATAAGCGATTGGAGTATTTAGTATCACATACGTTCCATCCGCCGCCTCAGTCACTTGGGACAGGATTTCCTCTTGCACATCTCGGCTGGATGCGACACAAGAAGGCAGCTGGTCCATGCGACTATTGAGATAAAGCGCAATGTCTTCCGGAGGAGCCCGGATTTCTAGTGTCATAGAGTTTAAAAACTGGTCTTGGATTTCTGGAATTGATCCGGAGGTGATCAAAATGTTAATGTTAGCCTGTTGTTGGAGAATGCTAAGTTCGTCAAGAAAGTCATGCTCGTGACCATCCGCGAATTGGCATTCATCCAGAGCATCAACAATGATGAATATTCTGCTATGTAAGAGTGATATTGATGACAAGGCCTCATATAGCTCCTCTCTTGACGGCCTTGTTTGGTTTGCATTATGATTGGCGTGTAGTTTCTTCACGCATTCCGGTAACTGAGCTTTGCTGCGGCAAAGCTGTTTCAAAAGACTCGCTAATAAATCGTTGATTGTTTGATCTTCTGTGTACCGAGAGTCGCCATAAATGTAAGCGACGTCGATGGAAAAGTCATGGCGAAAGCTATTTTGCACATGCTCGATTACCATCGACGCCAGGATAGTCTTTCCCGATCCTGGAGGACCAAAGCAAAACAATGTTTGTCTCTGTTCCCTGAGCCAAGTCTGGTATTCTGCCGAATTTAAAAGCCAGGTGCCGGTTCCGTCCTGTTTCCTGTTGTAAAGATCATTTTGCCGGCTTTTGTGGTCGGCTGGAGTCAGCCATTGTAGGATTTGTAGACTGCTGTCTTCAGTGGGTCTGGATTGAGGCAGTGCTGGGATTGGCCGGGTCGGTGTCTTGACTGGTGTTGTTTCGGGGAAAGACATTTGCGCTCACTGAGATGTTTTCGAGAGGTGGGGTGTGGCGTTCAATATGCTTCATGACGAGATGATGAGTTTTCAAAGGAGAAGCGGCCGCGATGAGGCTGTCGTGCAAGTCGGCAAATGAGACTCGTCATGATCGTCATGCGATAGCTCCAGCCCTGTGCGGCTGAGTGTGGGTTTGGAACCATATAGCCAATGAAGCTGCAGCACGTAGCACATCATGAAACCAAGCCTAGAGACCTCTCCACTGTATTTTCTTGGCAGGTAAATCACTATGCAAACCAAGATACACCCGCGATAGTATTGTGGGATAACGGTTGTGAATATTTAGAGTGAGAAAATTAATGTAGAACACGATAATGATAATAACGGTTCTTTCACATAAGATTTTCGTTGGTGGATTTATCTCTCCTTGTTTTCTGAGGCTAGTAGAAAGCTTGACCCACCCGCATGACGATGAGCCCAGTTTTGTCAGTGCACGATGATCTCGTAAGCCTGGCGTTCCAATGAGGCTTTGACAGATCAACTCAGCCATCTTTAGCGTCACATTGACAAAGAAACGATACGGAATCGTGCCAAAGCATCCCCAAATAAGATGCATTAAACCAACAGTGGTCACGTATGGTGTTTTTCAGTTGCAGAGTATCAAATGGGGAATAGGAAACTTCATAACAGCAATGTCTGGCGCAATGCAACTAAAGCATCCAATTATGAGTACACAGCCTGCCAAATGAAAACATGAACAATGAACAACTCCAACCTTTGACTCAAACCACAGGACGAACCTGACCAAAATACATCGTTTTACAATGATGACCAGAACATCAGAGTGCTGCGAGTGCAGCTCCGAGTAACACAGTTCTCTCCAGATGGAAACGTATGACACCTCGAAAGTTTCAGAGAAGCCGGAATAAACTCCGCGCGTGACAGGACTCTTGGGGACGGCGCATTCCCACCAGCCTCACTGCGGTTCTGCTGTGCTTTATCCCCAATCTCATCAACCCAGCGGGAAAGTTGAGCCAGAATCAAGACATATCCTGAGTCTTGTTTATCTGAGAACTTGGTCATCCTTTTATGATCTTTTTCTATCCCGTATGCCGGGTATCCGTGCTGTACTGCGCTTTCCTGAGGGACAACCTGTTTCCAACTTTAATAAGGTTTTCTCATTTATCCTTGGAGAGGCCCAGTCTTACCTCGCCAATCCATTTCATCGGGCGCTTTTCGTAAAAGGATACAATCTGCAGGGTGGGTTGTTCGATCAAAATGTTAAAAAAAGTATTGATACGGTCCAGTACCTCCGAACGAGGTCGAAGGGTTCTTAGAAGGCTTTTTTCCGCGCTTTTGATGATGTTGATAACTTTACTAGCTGAATACACCCAGACGGCTAGATTCGATCCATAGTGTGGTGTCCCGAGGAAACAAACACCATAAGTAGAGGTGTAAACTTGTCCCAAAGGCTTCTCTGCATTTTGATGGGACCAGATCATGGCCTTATGTACTGTTAGTAAGAACATCATTAAAATATTTAGACTTTCTTTTGAGCCAATATACGTCTTTGAACACCAAACCCCCAAGACTATGAGCCACAAATAAGATCGGTCGAGATTCGGTGTCAGTTGTCTTTCGTAACTGAGTAAGGGCGGCAATAAGCTGTATCGCATGGTCTTGAATGCGGTTTGTAGATTTAGCGCGATACAAATTCAAGATATTGGCATCGTAGCCAAAAGTAATAATGCGACTGTTGGGTATGTCCTGAGCGAGGAGGGTGGATGGCCAAAATACTTTGAGCTCCTCGTGAGTCCAAGTGTTTTTACGATGACCTATTAGCCCGTGAATAAAAACGATGCTGAAAAGTTAGCTTAGCCAGCGCATCATAAAACGAATGATATCACATACTCGACAAGTGCATCCGCATTATCATGGCAAATTTCCAATCCATAACTTTCATCTCCATGGAATCTAATGAGTCTTAGATTTACAACTCTTCCGGAATAGCATGGTGGCCTTACATCGAAGCAATAGCCTGCTTGGATCCGTCAACTTTCTCGCAAAGTGAGTGCATGGCGTGCATCTGGTGCAGATTTTGAAAGGTTTGATTGTTTGCTGTAATTCAAAGATGCATGTTGAATGAGAATCGTCTTTCTGGGGGGGGGATGCCAGCATATAAGGCTTCATCCACGCAAACTCCAAGCGATGAATATTGTTCTCGACCGTTACCCCTCCATGAACCGCTATCAGTCTACCAAGCCTCTAATCCCAAAAGGTGCTGGGTGATCCCTAAAGAAGCCACGCATGCGTATTATTTGTTGCCATAGACGAAAATCTAAAGCCAGCTTGAAAGGTAAATGGGAATTAATTCCGACAACGTCGCCTTGGTTGCCCTACGTGCCGTGCGGCCTCTCTTCCCACTACTACAAACTAAACGGCAGAGATCTGAAGCTTTGAGTTTAAGCCACGCCGAGCCATCATCGGCGCTCGATTCAGCCCTACTAAAAACGACCATGGGTTCCACACCTGCATTTTGCGAAGAAATTCACCGTATTTATTCATTCCTATGCATTTTCTTTCAAGACAGGTTTTCATTTTTGTGCAGAGAGCTGTAAAATTCCAAGGCCAACGGTATCTCCGAACAAAGATCAAGGGAGGACGCCGTGCATCTTGGACCCGATTCAAGCACCTGACAGCTTACCGAAGCCACAGCGCTAACTAACCAGCCCGAGGAGGATTTTTCTGTCTTAGGAATAGCACTCAATGACCCTTTTTTCCGACTCAGAAATCAGACCAACTAACCAGGATGAAAGTAGTCTGCCGTTAGCCCCACTATCGTTCACCATCGAGGTTCAAAATTCCAACCAAATTCCCGTTGACGTTCTTGGCCATCTTACGCCAAGTGATTTAGTAAGTAGCTGCACTTTCATCTCATGATATTATCCTTACCGTAACAAAACAAGCAAAATTTTGATAAGATGCATCATTTATAGCCTTTGGGTTCGCATTGAATTGTATTATACTCGCTTCATGATGCAGGGTGAGGGTTGAATATCTGTCGCTTGGTGTGCTCATCGTCAACCGCTGCCCCATAATGAGCCACACCTTCCCTCCCTGTCAATTCAGTTCACCGTTTCTACAAAGCTACTGGTTCGGGCAATGCCGATCCAATCATCCATACCTGATACCATGCGCCGTTGCTGGCGAGGGTCCGGAGATCCCAGGGCCCACCTGATGTCTACATCCGTCTGGGGCCGCTCAAGCCGATCAAATGTTTGCGCAACAGCTAAATCTTTTATAGCCTCATTTAGCCGTTCCTTCCGGGGACCCCATGTTACCTACAGATGTTACTATACCTTTAATGCCCATAGCAATACAAAATAGTCTCCAGGAGAGCTGACAGGAGTTGCGGGCTGAGTGAGCGAGTCATGACCAAGGCGTTACGGCCTCGGCCGGGCTCATACGCTAAACTCACGGGTTTCTTCAGCTCTCAGGAAACAAAAAATGGCAAATCTTATTCAGTATGGACACCGTGGAGCTTTATCAGGCTGTGGCCTGTGTCCTGCTACTTTATCACATGACTTGCACGGTTCGGTCTCCCCTCCTCCTTAAGTGACTCTCATGGAGCGACAGTAGCCCGAATGAGGTTGAAAACATAACAGCGGGCTTCAAAATGCGCCCGCAGTGTAGTCTATGAAATGAAAATAAGGAGTGTACCTGGGCCAAGCCTCATAAAAGCGATTCTGCTGTGAGCAGCCCAAGACTTGCGGTATCAGACTTTTGTACCATTAGCCTTCCCCATGTTATGGAGGTGCGCAATTCATTACACTAAACTGAAAAGATTCCGCGCTTCCCTCACCAAGAGCTTTTGCAGGTTTTTCGGGAGGGCGTGGCCGCCAGCATTATGACGCCTCAAGCAAATCAAGTTAAACAAGCCCTCCACCCATGACCGCGCGACTAGAAGAAAATTTTCGCCATGTCCCCGTGATGGTGATCACGAAACGCTCCCCAGTGCTTGAATGTTCACCGAATCCTTAAAGGGGCTTCCAGAATTGGACCACTGGCTGAAACGTGTCGAGGTCCTGGTTTTAGGAAAGTTCGTTGCCCCGGTCTGAAATCTTAGCACGATCCAAGAGTTGGATGAATCCAGAGGCCTCTCTCACTGAGAAAAAGTGACGGTACATTCAAAGGTTCAAGTAGGTTCCCGGAATCCATAGCGTCAAGACTCCAACCATAATTTCTTCAAATACTGTACTACCCTCCATCACCTATTGCTTTGTTAAAGTGCCAGATCCAGCCAGCCAATCCTACCAGGCTATCCATCCTAGTCTAGAAAAAGGTCAATGGATTTCAGGACGATAAATTGGACTACCTGCTGTGACTGGGTCAGTTCTATGAAGGCTATTTCATCTGCAGCAGTTTCATTATGGGCAAACCACCCAAGTCACTTGAGTCAGGTTGTGCCGACCAGAAATCGGCCATGTACCCGATCAGGCTATCAGTAACAGCATCGCCGATCTAAATTCCCACTATCCAAGCTGAATCGGTTGCAAAAACGCCGCATTTTTCATATTCCAGAGGTTTCCTTGGGCTCTTAAACGGAGGCCATCTGAAGCGGAGTCAAGCCGGCGTAGGCTAGCCCAGCGCTGCAACTAAATCCAGGATGGTTCTGAACGGTGACGGTCGTTTGAATCCTTGGGGGAAACCAGTGACCCAATGGCTTCAGTTCATCAGATGGAATTTGAAGACCAACCATACAAGAGAAGCAGAGGTATAGCATCTATTTTGGAAAAAATCTCGTGCGCGAAATGGAGTGGGCCGAATGGTCGTATTTTGGGCCGCCAGGAATAGTCAGGGCATGATGAGTGAAGTTTCTGTTCATTTCGACTTGGGTTTTAAACCAATCATACTTATCGGCCCTGTGAGTTGCAATGGATGTCATCTCGGCATTGTGAAGCAACGAACAAATCTGATGGTTTTTTGCAAGATGCTAGCAAGTCGGATTGCATCAAGCATCAAGCCTTGATGACAAATTCATAGATATTAAGGTTTAGCAGTTAAGAGAAAACCGATGTACTCTAGTGTCCTACATAATCGAGTTGACCTACCCCACTAATCACTTGTCTAACCATCATCCCACCACCCTTGATGCCAAGCAAACACGATGGTTAGATGGCCCAGACTCCGCGAGGATAGGTCACGTGCAGCGTATGGGCCAACATGGAAAATTAGGACCATGTCTGACCACCCTATACCCAACTCTGGATTGTGAAGAATCAGGTGGGCGCAGAGTTCAGAAGTTGCAAATAGACTTGTATGCTGAAGGTGTTTGTAAAATATTCATATTTTTAATATCAGATGATATAAGCAAGACGGCTGCCAATCTAAATCGGCTCAGTGCATTTTGGCTTGACTACTGCCTCCATAGAATTGAACTCCTTCTTGGACTGCCCTCATCATTTACTAAATTGGAATGGCGAATATTCACAGCAGTCAAAGAACAAGGCCGCAGAATGTCTCATTGTATTAAGATAGTGTTTATTCGCTGGTTCACCACCATAAATTTTGCATTTGCTCTCTGGCGTGTCATTTCGTTGCGATTAGAAATAACCTGAATATGCAAACTCATTTGTTCCACAACACATAGAGCTTTTAGTCGAATAATTCAATTAAATTCTAATGAATCTCAATTAATGCGACTGGACCATCTTTCTAACTTCACTAAAAAGCTCATAGAGGTACGTAACGTAAGGCCTGGGTCGGACCGACTTCATTTAAGCCGACGCCGACATAGTCTCTACAAGACGGTCCTTTTCTCTCTCAAGGGCCGACTCAAGCGAGTTAAAAGGGATGCTAAACTTGTCCTGAACCTGCTTAGCAACAGTGGCGGCGGAGCTAAGGTCCTTGCCGCTCGCCCAGAGCTGGAACCGCATGCCCATGGCCGTGGCCTTGACCTTGTCAATCTCCTCCTTGGTCCAGTTCCTCAGGAGAATCTCCTTGCCGCTGACCCGAGTGAGGATGCTGTGGACCTCCTTGATGGTGAGGCTCTCGTTGCCGAGCTCAATCTCGTGGCCGCCAAACCTGGCGGGATCCTGCAGCGCGGCGGCAGCGTACTTTCCAATGTCGCTGGCGTCTGTGTAGAGCATCCTGCTCGTATCGTTGTACGCGTGGGTGAGAGTGCCTGTCTGTGAAAAGCCTGGAAAGTTGTATTCGACGTACGGTGCCATAAAGTCGATGTGGATGAAAGCGGGCCGGAGGATGGTGTAAGCCTCGAAGCCGGCGGCGCGCACGATAGCCTCCACCTGGCTCTTGGATTTAAAATAGTCGGCCAATCCGCACTCTGCCGTGAAAGAATCATCCCAGAACTCCTTTTGACCAACCAGCATGGCAGTGGTAGCAACAACCGACTCGACGCCGGCCGCCTTGGTCGCCTCGACGATGTTCTTGGCTTGCTGGGTTTCCAAGCCTGGGATCGGAAACGTGTTGAGAAAGACTGCCTTGCAACCTTTAGCTGCCTTGTAGATGTCGTCATAGTTTGTGCTGTCGCCTTTGAAGATGGTGACACCGGGGCTCTCTAAGACGGAGGGGATCTTGTCCGGGTTGCGAACGACGGCGTGGACCTTGGCACCCGCGGCGAGGAGGTGCTTGATGGTCCATTGGGCTTGGGTGCCGCTTGCCTGGGTGATGAGGTAGGTGGACATTTTGATTTGTTGAAGAAGCGAAGAGCGGGTTACTGAGGTGAGTGTTGTAGTGATGCTTTAGATGTGATGGTGAACGTTGAATTGATCTGGGTTGGCAAATTGGACATGACGAACATGTCGCACTTATATGTGGAAATTGAATATTCAAAGTTCATGTTGAATTATTTTGATTATAAATCCCGATGTTTCCGCTGGGCTCAGGAGTATGGTGATAGTTGCTGCCAAATTGTCGGAGTTAGCGTTTTGTGAAACTACGCTTTTCCTGAGGCCGTCCGGATCCACTGAAGGGAGCCATGTGGGGCTGTTGATCCAATGGGCTGGATGACAAATGGTGGAAAGGACCATCAGCTAAGACACATCTGGCACTTTAGCGTGTCCACGACGGCAATGGACCAATTACATGGATGGCCTGATGCTAGCGTCGCTCGCAGAAAGTTGCTCTCGGTGGGCTCCTGAGGCTTGGGGTAGGGGCCGGGGCACGCGTCAAAGGTTAATAAAGCGTCGGCCCCATCCCAAGCAACTTTGTGCGAACTCCGTTGATGATAGTTGCCCCGAGTTCCTGCTCTACATCTCTGCGTTCAAGTGCAGCATCGGAGATACAATGCATGCGGATGCGCCAAAGGCTGCGAGTGGCTGTGGGACTTGCAAAAGTACGTCATCACCATTGTTCCGAAGTACCGTCTAACCTGTCTCCGCAGTCCGCAAGGTCCGGTGTGATCGGGGGCTGCCAACCTGCCAGAAGTGCACGACCTCTCACAGGGAATGCAAGGGCTATGGTATGCGACTCTCATGGCCAAAGGACAATGATAAGAAACGCGCCATGGTGGGCGCGCCACCACCAAATGAGGCTTGCAAGCGGTACGAGGCCAATCTCGAATTCATCAATACCACATGCTGGGATGTGGAAGCCTTTCGCCATCTATCCTTTCAGAGGTCCACCAAGCCTCAACGTACAACTCACTCTCATCCAACTCTTCTAATCCAGCCCCAGTCCAAAGTGAAGAATATGGACCTCGTGCACTACTGTGAGCTCAACGCACCCCATTTCCTCAAACCACTCGGTCCACTCACACCTTGGCGTCTAGTCTATGATGTTGCACATGTATCATTGATTAGCTTTAATCCTGTCACAAGGCACATTCGAGATTTACTTTTGCGCATGGCCTTTGCCCCAGACACGTTCGCGGGACAAGCCCTTTTGTATGCGCTGCTTGCTGTCTCTTCTCTCCACCGTGGCGGACACTATCGGCAGACTATGCAGTTTAAAGTATCTGCACTTCATGCCTTGTCTACCTCTGCAAAAGCACAGGCGCTAAGCTCAGCTGATGCTGCTCATCATGTGGCCGCGTGTATGCTTCTCGGCACGTTCGAGGTAGGCTCAAAGTTGTGAAGAGGGTTGGTGCGGGATGACGTTAACCACGTCGGTAGATTCTATCATCGTCAAAAAGCTCGGGCGAGTGGCTGTGGTATATATCTGGAGCCATGGATGTTGTTAATGGGACTGGCCTCGAAAACCAATCCCTTCGCAGCGATATTGGCGACCTTCTCGACTGGGTTTACTACCACAACTCCATTTCTCGATTTGCCATGCACCACTGGCGCCCAAATCCAGCATCTTTGGAAGGTCCGGATGCCATCAACTCAGGACCACGAGGAATGCTGCCACCAATAGCAAAGGATAGACCGGTATGTTTTCCTCGTTCACAATGGTTCCGCTGGCTAATGTTGGAGAAGACGTTGCGCTCTCCAAATCCTACCCACACGATCATCAACCTGCTCTCTGAGACATGCGATACGCTGCTTGATCCTGGGGACCCCAGAAGTGATGATGCCGAATATAGGGATCGTCTCAAGTCGCTTGAGCAGAGCATTCGCAGCATCCCTAACACTTCCACACCTGCTCCAGATGAATACGGCATAGACCTCACGACATCAGAAAAGGTATTCCAGGTTTCCACCTTGATTTATCTCGTACGCGCTTCGCAGCGCCCAGGTGAAGCATATGCGAACCTGGATTCTCTCGTCGACGAAGCATTCGCTGTTCCCATCAAGGACCATTCGTGCTGTCACTTTTTCCCCATGTTCATTCTGGCCTGCGAGGCGTCGACAGACGAGCGAAGGAGGAGCATTCTAGCCCTAATCGAAAGGACCGAAAACGGAGATCGCGCGCGCAGCTTGAACGGGCTGAGGACCCAGATCGAGGCCGTCTGGGCGCAGCAGGACCTCTATGCCGACAGCGAAGTGCTCATCAACTACCGGGGCTTGATGAACAGCATCATCAGCTCCAACCGGACTCTCCCATCCTACGTCTAGCCTCCCTTATGTATAACCCCCAAGACGAGACAGCTCCCTCGGTTCGGGCTTTTCATCAAATGTGGGGGCCTGGACAAGGCCTTGTTGGCGACGTAAGCGATGCACACATGGCCTTTGCAGGCCCCGGCCCGCGCGGCTGCGGTTCCCATTGGCCTTTTCCCGGCGCGGAACTGGGCTGGACGGGCCTGATACAGCATGTTCGTGCAGCCAACAGCCTGCTTAGTGTCACATTTCGACCGGGTCCGGTATGGTCTGATGGCGGTTGGTCGGAGCAGGGAGCTTGACACAGAGGAAATAAATAACCGAGTTTGCGTCATTAATTTAGCGCCCGCACTTAGCAATTTTTCAAGTGATTCTTTTTTCGTTTTTTTAAGGTTTTGCTTTGTTCAGTAGTTCCTTGCAACCATGTGTGAAAACGATCCGCATCACGCCTTGACCGAGAATCCCTTGCAAGTGGATGTAAGTATCGTGATACGGCAAAGTAGATATCTCGCATTTTCTAACCTGCGGATGTGTTGACGCTGGATGCCAGGATGATGCTCGGGACACAGATTCTGCGCTGGATGGCTCGTGAGTTTTAATGTACATATAATTCGCATCGCCAAGGGCTAATAATGTTTCTAGCACAGGTTCGGCCAGCTATCTGTCGTCTTTGGCCGAGAGCGTCGTAAACTACAAGTACGTAACCCATGCCTGTCTGCGCCGAAGTGCATCTGACTAAATCTGTCATTCTTGCAGATACGAGGTTGGTGTCAAAGTCCCGCATCTATGCATGACCTCACCATCGGTTTTGTAGAATGGTCGTAGATATCATGCGTTCCGCGAAGGTGCTTACTTGGTGGTAAGTTTGAAGTGCTGCAGTGAAATATCACAACAAATTTGACCAACGCAAATCACAACAGCCAAATGACGAGGAAGAGCAAGATCGCATGGACCTTGTCCACCACTTGTATTGTCTGCTACTCGGTGGCAAGCTTCACCTTGCCCCCATTGTCGAGAAGCCTCAGCGTGTGCTCGATCTTGGCACTGGTAATTGAAGTCTCAGGTCCAAGTATTCTACTCTTGCTAATGCAGCTAATGCACTTTAATTAAGGAACCGGTATCTGGGCTATTGAATTTGCAGAGTAAGACGCCACTGCACATAACTGCTCACGTCCGGCTCTTCTAACATTGCACTCCAGTGAATATCCATCAGCGGAAGTGATTGGAACTGACCTGAGTCCCATCCAACCCAAATGGTACGCATCCTCTTTTTTTCTTTTTGCTGGATCGTGTTGGTAACTGGCTCCCAGGACCCCACCCAACTGCACATTCGAGGTGGACGATTTCGAAGCACCGTGGCTATACCAGAAACCTTTTGATCTGATTCACGCCCGAGAGCTTGAGGGGTGTATTGCCGATGACGAAAAGTTGTTCGAAAAGGCCTTTAAGCATTTGGCTTCGGGCGGCTATCTTGAGCTCCAGGCCACCCATCCCCGCTTTTTATCGGATGACGACACGGCCAAGGATGCCGAGAGCGCCCAAAAGTGGCTCGAGACTTTGGTCAGCGGGGCGAGAAAATTCGGCAAGCCCATGGATATCGTCGCCTCTTGGAAGGAGAAGTTGGAAAAGGCTGGGTTTGAGGATGTTCAAGAAGAAATTCGCAAGGTCGGTCGCTCCCTATCACCGAAAGCCCACGTGTATCCTGTTCAACGTTCTGTCCGAATGCTCACGATTCATGCACAGGTGCCGATTGGCTCGTGGGCCAAAGATAAAAAGCTCAAGGAGATGGGCAGGCTTCAGGGCGTGCAGCAAGTGCAAGCCGTCGAGTCGTATACGCCCGCTGTCTTTGGCCGTGTGCTCGGTTGGAGTGACGACGAAATCCAAGTCTTCATGGCCAAGATTAGAAACGACTTGAGGAATCCCCTCATCCACCTCTACATTCCGGTTCATATCGTATGGGCGAAGAAACCCTGAGCATTCAACTGTTTCTTTTCATTTCTACATGAGTATAAATAGAAAAATCGTTTGCATGCAAATTCCGGCGATGATGAAAACCCCCGCGTCTTGATCTCCATTGTGCACCCGTTTGAGTGGCTTTCATTCGGCTTTTTTTTCTCAATCGATTGTTAAACAATCGTCTCAGCCTAACTAAGCTTGGGTCGCTCAAGGCCATATTGCTATTTCCTTTACAATGTCTCACCATAGGCACCATACTATTGATCGGGCATTCCAAAGATAAGAAATACCCTTATTAAGGGCGCCCCTTTTTTAAGGTCGTCTTTGTATTCTATCGCATCAAAAAATCGTTGTGCGCTGGAAAGAATCAGCGCTTGGTAGATCCAGAGTGACTTTGAAAAGGAACAGATTGAGAAGAAGATTCTGAAGATGCCGCTGCATTATCCGATGTTAACTCAATTCATGAAATTCAACGTGTGCCTCATCTTAAGGAGTTGCCAAGGGATGCCTTGCATCAAATACCGGAAGCTTGAATGGAATGTAAATAAATAAAGTGAGTAAGCTCGCACCACAACAATACTTTAGGGATTGCCCCCCCCTCTACATTTGTGCCTAAAAGAAAAAAGACCAAAGCTATGGACTTTGAGACGTTTATTCCAGCCATTTCTAATCGTTAATTTGAATTCTCTCTTTTCAACAGTCATTCGCTATCTTCTAAGAAAGGTTTACGAGATGGCCAAGGCCGCCTTGGGGTATCTGCTACTCCTTGCAGTACCCGTGGTTGCCCCTCCAGCACCAAGTACTAATGCTCCCGATGACAATGTCAATGGCTGGGAATATATTGGATGCTACCCTCCCGACCCTTCGTTTGATTCCTTTGATGGCACGACCTTTCCTAACAATGACCCTACGGTTTGTTCTAGTCATTGCGCCGGTCGCCACTTTTTTGGGCTTTGGGATACGTAGGTCTCGTTCCAGATATAAAAAGCTAGTAGGCTAACCATGCTCTTAGAACCTGTTATTGCGGAGATGGAAATGGCCCGAGCGATAGCAGTCAATACGACTCCTATGACCAGTGCAATATCGGATGTCCGGGCGACAGTACTGTATCATGCGGTGGCAATGAGATTCCCACTGGGAAGCTTCGTCGCCGAGGTTTTCCGCCCGACCAAGACCTTACGTTGTATAGGGCCAACCCTGGACCCGTGAAAGATATACTAGGTTGGGCCTACTCTGGCTGCTATTACTCCCCAACGGATTTTCAGGTATACACTGATGGTGGTACTACAAGTCAGAACAGTCCCGAGTCTTGTGCCGAAAGTTGCCAGGGTAGCACATTCTTTGCGCTATTCGAGTCGTGAGTGATCTCTTAGCCACGGCACCAAGGGCCATGAATACTGACTTGTTCCAAGAGAATGTCGTTGTGGTGACAGCATAGTCGATGCCACACTACAGCCGGAAGATTATTGTACCGCGGCTTGTCCTGGTAATATGTTTGCAAATTGTGGGGATTACGCATATCCATCTTCTCAGATTGAAGTCTACGTGCTATACACGGCGCCCGTGACCACAAGCGCAACCACTACTATATCTACTACTTTTACGACTACAACCTCCGATACCACAACCGACACAACTACGGGAATATCTTCTTCAAGTGATACAATCGCGACCAGCACCACGTTTGGTAGTTCCTCCGCTGAGGACACAACCACGACCACTATCACAACCTTCACTACTTCAGACACCATTACTTCTACCACTTCAAGCACCACTACTTCAGAGAGCACGGGCACTTCAAGCACTACCACTTCAGATAGCATTACTACTTCAACCACTGTCACTTCGGATACCACGAGTACTTCAATCACTAGTGCCTCGGATACCACGACTACGTCGAACACTGCCACTTCTGATATCACGAGTACTTCAAGCATTACCATTATCTCAGACACCACCACGGCTACCACTTCAAGCACTATTACTTCGGATACCGCAAGTGCTTCGGAGGCTACTAATTCAGAGACCACTAGCATTACTTCAACCACTCTTTCGGACATTACTACTACTTCGGAGACCATTAGTGCTTCAAGTGCCACTGTTACTTCAAGTATTGCTACTTCGGATATCACTACTATTTCTGATGTCTCGAGTACTTCAGACATTACCAGTTCAGACACCGTTAGCACTACTTCAACTAGTATTTCGGAAATTACTACCTCTGATGCTACCGGTACTTCAACTACTACTGCTACTTCGAGTACTGTTATTTCGGATACTACGAGTATTTTAGACACTACTACCTCAGACACCACCAGTGCTTCAATCACTGTGGCTTCAGATACCACGAGTGCTCCAAGCATCACTACTAGTTCAGACACTACGGCTACCTCGGGGACTACTACTTCAACCTCCATTCTTTCGGATGCTACAAGTACTTCGGGCATTGCTGGTGCTACCTCAGATACCACAAGCGTGTCAACCACAACCACCGTTTTGGATAATACTAGCACCTCAACAATTAGTACAACTTCGGATACCACTTCTGGGACAGCAAGCATATCAGTGGCGAGTACATCGACGGAGATTATCTCAGCAACTGCTTCTAGCTCAATGACAAGCAGCTCGACAGGCACCGAAGCAAGCAATTCTGTTTCCAGCGGTATCTCGGACAGTACTTCTGTGGAAAGCATCTCATTATCTAGCAGCACAAGCAGTATTACCTCCAGTAGCATCGCAGCGAGCATATCAGCAACCAGCACATTGGCGAGTAGTGATACCAGCATCATTATCACCAGCATTGTCAGTTCAACCAATGCTATAAGCGACACAACTAGCGAGACCATTGGCATGGACACTTTAAGCACCTCGGCAACATCGGCAACCACCACTTTGACAACTGTGACTTCTACTCCTAGCTCTACGGGAACTTTTACAATTTCGAGCACTACTATTTTAAGTAGTCCATTATCAAGCGACATAAATTCAGGTGGTATATCAGTTAGTACGACTCCTGGAACATCATCCACTACTGCGACACCGAATACCGCGACTGGCTCATCGACTAGTTCGACAACAGAGTCGTCTGGCGCAACGCCAAGTATAACTAGCTCATCCGCATTGTTTAGTGCCATAACAAACACGGGGACTGTGAGAAAACAAGAGAGACACTTTCATTCATAACCATCTAACTTGAATTTAGGCCACTAAAGTTGTTTCGGTATCTACAAGCTCAACGAGTCCTTCGGTGGCAGCGACCAACTTGCCCTTCATCCCCCCATATAGATTCCTTGGGTGTGAGGGATCAGACAAGGGCTACCCAGGATTGAGTGAGATAGGAAGGGATGACGAAATGACACCTGCATTGTGTGTTTCAATGGCTTCTGGCCAGAATTATGTCGCAGTCTTCAACAAGTTGGTAATAATCCCCAATCTGACAGAATGAAGCTAAATTTCACAGCACTTGCTATGCCGGGGATTCCCTCGATGATACAATAGAGGTTAGCAACGGGGAATGCAACCTACTATGCCCGAGAAATCCAAACTACTTCTGCGGTGGTACACTCCAAGCCGCCGGTCGACTAGTCCGCCGCGATGCCCCTCGGAATATTCTCCTCACGGTTTACGTCAAAGTCACTGATGCACCCACAGTCACAAATGGGGTTACTACTACCCCAGGGGTTCCAGATATTGTAACAATATCTGCGCCAGATCAAACACTTTTTATCACCGCGACTCTTACAGAAGAACTACACATCACAACGACAATCACCTACAAAACCATTGCGACAGCTCCACCTTACTCTGTCATAATCACGGAATACTGTGCTACGCTTGGATACTCACCATGCCCAGTCTGCCCTCTTCCATCGGTAGAGATGACAACCTACCTAGAAGCATGCGACTCGTGTGGAAAATACGGGCAGAACCAGATTTGGCTCACTGTTCCTGCCGCAGCCGTCGCAAGCCAAACATTCACTCACGAAGGTATCGTGGAGACTTCCCAGCCACAAAATGGAAAATTATCAGGATCTCTCATTCAGATTGCACAAAATGATGGGAAAAGCCAAGGTGCTTCAGGAGACCACTCTGAATATCAGAAGGGATCACAATCATCAAACGGAGCCAAATCGCCCGCGGGAAGCACCCCCTTTAGACCTGGCAAAATTGGATCGCCAAGTGGAGCCGAACCACTCGCAGGAAGCATTTATCCTGGAACAGGCAGATTTGGATCAAGTCATGGAGAAAGCAAGATTATAAAAAATCCTGAGGCTGCCAATCCTGGAACATTGGAACAAAGCATTCAATCCGGTGTGTCGCCCCATGGTGGCGCATACATTCCAATCATCGAATCAACAAATGGTGACCAACACACCCAAGACGCGACGTACAACAAAAGCGGGACATCCACCAAGGGTGGTAAAGACCCACAAGGAGATGGACTTTCTGGGTCAGGCGACGGTATCCAAGCCGGTGGATACATTCAAGCTGGAGCATCGCCGCAAGGTGGTGAGGGTCTCAAAGCTGTCACACCCTGGAGCAACTCTAAATCCAATGGAGCATCCTCTAATTCAGGGAGTATGTGGGGCACAAATCCTTCCAATGGCAAACAGGACCTTAGCCAGTCCGGTATTGATGTGGGAGTAAGTGGCTCGAATATCAATAGTGATGGGGCCAGTACTCTGCATGGATCGAGCGAGATGGCAGGGGAACTGCCTCACAGCAACTCCACTGCAACTGGTGCAGACGCTGTCAATGGATCCCCAAAGCCCATTTTCATGCACAGAGAAACCTTCTTTGTATTTACCATCACAGCTTTGGCAATGATGTTGTAATTGGGCACGTTTTCTAAAGCGTAGTTTAACCACTTGGTATTGCGCTGGCATCATACTTTGCACGGGATGGATCGGAGATGAAGTCGTATATAGTGTAATATGATTCAATTCAACTAGTTAAAGCTCTTATTAACTCGCCTTGGTCTTAGAATCGCCATCATTTTGTAACTTGTCCGCGACAATAATGACGGAAAACAATTTGACGTAGTAGACCCATCGTCAATGCCCTGAATTCGCACCCGCCATTCAAGCATCCTGAAGCAAACTTTCTAAGGCAAGTTTGCTGGGTTTTGCACATTGATATTCCCTGCGTATCTTTGCACCTCGGCTCCAAAAACCCAAATCTTTGCGATGTCTCGGGTATTGGTGATGTTCACCAAGGGATCAGTGTTGAGCAGCACCAAATCAGCCCTCTTGCCCAGTTTCACCGAGCCTCTGTCGGGAAGACGATGCCACTTTGCAGCATCGCGGGTTGCTGCATTGATGGCTTCGGCAGGCGACATTCCAACCCTTTCAACGAGGTTCTCGAGCTCAAAGTGCAGCGTGATTCCGAACGGAACGCTCACGGTCGTGCCATTTTGGACCATACAGCCAACCGAGTCGGTGCCGGCCACAATCGGCACGCCAGCCTCGAAGAGCAACCGGGCGTTTGTCCGCGCGTGGTCGAGAGTGCGGTTACTGCCGGGATTGACCTCAAAATACTGCTGCAGAACCGGGTCTCTGTAGGCGTACTCAAAGACGTTGAGCGTTGGCGTGACGAATTGGCCTTGTTCGATAATCTTTTGGATCGTAGCAGAATCCAAAATTCCGTCATCTGGAACATGTTGGATCCCATCCGTCTTCGTAAACACTGCTTGCCCATAAGCCTCAATATCCGAGGCGTGCGTCATGGTCTGCTTGTGGTACTGGGAGTGAGTAAGGTTGATCATCTGCAACTGTTGCTCCGAGGAAGGACCATTGGTTTCGGCTGTGATCTTGACATAATTGCTTCCGTTGTTGAGCTGTCGCTTGATCCATTCCACAACATCAGTGTCTGGGTATATGAGCGTGTTTTTAGGGCGCATCGGGCTGTTTCGTTCGTGTACAGTGCCGTTCCCCATGGCTGAGAGTGTGGCATAATAAAATGAGGCTAATCCTGGCTGATTTGCCATGATGTGGCATTGGGTATAGTTTTGGCAGTTCATATGCATGGCGGTAGTGCAGCCGTACGATGTAAAGTCTTCAAGAGCCTGGACATCGGTGAGGTGAAGATGGTTGTCAATCAATCCGGGGATGAGGAACTTGCCAGCTCCATTCACAATGACTTGTGCCTTTGAGCAGTTTCCAAAACTGACAATATGACCGCCATCGATACAAACTGTTTTTGGGCCATCGAAACGCTGGCCATTGAAAACACGAACATGTTCAATAGCGGTCCGAGCATCTTGTGTCGAGTTTGACCGCCTAACATTGTTCAGAACAGCATGTTCTTCAGTGGCATGCAAGGGACAAGCCGATATCGCCCATAGGGAATTCAACACCGAGAATGCGACGAAAAGAGTCTTGAGAATCATATTCTTGTTTGAGATAGTCAAGCTGTTGTATGATTTACTGATAAATATATTGAATGAACAAATTCAAACGCGTCGGGTCATGCTTATTTATATAGCTTTATGCTCTTCAAGCTCCCACTAAATTCCTTTGCATGACGCAAATTATTCTCTAACGCAAGAATCGGACAATATCCAGATAGATTTCCGTCAGTTGCCATTTCACCTATATCACCTTACGCGGCCCGTCGATCGAATCTGAGGCGGAGCGAGGCCTAGCCACCGGTTCAGCGCTAAGAAAAGCGCTATGACTGCCGAAGTGCGATCCATCTCGGCAAAATAGCCTCACTCGGTCCCGACAGTGGTGAGTCAAGCTTTTTGACCAATCAAGCTAAACCCTGTGGAAACAGATTGTGGCTCGACTCACAAACCATCGGCGAGGATAGTGACCGAGTTCCGATCATCATGGATACTTGCAAAAAATGATCGGCATTTTTGCACCGTTACTGCCGCTGCCACCAGCTGTAGAAAAAAAAAAGCTGTATTTGTAATGTCGGAGATGAGTTGCCTTCACGGCATTTAGGAAACCGCTTGGTTGGACAGACCGCTAAGCCTCAGCATTGCCAAGCATTCAACAAGTGGCCTTTATGGGTTTGTGAGGGTCATCGCTTCAATCGCCGGTGCTTGGCCAACCTATCGTGTGACCTCATTCATTCTCCAATCCATCATACCGGTTTCCCAGCTTATAAGCCATGTCCGTATCCTCAATACCTTCATGCGTTGCCGTGATGTAGTCTTTGAATGCCGCTGACATGTTGACAACCTGACTGAGATGTTTCTCAGTAACCTCGGGGATGGACTCATTTTTTGCGCTCTTGGCGTCAAAAACCGCCAGTGCAACAGCTGTTTGAAATGCTACATAAAAAAAAATTAGCCTTGCACACCATGGGCGCCCGACAAAACATACCGTTGCGGATTTCTCGACCATTTCACTGCAGCCTTTTGACCTCCTCACACTTTGTAACATACTGCTTCGCGTCATAAGCATAGCCGATTTACAGCCCGCAGTGCTTAAAGTCTTCCTTGAGCTCGAGAAAAAGATTATCCCAGATCCACTCGCGTGCTTTTTGGTCGAGGCGTGCATACCCAATCGACGGGTGAATACGCGATATGAAGACTTCGTCAAAATGCCCGACGCGAGTTGTTGCCAAAAATAAACTACCTTGAAAATAGTCCATGGCGCGCGAAAATACTGCAAAGAGGCCAATCCGATTAGTGCCTTTTTTCTATTTCTTTAATTCTGAATTCGGGAGGGTCAATCCGACTTGAACCGATGCTGTTACGCCTGAGATCGCTCAATGAACGCCGCTCAAGGTAAATATCTGCCTCGTCGAGCAATACGATAGCGTTTCGGGAGTGAGCATTCTTGAAGGATCGCAATAGATTCACTTCCAGATTAGTAGATTCGTGAACCAGTCCAGCAGCAGTGATTCTGAGCGGCCTCCTGGTATACTTGGCGACAGACTCTGAAACAAGATTAGAGTTGTTCCCCCCGAGAGAGTGTCTTTTCAGTTCCCAGAGGTCCGTGCAAGCAGAAATTTGGCCCCACTTTAGCTGTGAATGTGATGGATGCCAAAGCGTTCAACCCGACATGTGTCACCAGAGTTTTTGAACAACTGCTTTAGTTGTTTCCTTATTTTTTGTTACTCTCATAATCAGTTCGTTGATTTAATTCAAGGCAAGCTCTACTTCAGAGAGGTAGCTTACATCCACAATTTCTAGGCGATTGGTCAAGACACGCTCTTGGCAAGAGAGTAGGTGTAGGGTAGGGTAGGGTAAGCATACTAAAACAATTTATGGCACATAAAAATAAGAAAGAAATATTACACAAAACACAGTCCGTAGCTTAAGTCTCTCTAAATCATTTATACACGTGCACTGCCTTTGCGTTACAATAAGCCAAAACACCTGTAATGAGCGTATTAATTAGGGATTGGCTCATCAAATGAGAGATTGAGGTGGAAATGCTAACCTGTACTTCCCCACTCTCCTCCGATTCCAGATTCCTTGTGCCCACCAAAGTAAACTTCTGGAACGGGCTTGCTGAATGAATTGATATAGACGCTACCAGACTGTAAGCGCGCTGCCACTCGTTTGCCCTGAGCCACATCACTAGTCCACACGCTTGCACTCAAGCCAGTCTTGGTATTGTTCGCGCGGGCGATAACCTCATCCAAGTCAGACCATGGTTGGACAGGCACAATAGGACCAAATGGTTCCTCCTGAACAATGCGTGAGTCATCTGGGGGATTATCAATAATGGTTGGCATAATGAAGAAGCCTTTTGAGGGTGCAACATTTGGCTTGCCGGATGCGAACCTATAACCCTTGGCCTGGCTGTCAGCAAAGAATGTCTTCACTCTCTCATATTGCATATGGTTCTGAACAGGTCCAAGCACAACATCAAGCTCATCTGGTGCGCCGACCTTAAGGCTGCTAGTGAAATTCACCATTCGGTTGACGAATTCACGGTAGATCGATTTATGAACGTAAACACGCTTGGTGGCAACACATACTTGAGCCGAGTTCCAAAAACAGCTCAAAATCAAGAGGTTAATTGGCATGTTGTCAAAAGCGTAGGGTGGCAGACATACCCAATAACAACCTCTGGCACCACCCTATCAAAGTCAACATCTGGAAAAACGATGCATGGGTCATTTCCTCCTAGCTCAAGGGTAACCCTCTTTAGGCTATTAGCACAGGCGGCCATGACCCGCTTACCGGTCACAGTGCTTCCCGTGAACGAGATCTTACTGATGCCTGGATGCCCCACAATCCACGGCCCCAGTGCATCATCGCCACCCACAGCCTGGATTACGCCTGGAGGGAAGATCTCCTGTGCCAGTTCAACAAACTTCAGTGCCGTATATGGTGTAAAGGGGCTCGGTTTTACGATGATTGTGCAACCTGACAAGATGGCAGGTGCAATCTTTCCCGTTGATAGTGTGAGTGGGAAGTTCCATGGACAGATGGCTCCGACAACGCCGAGTGGCACATAACTTGTGGTCACCGTCTTCTGATGATCCTCAAATTCTTCAACGGGCAGATTGAGAGTGGTATGGTGGGTAAATATATTTTTGACAACAGCAACCTCGGCAGCAGCAAAGGAGCGAGGTTTGCCAGTCTCAGCGCAAAGCAAGCTTGTAAACTTTTCATCATATTTGGTGTATAATGCGACAAAATCGTTCATGAGAGATTTGCGCGTCTCGATGGGTGTTTGTGACCATTTATCAAAGCCACGTTCTCCGGCAGTAACGGCATCATCAACGTCCTGCTTTGTGGCAATGGGGACCTGAGTGATAAGACATTAGTGGGTTCGTTGTAGGGTTCGGGTTGCATATATGAGCTTACATCCCAAAGGGTTGCTTTGGTAGCTGGGTTGACACCATTGTGGAACGTGGCAGCACTCCGCTTGTTGCCATCGATGATGTTATAAAATGTATGAAATGATATGGTAGAGACAATGGAAGGAGACATTTTGCGGGTTCGTAGTCCTCCAGGTTTATGACTTGAATGCTTGGATTGTGGTTTTTCTAGGATGGACCAGCCAACAAGACATGACCAAGGAGGTCGATTATATAGGTCACCACTCTGTATGGGGAGTTCACTACCCCGCTCCATGTTCGTTTGAAATCCCCAGATCTACCACAATGTTACCAGCGACACACCCGAGCCTATGAGCCACCTCCGTGACGCCAAGGTTCCCGTCAAGGCCACACATGTGGCGAATTGCAATGCTGGATAGCCAGTTTAGTTTAGGGTTTAGAGAGATTGGGCTTCCTTGTTTGGGCTAACAGGTAGACAGACCAAACCGACAGTATAGCCATGAGGCCTGGGTCAATGTCCAGGCAAGTGCAACAATGGTGTTGGCGATATCGCTTTTACGGGTCCCACCGTGTGTAGTCTAGCCTAGATCACGAATTTTGCGCGCGGGGAACATGACAGGCTGTACCGATACAGATTGCCGACATGGGGAAGTGGGGAGAGCGAGAACTAGGATGTGAGCCTAAGATTGTGGCGAGAATAGCTTGCTGGCGTGTCGGTAGAGCGAGTGCTATGGAAATCCGGCAATTGCGGCAGCATGTTTGTCCCTGCCGTAATTACAAAGCAGTGTCAAAGCTCAGAGTTGATAGGCTCTCGCCCAATGGAGGTCAGGGCTTCCCTCGCGCTAGGGCCTCGGTTGTATCAAACCGGCGAACTCTAAGTAGATTTAGGCGAACAGGGGTCTCATTTATAACTCCCCGACCGGCGCATTTATCCCTTAAGTCCCCGTTCCTCTCACAAACATGTCCGATACCAACAGCTCGCGGACCGGCCACTGGGAATCAACCTCGTCAACGGACATGGTGACGAGCACCCGACCAACAAAGAGAAACCGAATTACATTAGCCTGTACAACCTGCAGACATCGCAAGTCCCGAGTAAGTGCACTGTCGTGTCTTTGTCTGTGTCATGGCCGCAAGAAGCTGGGCAACCAGCAGGGTGGGCCATATCGCATGAAGAAATGATCGCGTCTTGGCTGGCACGGTGTGGAGAAGGGAAATTCTTTCTCCCCGATGCGTTTCAATGATTGGACTTTGGCATCTTGTTCGAGGCTAACTCTATTGTATATCCCAGTGTGACGGCTTGCGACCCAAATGTACGAGTTGCGAGACTCACCAGCGTGATTGTGTATATGCAGACTCAGCGCACCTGACAAAAGATTCCGCTTCCAAAGTGTTAGTGACCCATGCAATTCCCCACCCAGTAGCGGAGCGGAGGGTTTTGTTGCTTTCTTTCTTTTCTCTTGTTGTCTGATCCTAATCCTCTGCAGGATCCTTAGCAGATTTGAGTCTCGTCTCGCATTTCTCGAAAGCTCCGTCACCGGCCTTTTAGGCAAAGTGGCCCGTCTTGAAGGCCAGGCGGCTACTGACACTGGCAAGTACAATAGCGGAGGCCAGCCGCCATCCCCTTTGCCCCCAGATCCTCTGGAAAGCGGTCCCCGTGAAGAGCAGGCTGCTGAGATACAGGATGCCACTGATGGAATCGGCTCTTTTGTCTCCAAGAATGAAGGAGATTCAGGTTTCTTTGGTACTTGATGGACCAAACATGCCAAGTTGGTATACAAGGTTAACAAATAGCCACAGGACCTTCTTCAAACATAGCCTTCACGCACCTGATAGTTCGCACGACGGCTGTCATTCTGAAGAAAGCAGCCCCGGAAGCAACCCCAGTCTCCCCCAACGATGCTGCCCTGCAGTCCCACATACTGCAAGTGGCTTGCCTGCCTCCCCCCTCTATGAACCGTTTCAAGATCTTCGGCGATGTCGCCATGGGCACTGAGCCATTTGTGCTTCCACCAGAAGAGGAAACTCTTCGTCTGATAGACATATTCTTCCAGTCAACAGCCCTGATTTTCCCCTGCATTGATAGGGATGAGTTCTTCAATACATACCGGCAACTTGTTGCCACTAACTTTAGCGCTGTGCGAAGAGCGTGGCTGGGTGTCTTAAATATGGTGCTTGCCATCGCTACCAGTTCCAATTTAGACACCAAGAGTACGTTTACAGCATCCGAGATCGCCGCCAGGTCCGAGAAATTCTTTAGTCGGGCGTTTGCACTGTGTGATGAACAAATCAAACACGGGGCAAGTCTTGAAGTTGGTATGGACTTGCAGGAGATCCCCGGCTCCCCTCTAGCTAATCGCAATCTATAGTCCACCTTCTGCTCTTGATTATCCTATATTTACAAGGGACGCAACGTTCCATCGAAACCTGGAATGCTCACGGGTTTGCTGTGAAGATCGCCTATCAATTGGGCTTACACTCAGCCGACGCTCTAAAACAGTATCCACCAAAGGAGCAGGAGTACCGAAAACGAACATGGTTCGGATGCATAGTCATCGATCGGTATGCTCCAAAACCTTTCATCCTAGAACTGCTTCTCATTAACTACTACTAGAATTTTATGCATGACTATGGGTCGCCCTGCTTCGATTCCTGAACACTTCATCAAATTGGACCTGCCATGCGCGATGGCGGTTGACCAAACTTGGGTGACAAAAAATCAGGAATACACATTCGAGGTTCTAAGTGTTGACTTTTTCAAATCAACAATGTAAGAATCGCGAGAATACTCGTTTTTTGGTTTATAACTAATTTGTTAATAGAACATTGTATAGGATCATGGGTGATGTCTGCGACGTATTGTACGGCAGCAATTTAGGTTGCGGAGTACCAACCGATATATTTGAACTGGGCTCCCTTTTGATGCAATACGAACAAAAGTTCTCTGCTTGGCAGCGTCAATTACCAGACACCATGCATTTGATTAATCCTGATGATTTGACTTCATCCTCGGACAGCTTTGATGTGTTGCGATTTCGGGTTGTCCTGACCTTGCAGTTTCTCAATCTCCGTATCCTAACCCACCGTCCTCTTCTATGCAAGTATCTAGAGCTTCTTGGTAACCCTCAAGTCGATGCTCAACAAATTCTCACTCTGCACCGAGTTGGTGCAAACAGTATGCTTGCCTGTGTCCAGTCAGCTGTTATGATAATAAAAATAACGCGGAACTCGCTTACGGACTACAATCGTCCGTCACAACCGATTGGTGCTTGGTGGCTAACCCTCTATTATGGTGAGTGGCTGCTGCCCCTCTAACTGCACATTCTGGTCACGGCTAATGACTGATAAAGCATTCAATGCGGCGCTTGTTATCTATTCTGCTCTCTTGGTGCAGTACCAAACCAAGCAACATATCCAGAGCATCGTTGATCCCAGTATTGTGCTCTCAATGGAAACCCTGCAGGAAGCAATTCAGTGCTTGTCATTAATATTTGAGGGCAATGTGATGACTGAAAAATGTGTTCGTTACACGTCTGCACTTACGCGATTATTATGTATAATCTGTAAGCAATTCTATGCTCTTCCCACATGTGTAGAGTCTGCCTATTAATTATTATCAGGTCGATCGGACGAAACGTCAGACTTCGATCCCTCCAGGCTGCCAACTAACATTTTTGGGGATACTCTCACACAGAGTAATTTTATGGACACCCAACCATATGATAACTTGGATATCTTTGACATTGGTGACTTGCAAATGGGTACTAACTGGGACTACTTGTCAAATACTACCAATTTTATCTTTCAACAATAAAACGATTAGTTGTATTTTTTACTAGCTTGAGAAACGTTTCATCAGCCTCGACTGCCAAAGCATCACAGTGGCGGAATCGAAATTCCATTTTCCCAAGCGCACGGTATTAATCTGTCTAGGCCCTAATAAGTTCATTCAAATTCTTGCCTTTTTATATCTTCATGTATCGGCACAAGTGCTGAACGATATTATGTTGGATTGTATGCTGAGCTATTCTTAAAATTGAACTTTCCCCTCCCTACTTATGCTGTCGAGATGGTAATGAAGCTATCTAATTTGAAATCACACCATCTAAACTACATGAAAGAACCCTACAAAAGAGAATATCTACACAAGAGATATGCAAGAGCTATGCCAATTAAAATGTGCTCAAGGCCTTATACCTCATGAATATGAAGATTGATCCAACCAAGACAATAAATGCTCCAAAGGTGGAAGCAGTTCGATTCTCGCTGCTCCTCTTCTGCCTAATATGTTCGTCAATTTTAAAAAGGTTGGACTTACGCTGAGCCTGTCTCAGGGCGAGCATCGGTGGCTCGGCAGGGTCAGATCCATAAGCGTCCTGGTAATCCATAAGAAGCTTGATAACGAGCTTTACGATGGGAGAAAGGACTGGGTTGGGATCCCCAAGGCGCTGTCTCCGGCGAGTGTTTGATGGGATGAAGGTGAGAACAACCGCTCGCCCAAGGAACTTTAGTGGTCTTGAGCGTGAAACGGGCTGTTAGCATACCATGTTTGGACTTTTCGATAAGGACTTTTGGCTTACCCTGGAAACCACAACTCACAAAACTGGTTCACAAACGTCTCAGCGACTCGGTGTCCTGTTTCCCGCTGCTCCTCTGTACTGAGTTCATCAAATGGCATGTTGTCAAACCAATAAAAGAAATCCTCGGTCTCCTTCCAATTTCGTGGGTAGTTTAGAGCCATGGATCGGCTACTATCGCGGGGCTCAGTCTGGAAGTGGCCGCATGTTCTTTCACACCATTCTGGCCAGGCCTGTTGAAGGATAGGATGAGGATCTTGCTTCTTGGCGCCAACCACTTTTCGCACCCAGGTCTCGAAATAGGAGTCAGCAATGAAGGACATCTGCCCCTCCCACGGGGAACTAAATGCTCCTGGCACGCGCTTCCATACAGTGCTGTGAATCTTGTTGACACCTTTGATATGCTCGATTGTTTCAGGCGCGTTACTCCCGTGAAGAGCATATTGGAAGAATGCAAGCTGAACTTCATAAAATCTCTGGTGACCTCGCTTGTAGGACAAACCTCCCGTGTGAACCGCGAGCGAGCCAGAAGGCGTTTGGCAAAGCATAGAAAACACTGCGACATAACCTATCGAGACGAAGAAATCACCGCTACCAAACAGCATGACAGTGCGGATAATTTGGTCATATTCAGTCCGAGGATCCAGCTACGACGTATAAGCATGACCAATGGCTACCTATGCGAAGGGGGCTAATGACCTGTTCAATATACTTCTCTATCCATTTGCCCTTGCGTTCCTCCACTGGCGGCCACTCAGGCGTAATTCGGGTTGCAACAGCAGCTGGGCGAGGGTGTCTGGGCTTTTCCTCAAACTGTTCCCACGAGTCGGTTCCAGGTGGAAGACCGTTAGGGAAGGGCAGCTTGTATGGACTTTCCTGTCTAGCAGTCTCGTCGGCCATGATGGAAGACAGTTCGCTTTGGATCTCGATATCAAGCGAAATAATGTGGTCGAAAGAAATAGTAGGTTGGATGTATATTGATTATACCAAAGTTGAGCTGTGTAGTAGTAACCTGCTTCTACCAAATGATCCTATTTAGGGATAGCGGGAGTTTTTAACGCCAAGCGGCCGCTAGCCGAAAATGAAGCCCACCTCCTATCTCCCCGACCTGTCGGCAACTCTTGCCGGTCCGGCCTGTAACCGAATTAAACCGTGAAGCTTATTGGGTACGGAAAGAAATGCGGATGTCGCGTTGAACTGCTGTGTCATGCATGGAATTGAACTTTACATTATTCGGCACAACGGTGAAAGCTTCCTCGCTTGCGACAGGGCTCCGCAGGGCTCCGCAGGGCTTTCTCCATTGGTACCGGTAATCCGACCATCTTGACTACACCGCAATCATGATGTCGGAGTTAAGTCTGGCTTTCCGCATTGCAGCCTGTTTAAAAGCAGCTATTAATCCGCCGGAGGAAACAAAATAACATCATCAATTGCGATTTTACAGACAGTCTAATACTTGAACACTCGAATCATTCTTCATTCTTTACATCGGCATCATGTTGAAGTTGTTCGACGCTCGAGCTCCCAACCCTAATGTGGTTCGGCATTTCATTTTTGAACGTCAAGGACTTGATGTTGAGGTGCAACCTGTCGACCTCAGGACCCTCGAGAACCGCAAACTCGCATACCGAACAAATGTGAACGCGCGAGGCGAATTGCCTGCTCTGAAAATCGATGACAAGACTGTCTTGACTGAGATTACTGCCATTTGCGAGTACCTTGACGAGGTTGCCAAGGGTGGCAAGTCTCTTTTCGGAGAGACCGCCCTTGAGCGAGCTGAGACCCGCATGTGGCTTCGAAGAATGGATCTTGAGGTGGCTCAGCCTTTGCTCGCATGGTTCCGAAATGATCCTGCCACCGTCGACTTTTTCCAGGGACATCGACTTCCAACACCTGAGGCTCGCCTTAACCAGAAAATAGGCATCAACCAGTGTCTGAGCCGCCTCGACGAAGAGCTTGAGGGCAAATCCTTCTTGTGCGGTGAAAGATTCACCGCAGCCGACATCCATTTCTATGGCCTGGTAAAACCTATTTCCAAGCAGGCAGAATGGGTGCTTTCTCCTGCTCGGAAAAACGTGGCGGCTTACTTTCAAAGGATAGATGCTCGACAGGGGACCCGAGAGGCCGCATCATCAACTGGAACTCAAACCTCTACTTGAACGCTTGCGCTCAAACATCTTTACGTTGGATAATAGACCAAAGTCTTTTCAGTCCCCAGTTAGAGGGCCAAATTGATGTATTTACTAGACTTGTTGTCGCCAATCTTCTAAATCTTGTATCAAACCACCTTTTGTGCTCGGGCATTTCAGGACTAGACGTGTTTAGATAAATAATAAATTAAGTTTTGAAATTCATGCTGACCATTGAGAAAGAGATGGTTTGTAAGGTGTGAGGATACTAGCCAGTTGGGTAGTTCTTGCACCTTGAGCTACGATATTTCATAAAAGTGGATTTGTAATAAAAGTAAAAAGGTTTTGGTGTAACGTAGGAAGAATGTGACCAATGGCTAATGAAGAATCAAGTCCAGTTGTTAAAATGATCCATGATTGATATTTTCGATCCTACGAAACTCTGTCCCCACTGATCTCCTTGTGGTTGCAAAAAGAGGCGCTGAGCTACCTAAAGTAAAGGCTTCTCACTACAAAAGAGCTTCATATCTCGAGAAATCCAGGTCCGACTTTAAGGTAAACATGATTTTCCGGTAAGATACATACATATAAACCCTTATTCTTGTTTATTTTAATCGCGCTTTTACTGCTGAGTCCATGTTTCTTTTCCTCCTTACTGATCTTGCCTGTTGTTTAACATTTTAGCAGCTCTAAGGCTGCCGAAAGTTTAAGTGCAGATCCCGTCAGCGAGTGCTCAAGATGTGCGGTAGCTGCCAAATTTCCAACCAAATGACTACCAAAACATGAAGTGTAAAAGTTTTTAATCTATTTTTGATTAAATACTTTATCTACCAAATTTATTAATTGAACTTTATAGGTTATGTGTACTTAGAGAGATATGTTATGACGAAGACCAAAAGCCGATGTAATAAATATCAACTCTCCTTTATAAAACCTACCATAGTGAAACCTGGGGACAGCTTGACGTCTAAGTCAGATCTATATTGTTGCGAATCGACTCTTTCCTCTGAGCTTCTTTCCATAACGGTAAAATAACCAAGGAAATCTATCATCATGTCAATCAAACAGAATCATCTAATGCTAGCGACATGTTGTCAGTGGGTGTGAGCAGGATTATAACTTACGGAGCCATGGCTAAAGCTAGAAAAGCGAGCAGAGAAGTAGCCCATTGATATCCCAAGCCTATTCCAAAGAAAGGTTTTGCATTAGCTCAGGCCTACTAACAACCCAGTAAAGAATACCGAATTCGAACTCACGATTGTACATTTGAACCCCGAAGAGAGGGAAAGCAGCCGCAAAGCTAGAGCGTGCAAAACTATTGGCAGCCAGAGCTGTTCAAATTAGTTCCTTAGCTCACAAATTGATAGTGACCCGTGCCACTACCCGACACGGCCACGAACTCTGAGACAAATAACACACCTGAGGCTGCATAAAGAGGATACTGGAGAGGATTGCCTCAACGGTAAGCGGGATAGGTTGATTTTATGGTGCATGGGGCCACGTACACAGTCAACCAGAAAGGTGAATATACCAGAATAGACGCATATGACTCTGAGTTCGTGTTAATAGGCATCAAATCAGCTTTACACCGACATAGATTTAGTGGGGAAAAATTCAAAAGACATCTTACCCGACACCGAAAACGGCTGAAAATATTATAGGAGCTGTACGATTATCAATGAGCTAGGTTTGCAGGGTTGGGCCATCACGTCTCACCGATCCAGTGCACCTATGTGAGGAGCGAAATGTTAGCAACTGGGATTAAGCAAGGGGAATGTGTGCAGAGGGGGGAACTTACAAAAGAATAAGATGTCCAGCCAAATCCTGCCAACTATCAGTCATCTTCAACACAAAAAGCTGTCTCCTATGCAGAGAAACTTACCAAAGAGAGATATGGGCACTAAAATCACTCCGAAAATGGATGGTGGAAGCCTATACTCAGGCTCTGAGCTACCAGGTTCACCGCCTGCAGCTTCGTGCTTGCGTAAAAGCCGTGCGTAGTTCTTTCGCCAGAATGGATCGGTCAAGATACCCAAGATCATGCCCACGGACAACCCAAGAAACGTCATACCAACTTGTGAGTCTGTGAAGCCGTGATTATTCTGGAACACAAGTGGGAAGGCCTCAAAGAATAGGTATAGAATTCCCAATAGGATAGCTGAGAGAATGCAAAGACTTAGACACTAGTTGTTAATTTAGCGAGAGTGCCCGTATCTTCGCGTTGGCATGTGTACTGTACCATTGGTTCCAGAACAAGGAGCTGAAATGGCCGCACACAAGACCACATGATCGTCTTGGCGATTGACCTTGACATCTTTTCCATAGGTGCGTTCCAGGCATCGTTTTTGGTTTCCCTACGCAAACGCTCGGCTTTCCTGCGGAGCAACACGGGATGGTATGTTTCGGGCACGAATAAAACGATCAAGGCTAACTGAACGCCCGACCAGATTAGTAGGACGTAAAACGTCCACCGCCAAGTCGTGTACTGATTGATAAAACCGCCAACCAGGGGGCCGATTTCTGGACTAATAAGAAAATTAGCAAATGTTTTCTTGAATCTCCGAAACTTTTTTGCCCCTGGTTTGCTTCTGCAGTGTAGCGGCAAAAACATGATTACCTCCCACCTGTGGTGTGTTGGCCTCAGTGGTTCAACTGGAGATGCAGATCTCGACCATCAACTTTGTGGTATCTGAGATATTCCCAATCACGGAGTCACAGTTGAATTTACGGTCCAAATGTCCGGGAAGTTGATGCATGATTCCGATGAGTGAAAGCATTTCGGCCAATGAAAGAGAAAGAATTCCTACCCTATAAATGGGCTTGCCTGGATGAGAAGGTTTAGAATTTATAGCGACTGCTGCACCTGTTCGATGACTTACAGTATAGAGCATCATCGGCGCTGATAGCTCATGACGTGCGAATAGATCGCCCACGGTTCCGCCAGCAACGCTCAAGAAGGCCGAGCCAGAAAGACCATCAAAGAATCGGGCCACAAGCATGGTCTGTATGTTCTGTGCAACAGCGCAGGGGATCAACCAGATGAAGAAGAATGAAAACGAGCATATATAGATGGGCCGCCGGCCGTAAAACTACCATCGAAGATTGTGATTAAAAGATGAACGTAGACAAATGAAGATAAACCGGATAGCATACCTCTGACAAGGGTGCAAGTAACATTGGCCTATTGTAACTTTGGAGTCAGTTTTCCACAAATACAATGTGGGAAGTGTATATTTCTTCAAGGATACTGCTTACCCTAGGCCCAAGCCGGCTACAAACAGAGACAAGCCAAGAACAGCGATCTCTTGGGAGCAATTGAACTCTTCCATGACCTGTCGATAAGTTGTTGTATAAAGGGAGGAGGTACATGTCCTGGTCCGCATGTTAATCCAGGTCTTCCCTCTCGCCAGCATTCAAATTATAGACATACACACACAAGGAGCTCAAAGATATGATGACTGTAATGGCCCAGCGACGGAAATTGTTCATGGTCCGCGGCGATTCTGGGTCAGCATCAGGGCCCGGTTCCCACCTTACTTGAAAGTCCTCTTGTCCGGGTCCAGATTGGCCAGAATACTCGGGCTTTTCCCCATCACTGAAACTCCCGGCATCATCTGCTCTGCAAGCACGCTTGGAACCGGTAAGAGGGCTATGGTTGGATGCTTCGTTGTTCGAGTCCATGGTCGCAGGGCCATTATTGTTATCGGTTGACAAAGAATGAAAACATGTCTGGGAAACCTCAGGTCCCGGGCTTTTGATCGCATTCGAGTCCATTCCAGCGTCCTCTCGTTGAAATGAAAATGATCAGATCTGACGAAGAACCACCCACCGAGCCCAGATAACTTGAAGTCTAGTTGACAGTCTGAGGTTATGAGAGAAGGGAAGGTTTGGCAGGTCGTCAATGATGACGGGCAATAAAATAAAACCTGAGACAGCCAGGCCAAAAAATCATGAATTGAGCGGAATATCGTAAACTGTGATCAGTGGTCCTTTTATTAGTTATGGCTGACCTACCCCGTAGTAATGTTCGTCGAAAATGTGGGATTCCAAAGTATAATGCAAGATCCGAACGCTGTAGGAGGTGGAGGACACATAAAAGCCAATGCTCCACAGTGGATTAGCCACTTTCATGCAAGTAAAAGAGATGAAAAAAAAACCCACAATCAATCAACTTGTTCACCCGTTTATTTGAAACATACACATTCGCAACAATTTTTTGAATCAGTTTGTGGACCTGAGTATAATGGAGTTTCGTAGAAATTCACGCTTGGCTACCGTCAGTTAATCTGAGACATAAAGATGACTATTTCTACAAAACTCTTGCTCAAACACGCAAAAGGAACGGGCGGCTACGCGGAACAAACGCCCTAATGTTATTAGATGATTGGTATTAGCCACGCCAACTCGCTGTCCCCATAATTCTTACCGAGTAACACTAATCGAAATCCAGTTAGTGATATTTCATTCATTCGTCAGTTCCGAAGGTATCGGAAGATGCGACCTTAACTCCCCGTCGGGCCCGCAACCAACCGGGGCCCGCAACCACTTTTGCTTACTAAAACACTTCCCAACGCGCCCGCTTTGGGCCTTTGTTCTGACACGGGCCAAGGAGATACCGAAAGAGTTACGACATGGGACTGATCTCCACTCCGCATAATGCAGACCGCCATCATGACATGGTCATTCATGAAACGCCTTTTGTAAAAAGCTTATTTGCAACATCGGAGAGTAATAGAGACAAGGTAATGATTACTAAGATTGATCACAAATATCTGCGAGCGCTTCTGTTACCATTGTTCCTGGATCCTGGAAGTGCCCAAGTATAATACGGACTCACAGCTGGCCATAGGTGCAAATAGAGAAGTTGTAAGCTGCTATCATTCTATCTCTATAACACTTCTATATCACCAGATACCCAACTGTCCTCCGTCATCACTCAAAATGTCTCAGTATTCACTCATTGATGGCACTGTGCCACACGCAAGTGCTGCCCTTGTCTTTTTATCCGACCTGTTGGACAAGATTGAGGAACACGCAGCTGCTTCATCGACTTCGACTGAGGACTACGTCAACTCTCGTCTCGCCCCGGATATGCTCCCATTTGCATTCCAGATTCATTCCGCCTGCGACTCGGCTGCAAAGCTGGTCGCTATTTCCCAAGGCTTGGAGTCTCCTGCCTTGGAGAGTTATGAAACTCTCAAAACCGTGAGCAATTTGCGGCAGCGAATCGAAACCGCCCAACAATTCATCCAAGCTGCCGACGCAGCAAAGTTCTTGCACGCTGACGAGCCTGTCAAATTCAACATCAGCCCACAAAGAGAATTTACAACTAAGGCAAGCGAGTATACTGCCGGATTCGCCATTCCCAACATGTATTTCCATGTCGTCACTGCATACAACATCCTGAGAAACAAGGGTATCAAGATTGGCAAGCAGGACTTCTTGACGCCTTTCATCGGACGATACTTGTCTTGAGGCCACCGAATACGCTTGTTGAAGTCTCATAAGGCATTGGTTAAAAGCGTGTTTTGGCATTTATTTGCCTCTGCACCTGGAAAAAAAGTACCATGTACTACAGTACTATAGATAAATTGTGGCAATGAGATAGTAGAATAAACGTGCGACACCGTTTCTGTTGCTTTCATCTTAGTGAGTAAGCTTAATACATTGCGTCTTTGAACAGTATGGAGCTATTAACTGGCATTTTTAATCTTGAATCTTATATTGAATGATTCAAACCTTTCGTTTTTTTATTTCGGCAGCCCTCCATTTAATACCACGTACAGCAATCAGCCTTAATCCAGGCAAAAGAGCCAGATTCAGTAGGGCTAGGAATGTGAAGGTCCAGCCCCGCCCCATGGCTTTGAGTATGTCATCAATAACGGCCGTTGCTCCGGCTCCCATTAAGCAGCGCACAAGATTGTTCGCTGATGTCGCAGTTGCAGGCGTGTTGGGGTTGAGGTCGACGACTAATGTACTCAGGACGCTGAAGGAGGTAGGAATAAACATCCCAATTAGGAAAAGAAGTACTAATGGAACTGCCACCGACGTTTCGGCGTGTAGCGCCCACCCATAGCCCATTAAACTCCCAATCCCAAGCAATAAAATTGGATATACCGGTTGGAGACGAGCCTTTTCGATGGGAAATTTTGCAAGGTCATCCCCAGTCATTTTGTTAATAGAGAAACCGATGTTATTTGCAATTCGTCGGTAATTCCAATCCAGAATATATCCTTGGGCAATAACAGCTCCGCAACAACCAGCGCCATAAGGGAGATAACAGAGTCCAACCTCTAGTTCGCTGTATCCGTATATTTCCTGGAATATCGTCCCGAGTGTAGCAGTAGTAAGAATGAAACCAAGGTAAATAATGGAGTTGCTGAATAGTACAATTGCCATTTCCTTTTGAAGCACAGTACGGAGCGTTTTTAGAGGGTTTGGAATTCTCAAGTCGCGCTTCCGAGCCGTTTCTGTTCGAGAGTCATCATATCGAAAGACTAAATGATCAAATAGTGATCTATTCCAGCGCGGGGGACGAATAGAGCCATTGCCAACCACATTTCGACAAGTCTCTGGAGCGCCAAGGACCCATGGTACAATCCATACGAATGCAACGATGGCGCAGAACCAGAAAATGGATTGCCAACCCAAGTACTGAGTCAATATGCCACCCAATACTGGACCTAGGGCCGGGCCAATGTTAATACCGGCTCCAACAAATCCCATGTATTTGCCTCTCTCGGCTGTTGATGATATATCTGCAATAACGGCGTATCCAAGTACAAGGGTGCCGCTACTCCCAACGCTCTGCAAGCAACGTAGGGCTATGAGCGCACCGTAGTTATGCTGGAGTGCTAAGCCGATATTCGAGCAAAGATAGATGAACATAGCCAAAGCGTAAGCTGGTCTTCGGCCCATGATGTCAGCGAAATCACCAAAGACGGTCGGCGATATTGCCTGGAAGACCATGTATGATGTTAATGTCAAATTGATCAGAGAGTTGGAAACGTTCAAGCTCTCGGCAATTGAGGTCATAGCAGGGAAGTAAATATTGGCTGTCATTGGCGAAACGAAACTCGCAGCCACAACCAAAGTTACTATCCATCTCTTGGTCGACTTTGAGAAGACGCTATATTCCGGAGTAGTGGAAACTGTAGAGATATCTTGGATGTCTGTGGGGTCTGGATTAATGGCCGTCGTGAGGTTTTCCTGTTGCAGATCTGTCCTGCACGTTTCCATCGGGCTAGCCATGCCTCGGCGTGATGGTCAGTGAAGATGGTAGGAGTTGTTTCTGCCACCGTTCGAATATCTGGCGAGGGCCAAATGACATTCATTTCTATTTTTTATTAGAAGACGTCTGAGTGGTACAACGATGTTTTGATGTGTGCATCTGCCGCGCCAATTGCCGAACATAGCTTTTGTGAATTACGAATAGGAGTCCCACATGCCGAACTACCGTCGGATTTATTGCCGTAGATCCGAACCCGCTACTACCGAGCTTTCGCTGCAATCCCTGTTGGGGTCCCAGCCAGTCGGGATCTGACCAGCAACGAGTCATTTCTAGCAAAATTTGAAGAATGGCTATTGAAAACGAGGTTAGGTATCCTGAATGATGTCATCCGGTTAGGAGGTTGAAGAGCGGGATTATAGGCAAAATTGGTGTTGATATCGACATGTTGATTAACATAGCCAAATGTTTCTTAACCGAGTCGAGCTTTATAACTATACCATCAGCACTTCCATGTAGAACGGAATCTCCTCGGCAGCCCATCAAGAAGGAGGGTTCCATGGTTTTGCAGGTCCGCCCAAAATTAATCACCCACGCAGATTCTCCCTTGGTCTTCTCTAACTAGAAATTCAACTGCTGGCGGGCCAGTAGGTGATCCCATGCTTTCACTCTTTCGTTAATCCTCTCGCAGCGTTCCCATCATACACAAGCCGACTCATCAAATTGTCGAAACCTGTCTGCAGGTCGCTGCTGAATGCAATGGCTGGGTGTCTGTGCTGATGAAATCGGTTATGTAATATTGCGCATATATATAAAAATCTCCAAGACGATGACCCATCATCTTGTTTCGTTTCGCGGGGGTAAGCGCAACAAGGTAAGATCCCTCAGATCAAACTATCCATCCAAGATGAATTTTCAAAATAGGGCAAAAGATAGTTGATTAGGACAAAAGCTGCGTTGCCAATCTAGTATTGTGACTGGAGGCTTTTATTTTACTCATTCCAACATCGTGACCAGCCCGACAGGCCACCCGACCTACCCTACATTTTACCTTTGTGGCCTGGTTTCTCCATCACCCGGTTGAGCCTATAGCTGGTTTTCATTTATCTACAAGTGAGCAATGAAGAATTTTGGGGTTCTTATTGGAGAATTTTATCTCGAAGTAGGCATGATTGCAATGATCTACGTAGAGCCTGAAGGCCGATGTGCGCTGTCAGCGACGGAGCCATGGAAACAGGCTTTTGGCCAGACACCGGATTCTCTCCCTTCTAGAGGCTATCTGAATCGATAGAAAGTATAATGAGTGGATTTCTAGGACTGTAAGAAACGCCCTGGAGCCTGAGCCCGCATCACACGTTCGAGAATAAGACTTGATAATAACCCGCGCGCGTGCTCTGGCATATGGGCTCATCATTAAGTTCTTTATTATCGGGGATGAGAGTCAAGGCCTTTTTGGTTCAGGAAAACTTTGGGCTGCTGAAGAGGAGGTGCTTCCCAAGCTGCATACTTGGATAACGGAGAGCACCGTCTCACAGACGCTGATATCCAGCCCGCACGATGCCACAAGGACAACGAGCGCACGGTCGGCGGCGCTCGCAGTAGTATCAGGGGCGCGGCTAGCCGAGACACCCCTTATTTCGCCGTTTTGCCAGCGGTCAAGACCCAAAAAACGCGTCAAGGGATGGTGGCTGGCTGATCAGGTAGGTCTGATAGGGTTGGTGTACAACCTCATATTCCAGCTGCCGCAATTCACAAGTGGGGATGATCAATTAACTATCGCCAAAGAAAGCTTGGAAGTCTTAAATGGAGGCCTTGGATGGCGGAATTTATGTCCGGATGTTTTGCGCGAGTTGTTGAAACACACGCCCGTTTTGATGTACTGTGTCATTGATAGGCTGAATGATCTCGAGTGGGGGGCAGGGAAGCCGTGGTGTACGCAATTTCTCGACGTATTGCTTACGTGGCAAAGACAACCTGAGACCGTGCTCAATACTTTGCTCACAATTATGGGGCAGTTGCGACCCTGCCATCTCGCATACAGTTGAAGGATAGACATATGGCGACGACTGAGAGGAGGATTGAGTTACATCCTACAAATCAGGCGGGACCGGTACGAGAGAGATCTAGGGGCCAGGCCATAGCTTACATTTACCTTTCAGATGCGAAATACGCTCTGGCGGATCCACCGCGGACGTTTTCGCCTCGAGCACAGAGGCCTTGCTGTGCTTTTTGGCCGTTGTAGAGCGTAACATATTTCCCGTTCACCGTCAAATAATTGATTCCATCTTCAAGGTAAATGGCATTGGTCAACCAGCTTTGCACAAGTTTTCTCTCATATTTTGTTCAGGGCTTCAGGGTAATAGTGATTATTACCATCGCATATACAGCGAAACCATAGGATATGGACTTAGATGACACAATCAAAGTGGAGCGGGCTAGGAGTAGATTGGTTACATCCTGTGAGCCAGGCACGACCAGCAGGAGAGACCCAGAAGTAAGTCACAGGGCATCTTCCTCACATGCATTATGGGATATTTTATAAGCCAGCTCTTGTACGCAGGCTTGGTGCACTACTCAATTTTGTACCAAAAACGTCCATTGCAAATATTTGAGACTGATGGAGCATCTACGGAGTTGATGAATTATGTAATCACTCGTCTAAGATGGACGACATTGAAGACACTTTCGGTAGATGTCTCATTAAAAAATTATATTATTAAGACTTGGACTACTTTGAGCTTTCTATCCACAACTGTATCAGCCAACAGCTTCATCTCGTCCAACAGATTGGTAAATGCAAGAGCACCAGGCTATATTAACCTCCCATAAAGGCAATCGGGAACACCACACGAAGCATGCCACACGCTAGATAGTGACATCCCCCCCAATTTTGGCAGTTTGGGGACCAGGTTTCCAAGTAAACAAAATTCACAGCAGAAATTCCATCTACCAGCCACCGCCGGACTTCTTGAAACCAGGGAACTTCTCGTTGTTGAAGTCGATCCAGCTGGTTCCGTTGACGGAAAGATCGTCGTAGACGGGGCAGCCGATGGCGCCGAGAACGGGGTCCAGAGCAGCGAAGAGGATGTCGGTGACGCTCTTGATAGTGGCGTAGAAGGACGATAGGAAGTTGGGGGAGGCCGTCTTGACAATGTTGAGGGTGAAGCAGATGAGGTTGTTGCCCTCGAGTAGGTTGGCGGCGTTGAGGAGACCGCCGCTGATGTCATGCAGGTCGATGCCGGTGAAGGTGTTGACGCCGTTGGAGTTGCCGCCGATGCTGAGAACCTCGGGGTGGCTGTGGGCGACGATGTCAAGGGCAAGGGCGAGGACACCGTAGTCGGTGTCGCGGCGGCGGTAGAAGTTCTCGGGGATGCGCTCGTGGCCGATGACGTAGGTCATGTTGTCCTCGGGGCCGTAGACGGAGAAGAAGCTCTTGAGACCCTCCTTGTCAAGGCGGCCCTCGTCAGGGTACTCGACGGAGCGGTTGGCAACCAGGCGAGCGGTGAAGGCGTAGGGGCTGGCGCGGACCATCCAGCCGGACACAGGGCCGAACCAAGCGTAGGGGTTGGTAGCAATGGTCTGGTACCAGCGGTTCTTGTTGTGCTCGTAGAGTACCTCGATGCTGTAGTTGGGGTCCTCGGCATCCTTCTGGAGGTTGTACAGGTCCATGAAGTAGGACATGTTCATGTTGTTGTTGTCACCGACGGCATCGTAGAGATCACCACGGGTAGGGCTGCCGTCAACCTCGAAGAGAGGGTGAGTTCCGACAAGACCGCGGGGCTCGCCGAGCAGGCCGATGTCAGTCAAGAGACCGCCATCCATGTTTGCAGACCAACCACCCTGGGAGACAGAGATAAGGTTGCCTCCGAAGACAACACCCAGTGTTGTAAGGATGGAGGACAAATCACCGGCCATGCCCCAGACCTCAGCAACAGCCTCAACGTACTCGGTGAACTGGTCTTTGAGTTAGTAAGTGGGATAATTTCTGTGTGTGGATGGTAAACTTACAGTAGCAACACCGTTGCGAGGGAGGTAGTTGTGGTTGGCCAAGGTGTTCAAACCCGGGCAAAGTCCTCGAACATCACCAGCTTCCCAATCGGGAGCGATGAACTCGTGGTCTCCATGCACTGTAAAGTATTAGAAAATTTGTCACTGGCGTCAATGACCTGATGCTCATTGTCACTTACCATCGACTAGCTGCTCCTTGGGGTCAAAATCCACATCTCGCTTTCCCTTTGTTGGGGGAGGAGGAGCCATTGAAGCGTATCTGCGAATGACTTCAGGATCCAGACCCAAGAGACCCGCGTGTGCGTCTGCAACATCTCTGGAGGGAAACTTGAAAGAGTCAAGACGAATGGGGGCGTTAGGGTCAATCTTGGGGATAGCCGAAACCTGTTGGGCGAGGAGGCCCAACGACCAGAGTGTGAACGTCTTCATTTTTCTTGATTTTTTTGACAAATCTGTAAAGCAAGGCAAGTCGACACGAAACGAATGCAGGCGAAAAGAATGAAATTTATACCAGGGTATGAGTAGGAAAGGCTGCAATGAGACGGAGTGTATTTGCAATCATTGTGAAGGAATCTCTCGTCGTTCTTATACGGCCTATGTGCCTCGGCGGAGTAGTCTGACCTCAACTGATCAGCGCCGCTGGCAAGGGTGGACACAATCCTTCACCAACGAATGCCGCTTTCCCCGGGATGGCCCACATTTTCCCCTAATCCCACCGTCCTACCAGGAGCAAATTGTTTCTAAGACAAACGGCATGGGTGCTTTTGCGCCCACCAAACAAGCCTCGGTCGCCGCGCCTCACAGATGCATCTGGGCGGGCTGTTGGCTGTCTCTTACCAAGCCGACGGAACCAACACAACCGAACCAAACCAGTGGAACTCCTGTGGTTTCCAGAACAACACTCCGCAAGAGACATGGCAGTTGGGAACTACAGGTTGCACAGGGAGGATAATGGGGTCCTCTCTGCAGCGTGATCAACACGTTAGCTTGCTGCTACGAAATTTATGCCTCCACAAGCGGTAGAGGTTAACGTTCAACTACTGGCGGGTGCGAATCCGGGAGTCGTTCCGGTTCATCAAAGGACAAAATTTGACGGCAGATTGGCTTCATCAATGCATTAGAAACTCAATCAAAGACACAGAGACGTCGGAGAATTTCACCTATTAGGATGTGCACGGGACCCAGCCACGCAGACATTTTCGTCGCAAGCTCCTTCGGGAGCTAATGAAGCTTGTTTAACGCCGGCAGTTTGTTGCCTCTTTTCTCGGTACCTCGGATCCCGAGGACAACCATTGGGCAACTAATTTGCCAACATCTGCGGCCGTGCTCTGTTCTCGGTCTCGCCGCCAAGCAGGTGGAGATGTGCCATTGTGGTCGTATACCTGTCAAGGCCGTTGTTACACAGGGCAACAGAGCAGGCTTTGGAAGGGCATTGTCGCAGACCGGCTCTGGGCCGGTGGCTGGCATAATTGATGCCAGAGACAGAAAGGAGTTGGCAGTTGACGAGTCACTTTGATCGACAGTCGGATGAGAGGCGACATACCCGGGAGCATGATGGATTTTTGGAAAAGAGGAAACTACACTAAAATGTTCAAACATAATGTATGAATGAAAAATTAAACAAAATAAAAAACTTGGAAACCTGAGCCTTTTTTCAGCTTGTGATTTTATTTTCTTTGTCCTCTTGTTTCGTCGTTTTCAACGATATTTTTTACCTTTCAATCTTCAGATGTATCTAGATTTCTCTCAGATCTAGGGCTCATTTCACCGCTTGCCCAGTTACACAAAAACTTGAGCTACCCTGGCGAGCTGCCGGGATAATCCCAGCATTGCGTATGCCGGTCCAAGAGCAAGGGGGCCAGCCTCGCGCTTATTTGATTATTGCAGTGATCGGCGCGTAGGCGACAGTCAAAATGCACCATGGGGGCGGTTTTTTTTCGCTTATATTCACTATATAGACGCCTCCGCCAGGGGCTGCGTGACATCGCGGGTGGCGCGCCGTTTTCTCGTCTGCCATTAGCAGCGGATCGCTGCGGGGTGGCCCTGCAGCGATTCCCTGAACACGAAGCAAATACGCCGGCGTAATTGTCCATGTTTCAAATGGGATTGAGCGGAGGAAGGGCAAGGGGGCGAGGGGCGTCCTTTTTGCCCAAGATTTTTTTTCATCCATGAACCTTTCCAAAATCCCACCTCGCCATTTACCGGGCCGCTGGATACCGGTACTGGTGGGAAACAAAATGTCACATTGCGTATCCTTGCCCTCCGACATGTTGCCCCGTATCGCTGTCCAGTACGACATAGTCATTGTTTTCGCCCTCAAGGAACTTTGCGAGCCAACTGCCACCAGAGATGTAGCTTCCCGACGGCAGTTGCGCCGCACGGGGAGACGTTAGCGTAGGGGGATCTTCAGATGAGCCGTACGTAGACTGATCCACAAAATCTCGGGGAAACCAACAATTTGGCCCTTCTAGATGGTGTTCAGGGGAGGGAGGGGGGCGTGCCATTGTCGGGCTACCATATAAAACTTGATCTAAAAGCTTGTTGATACCAAGTCTGTCGTGAATACCGAGCTGTTTTTCTCTCCTCACCGTGCACACTAGACTCGTCAATTGCTTCTGGAAACGTCAACATCCGTAACCAGTCGCTTTCGTCACCTGTCTTTGTCATGCGTCTCCTCTCTTTTTCTTTGCTGCTGAGCGGCTTGACAGCCCTCGTGTCCGCGGCCAGCCTTGTCGAGCTCGCTTCCGAATTACCGAGTTGTGGTGTAAGGGGATCCCGCCGGGTCTTGAAACATTTTTTGAGGGGGGCTAACGAAAGTGTCGCAGCTGCTATGTGTGCAACAAACGATCCCTCAGACCACATGCACATTAACCAATTCCACATGTCTGTGTACGGACACAACCTTTGCGAGCCTGGCGCAGGTATGCGTGGCCGCCAACTGCACGGTCAAGGAGTCGTTGAGTAGGGCACCACCCAAAGTCTCTGAGGGCAGCAAATGCTAACCACGGTTCCGGATGCAGCCATGAAGAGGGTTCAGAACCTTGCCTGCGGTGTTCCCGTAAAGAGCCAACAGCTCAGATTCAAAGTCCACGCAATTGTGGCTTGTGTTATGGCTGAGATCTGTGTCATCCTGCGATTAATCTCCAGGGTAAAGATTCTAGGCAAGTTTGGCCTGGACGATTATTTCATCATGATCGCAGGAGTAAGTCCAAGCGCATTTTACAGTATGATTCCGCCACTGACTTGCATTTTAGATTGCTACGGTCCCGTATCTCTATCTCCACTGCACACGTTAGTCTGGCCCTTTCCCCCTCGCCTGCGAACCGACGTATTGACAACAACCAGTATCTGACCTTGGCTTTGGCCTCAACATTTGGGATGTCCAACCGTTCGATCACTTGTACGAGCTTCTCAAGCTATTCTGGATCGACCAGATGATGTACAGTGTTCACCTCTACAGCACAAAGATGTCCATTCTTTTGTTCGTAGCCAGCATTTTTCCTTCGCAAAATTTCAAAAGGCTCGTCCTCGGGCTCGGAGTTGTGGTCGCGCTGAGCGGCATGGCAACTTTGATTACCACGGGGTTGCAGTGCTTGCCCGCCTCCTACAACTGGACCAGCTGGGATGCGGAGCACAAGGGTCACTGCAATAACCTTAACACGCAAACCTACGCGTTTGGCGCCATCAACATGGTGTGCGACGTCGCCATTCTCGTTCTACCGCTGCGTGAGCTGTACCGGTTGCAGGTCACTGGCTATCAAAAAGTTCAATTATTCGTCATGTTCAGTCTTGGAATCATGTGAGTAGCTGCCACAGCCGCCCGCACCAATACGCGCTAATTTCAACCACAGTGTCACTGTCTTCAGTGTTATCCGCCTTCCTTTCCTCGTCACTCTTGGCATCACATCCAACCCGACTTGTAAGTTTCTCGCGCAAGTTTGAGCCAAAACACTGACGTTTCATTCAGGGGATTACGTGGAAGTCACAATCTGGTCCATCTGGGAGACTGAGCTGGGCATGGTTTGCGCAAGCTTGCCTGCCATTCGCCACCTCTTCAAGCATGTCTGGCCGAACGCTATGGCCACCATTGGCTCCGCGATACGCTCAAAAATGAGCACGGCCAAGTCCAGCGGCAAAGATGATCAGAGCGGCAGCTGGAACAGCAGCCGCCAGGAGCGCTCCAAGGTTGACAAGAAAGACTACTTGGAGCTGGATGAGCGGTCTCTCATCGGAAAGGGACAAGATGACGCCGCAAGTACCAAAGCTGTTTGAAAAAAAAAGTTCCCCTTGGTTATTCCACCTCGGCGTTGGAAGAGCTACGTGTTGTCGAGGTTTAAAAGTTCATTTCGATTAATTATCCGGTTACCACCAGTGGCTACTGTTACACTGGAGTGCCGTACTGGAATCTTGGTTTTTACTGTACTTGTATTTATTAGGCATTGGCAAAAGACTATCCAACCGCAATGGTTACAAAATAAACTTGAGGCTTTCATTCGAAATTTTAAAATTCTAAAATTGCGTTTATTCAAACTCCACTATACCTTAATCAATTCCTTTGAAACAACGCCGTAATATAACATATCAAGAGGACTCATATAGCCGGGGCATCAGGCATTCCTAAGCAGGTTCTGAGTTGACCGAAAACTGTGTCTTGCTAATCACACAGTCAGCGGATGTCGGCTTTTCCAGGAGCCATGACCCAGTCTAGTTCGTCGGGCTGGCCCCCCTGGTCCCCCGGCGACACTAAGAGGTGGCCGTTACGCTAGCGGGCCGGGTGGGCTTGGATGTCCAAGGCCCAGTTTTAACGTCACCCTGAGCATCCTGGGCGTTCTGGGCCCTGAACGACAGGGGGGACTCGGTTTCGTGAGGACAGAGAGAAGAACCGTTCACAAGTAAACTTTGTCTAGTGGGGCAGTGAAACATAGTACAGCAGAGGTCGAGATGATTTGATAAACACGTACTCTGGGATTTCACTACCAACCATGTGCTTGTCGGTGCCAAAGGATTGCAAATGCCGATATCTTCTCTGAATCCCCTTTCTATGAACCTTGCTCCTTGTAAGAGGTTGCAGGAAGCCCAGTTGAGAGAACAAAGGATTGCATGCAACATGAATCTACCGAGTTCCATGGTCTTATCCATCCTTGACGGGATTCGTGTCCCTCACCGCCGCGTCTAGCGTCTAGCTGCTCCGCCGGATTCCCATCCTTACAGAGCCCATCCGGACGCAGTCCCGCTAGGCTGGATCGGCATTTGGTCGGCCACCCCGGCCGGTATTTCACCAACCAGGGGTTCGTTTCAAACGCATAAACGGTTTGGCGAGAACGCGTACGGACTTACGGGCCATCAACGCCGCTGGCTCGTTCTTGTCAAATGAGAAAAGACTAGGTTAATACACGGTTTTCACGTTTGCATGATGAAGCCGCCGGATGTCCCGTTACGTGGGGGACCCTCTCCGCCTCTCCCCCCTAATACTCCTAGACGATCCTCATCTTTCAGCCTCCTTGGAAATGGCCCTGAAAATACGATACATTACTTGTCGTGCTGGAAGATGACGAACGGAGCCGCTCAGGAGAAGCACGATCGCAATCTTCTGTTACCGCAGCACGGCTCGACCATCGTCAGATAATTCATAATAATGATCAGGGAAAACGACCGTTGCGGCGGGTCTGGCGCCGCTCCGCGAGTCTGGTTGACGGATTGTGCCGCCGCTGGCAGATAACGGAGGAGATGCAAGGCCCGCCAAAGGCGCTGACAGCACGCTGGTGGTGTCCGCAAAGGAACCAACCCCCCTAAATATATTACAGTGTTGTAGACCGCATCTTCCTGGCGCCTTGCCGTGTCTGGTACACTCTTTAATGCCGCTCTTTTTGTTTTTGTTGAGTCTTTGAGGAACTTCTGACGCTCCCTAAGCTTTCTGGAACCAGGTCCGCCAGGATGTCGTCTGCTGACTCGTTAACGAAAGCCCCCCAACGAGGGTCTGGGTTCCTGTCGCTCACTCGCTTCCTGCGCTTCATCTCTTCAGAGTACCGCATCCTGTTCACGCTGGTCTTCCTCGCCAACCTCAGCGGTGTCATCATCTTTCTGTGGCTCTGGCTGCTGCATGGCCACCCCAACCAAAGCACCTGTGGGCTAGCCACATCTATCAATCTCGCCGTTTCAATCGTCATCCGGGAGGAACATGTTGTCAACGGCCTCTACTACATTTTTACCGCACTTCCAAACACATATCCCTTGTGGGTACGCCGTCGGATGGGCAAGATCTACCACCTGGGTGGTTTGCATAGCGGCTGTGGTGTAGCGGCTACCTTTTGGTTCATTTTCCTGTCCATCGAGAAGACTGCTTCTTTCAGTTCTGCATCCAACAAGGAGGCGGCAAGATGGGTTCACATCATTGTTGTCTACATGCTTGACTGTCTTTTGATTGCCATGCTGGTCATGGCTTATCCGTCAATCCGTAACAAACTGCACAACGCCTTCGAGGTTGTTCACCGCTTCGCTGGATGGTCTTGTTTGGCTCTCTTTTATTTACTCACAATTCTTGACATCTCCATCAACACTCCAAGCGACCAATCACTTGCAGCTGCCGTCTTCAGCAGTGTCAATTTCTGGCTCGTGTTCATCTCGACCTTGAGTGTCATCTCAACTTGGTTGAACTGCCGCAAGCTCCCCGTCAACCCCGAAAAGCTTTCAACACACGCCTTGCGAATGTACTTCAACTACACCAACCCTCAGCCTGGTACTACCATCCGGCTTTCATCGCGGCCGCTGCTCGAGTGGCACGCCTTTGCAACGGTCAACAATCCCAAAGAGAGCGGGTTCTCCGTCATCATTTCCAACGCCGGCGACTGGACCAAGAAGGTTATTAACACGCCTCCTCGTGATATTTGGGTGCGACGCACACCGACTTGCGGTGTGCTGCGCATCGCCCCAATGTTCAAGAGTATTGTGCTAGTTGCCACGGGCTCGGGAATTGCTCCGTGTCTCCCCGTCATCATGGCGCAGCAGACTCGCATCACTCTATTCTGGTCAACCCGAGATCCGATGGAAACTTATGGACCCGATGTTGCGTCCAAGATCCTTGCTTTGGGCGATAACGCGCATATCCACAATACTTCTACAATGGGAAGGCCAAACACGCTGCCCATCATCATGGATCTGTACAAGCGGACACAGAGTGAAGCTGTTATCGTTATTTCAAACCCCAGATTGACCATCGATCTGGTGTTGGACTTGGAGGCTCTTGGGGTACCCGCTTTTGGACCCATTTGGGATTCTTGAAACACGCTAATTATCCACTCCTCGGGAGCACACCGACGAACGATCGCCAACCAACCACATCCAAAATCACAACGAACACGATTTCAATCTTTTTTACTGTTTATAGAAGGGTAACTCTGGCATCTAGCGTGTACATGGTATTGTAATGTAATAGAACTCATAGGGCAACTCGTAGGCCATGATACTGAAACAGTCAGAAACTCGGGAGTTGGTATTGTAAATTTGCAGTTTCTATTATTAGAGAATTCAAAATCTTTCGCCTTTTCACCACTTATCGTAGACAAAAAAACAGTTACCGAATAAGGCTAGAGCGTAGAAGGTCCTCGGTCCTTTTTTCCTTCTGTATCCACGGATCAACAACAGCGAAACCGAGGCTGCAGCCACGAAAAATGATTTATCAAACGCCGAGAAGATTCTTCTTGTTTTGTCATATACGTCCGCCCCTAGAGCAGGTTGATCGGCGGTCCCGGAGAAGTCTGTTTTTTCTTCATCGGTCAACTGGCCTTGTCAACTGGCCTTGTCCATACAGTTACATCGGCCAAACTTCAACCCCCTCCCATGTCTACGGTGTAGCAAATCCAGGACTCATGATAGAAAAACCTACACAAGTGGATAGCGGGTTAGATGTCCGGTTCAGGGGAATTGCAGAATTTGCATCCACACGAGCTCTTGCTGCTCACCGCATGTAAAAAGACGCTGCCACGTGTGGTTCAAACATGACATCATGAGATGAGGTTGTGGTGTATAAGTACAGGTGATGGTAAGGAACGAGGTTGTGTGGTTCATTCCAGACTGCCACAGAAGATCCCACTTCTTCAAACCCTTCTAGAATCCCTCTGATCATTTCCAAAATGGCGACATCGACATCGGTTACCGTTACCAACCGTTTCAGCTCCATAACGAGCTCGACTGACGATGCGCCGCACAAAAATGGGACACGAGCACCGTGCAACCAACAGCGCACCCGACAACCAGGTAAACCCCCCTGAGTCGCTAAAGCACCTCATCACGTTGGTATTAACATTGGCCACTTAGACATGGGTTCAATGAGCCGCATGAACTGGCTCGCTTTCCACATGAAGACAGTGTGGCTCTTTACCATAAGTGACATGCCCACATCTACTGGAATCAATACAACATTCGCCATCGCCGGTATTTTTGCTGGGTCGGCCTTGGTGACCGGGGCTCAGGTTGACTGGTCTGGCCTTGGCTACGGAGTGGCTGTGGCTCTCTACTTCACCTGGCACCTCACGCTGTGCTTTAATCTCGGCAACCAGCGCCAGCCACAGTCTGTCATCGAGGACGGCACTAATAAGCCCTGGCGTCCCATCCCGGCGGGCCGCATCTCTCCCGAGCTGGCGCTTCAGTGGCAGTTAGCGGCGATAGCGTCACTGCTCGCGCTGTGCTTTAGCGTGTTCGGGGCGTGGCAGGAAACGTGCTGGTACCTCTTCTGCACCTGGCTGTACAACGAGCGGGCCTGGGGCGACAAGTCGTGGTGGAAGCGGCAGCTGATGAACGGCTCCGGCATTACGACGAACCGCGCGGCCAGCCTCCGCGTCGCCATCACGGCTGCGCAGAACGTCGACTGCCAGTGGACGTACAAGGGCCTCGGGTGGCTCCTCATCAACGCCAGCATTGTCTTCACCACGATCCAGGTTCAGGACTTGCGGGACCAGGAGGGCGATGCGCTCATCGACCGCCAGACCCTGCCCCTAATCCTCGGCGACACGACAACTCGCTGGCTGACGGCGGCCGCCATCTGGTTCTGGTCCGTCGCCTGCCCCCTATACTGGGAGCTCGGCATGGGAAGCTGCATCTTCCCCGTTGTCACCGGCTTTCTCGTTTCACTGCATATGCTCATCTACCGCACCCGCGCGCGCGACCAGACCAGTTTTAGGCTTGTAGCCGCCTGGTGGATATCGTTGTACCTGCTCCCTACCATGAAGGCGCATGGGCTATGATGTCATCTCGCTTTTTATATTATTCAGGGTCTTATTTGAGTCGCCCGGTTTAGATAGAACAGAAAGTGGGTAAAGACGAAAGGGGATTCATTGGACAGATGTAGGCCATGGGAAAAAAAAAGATGCGAATCCAGCAGTGGGGTGTGTTGGATGCGATGAAACGTCGTGTTGGTCCGCTTGATAGCGAAAAAGAAATTGAAATTGCGATGCAAAAAGAAGTAATGATCAACTGTGCAGCATAAAATGATCCCGTGACGTGCGCCAATCCAGCCAGGCTCTGAGGGTCCATCGACAAGGTAACTACAGGTACCTTGGCTGGATTCTGTGAGTCCTGGCTCAAGGTTAGAAGTGACAAATCACAGCGGACTTTGCAGGGATATGTCATCACTCATATACCCGGTCGCTGCGATCTGCCGTGCCCCAAAGTGAGCGGCCCTTCTCCCGAAAGACTATTACCCGCTGGTGTTGTGGAGCCCCCACAGAACAAACGGCTTTTGCATCGCCCATGGGGGAAGAGATGAACCCACTGGTGACGAAATTAGTGAAAAAAATTGAGTTCGCGCCTGGGTTACATCGCAGAGCTGTTGGCTAGTTCGAGCAAGGTCGAGCCAAGTGCCGACGGGGCTCGATGCTGCATCGCTTCAACGTAGCGGCCCCTATCCATGTCGCCAACCCGGGATTATCATTTGCTCCCCGCGGGCCTATTTCCACTTTGACAGGTCGTCAACCAACCGATATGGGGACCAACAGAAAGGCAAAAAAAAATAAAAATGTGTTCGGTGGACAAACTACTTAAGGGATAGGTGAAACCAGCGACTCCAGACCCGGACTCGAGTCTGCACCAGCCATTATAGTCCGTCCGATTGGCCGAAATCCGAAAATGCCGGTGAATGCCTTCAAAGTTGTCGTTATTGGCGGCGGCCCCAGTGGCCTCACGCTTGCTCACGCCCTCCACCGTGCCGGGATTGACTTTGTCATCCTTGAGCTGAGGGAAAATGTGCTCCAGGATGTCGGCGCTAGCCTCGTCATCAGCCCAGAGAACCACCGCGTATTCCACCAGATTGGTATCCTTGACAAGCTGCTAGAGATTGGAGAGCCCGTGTATGACTGTAGAGGGTTGCTGGCGAATGGCCACGAGTTCAAGAGAAACTTTGGCTTTGATGTCCTTCACACCAAGTAAGACAGCAATAATCAGTACGAGGCAGTATTGCCACTAACATGTGCAGCCATGGAATCCGCCCAGTTGCTTATCATAGAGCCGAGCTTGTGGAGGTCTTGTATAATGCCCTCCCAGAAGAAGCGAAGTCAAAATACCTCACTGGGAAGAAACTCGACAATATCACACCCACTGAGAACGGAGTTGAAGTGACCTGTGTTGATGGCTCGAGTTACTCTGGTTTAATGGTTGTTGGCGCTGATGGAGTGCACTCAAAAACTCGCCACATCATGCGCAGCCTCGCTATAGCCGAGTCCCCTAAAGTGTCATGGGATGAAGAGGATCCCTACACCTCAACATACAAGTGCGTGTGGGCTTCATTCCCTCGACAAGTCGAACCAGGGCAATACTTTGAAGTAAACGATACTCATCGATCCATTATGCATGTTACTGGAAAGCAGAGGGGTTGGATCTTTCTTTTCCAGAAATTGCCCAAAGCAACTTCCAAGAGCTCTCACTATAATGAGGATGATATGAAGGCTCATGTGGAGGCATTTGCTGACATGGCCATCAGCGACTCCTTAAAGGTCAATGATGTCTTTCCTCTGCGCACCTCGGCCGGCATGGCCGACTTGGAAGAGGGAATCGTAAAGCGCTGGAGCTGGGGCGGAAAGATTGTGCTCATTGGAGATGCCTGCCACAAGTTCACGCCCAACGCAGGCATGGGACTCAACAACGGCATCCAAGACGTGGTGGCGCTTTGCAACCGACTAAGGAAAGCATGCCTGGATGAGAAAACCAGCGCCGAAAACCTCAAAGCTCTTTTCGAAGAGTACCAAAAGGAACGAATGCCCTCGACCAAGGAATCTTTGGATATTTCCACACAGTTGACAAGGCTGCATGCGTGGGCAAATGGCCTCTATTACGTCGTGGCGCGCTATCTACTTGCCATTGACGCAGTGCACCATTTTGTCGCTCGCAACTTTTTGTCTCCATCGATTAAGAAGGGATTGGTATTGGATTATATTTCCTGCGCTGAGCCGTTGACTGGCGAGATACCATGGGACCACCCCCTTGAGCCCCCGGTTGCAAAAAAATGAGACCGACTTCGTAATTGTACATCTTGGATATAAACTGTTGCTTTTAATGAAGATATTGAATTGACCCAATAGAAAAGGGGAATAGGACTATAAGCTTTTTCCTATTTTGATAAATCAATGTGAATCTGAGGGTGTCTGACGCTGCCCAGTTTCTTTGTCTTCCACGTCCCTGTCACCTCATAGCTATCCAGAATCCACACTTTGCACAATATCCACATCCTCCACAATATCCAGAGGCTTGCCAATATCTAGAGGCTTGCCGGTGTGCAGAGGCTTCACAATCCTCACACACTCCACAACCTCCACAATCTCTAGAATCTTCACAAGCTCTAGAATCTTCAGAATCTTCATAAGCTCTAGAATCTTTAGAATCTTCACAATCGTCACAATCGTCACGTCCACAACCTCCACAATCTCTAGAATCTTCACAAGCTCTAGAATCTTCACAATCTTCAGCATCTTTACAATCCTCACAATCTCCACAACCTCCACAATCTTCAGAATCTCCAGACTCAACCGAAACCTCCCGTGGCAATGCCAGCAGATCTTCACCAAAATATTCCCGCAAAAACTCACATACTTCTGGATTTCCGACCGCCGCAGACAATCCATCCGAGCCGCCCTCAATCTTGAGGCCTTCGAGACACGTCGCTCGGGACAAGGCGACGTAGACTTGACCTTCCTCAAACACTCTCGACAAGTTGACAATGACGCGGTCCAGTGTCATGCCCTGGCTTTTGTGGACGCTCATGGCCCAGCCAGCAATAAGGGGAATCTGGGTTCGATACAGGACGGAATATGGCTTGGTGTCGCCAAGAGAGTTGACAACACACGACGGGTAGATGGTTCGTTTCATGCCATTGTGGAAAAGCACCCGGGGCCACTGCATGCGCGGGTCCACTTGGTGCTTGCGCATGAATTCCAGTATCTGCGCCTCTTGGAGTTTTGCGTAGTCTCCGCCAAGGACCGGAGGGCCACCGATATCAACCCCCCCGCCTTTGGCCTTTGGGAGCTTTGCGGGATCAAATTTCTCAAAGCCGCAGATGATGCCTTGGCTCCCATTGACCAGCCCGGCGCCAATGCTCAGGTTAACCTGGAGCACGACCAGCATGCCTGCTCGCAGGATGACGCTTGATTCAAGTCGCTGCTTTTCACATTGCACCAATGAACCATCTGGCAGTCGCTCGTGGTAATGTTGCAGATGCGGATGCATTTTACTGTTCCAATTGAAGCCATCCAGAGATTTGTATGTGAATTTCGGAGTCTTCAGCTTGTTGAAATTTTCCATGTTCACGCTGTTGACTTCCTTTCTTGTGCATAAGAGCTTTGTAGCTTGTTGCACATTGCAAGGGTGGTCCATAAGGGTTCTCTTCTCGTCCAAGGAGAAGGGGATGCCAAGGCGACATTTTTGAAGCATTCTGATAAAAGACTCGTCCTTTTGGCGATGAATTTCTCTCAAATTCACATGTTTGAATTTGGCTTCTCGCCAGGCATTGCTCCTGAAAGCCCATTTGTCTGTTTCTGGAAACGGGCCGTGGTTCTCGGGGCAGTTGAACTCGTACCCATCGTCATCTTCGATTGTTTCTTTCCCACACTCCATACAGAATTGAAATGGTTTGACCGGGGGCAATTGACAGAAGTCGCCAGTTACTATAACCTGAACTCCTCCGAACGCAGGGCAAGGCAGGCGAGCGTTCCACTGTTTCCAGCATATGACGGCCTTCATGCACGTGTTCATGCGCTCCAGATGGTGGTTCTCGACCATGCTAATCTCGTCGATAATCAGCACATTGGTGCGTCTCAGACGTCTCTTGGTATGCGTGCGGTATGTTTTACTAATAAGGTCCTTGAGGAGCCTTGAGGAGCAGTTTGTGAAAGTCCGGGTTCCATCCCATATAGGACCAGGTCGACATGCCGTTAACCTGTAGGGCGGCGCGGCCAGTGGGGGCAACGATCTCAACTCTTTTCCCCATGTCCTCCAACTTTTTGACGGCAGCCTTCAGAACTGTGGATTTTCCGCAACCAGCAGAACCAGTATAGAAGACATTAACTCTGCTGAGGATGAGATCGAGAAGCTCCTGCTGCTCAGCGCACAGCTTTGGCTCGTCACCCATTGCCAGCTCAGATCCCTGTATGGTGGAAAGCGGTTCGACAGCCTGTGGACCGAGAATGGAAGGCGAGTGCGGCGAGAGGTGAAGGGGGTCTGACGGGAAGTGGTGCATTTGTGATGGTGTGGATTGTGTTGATCGAGAGTGGGCGAGAAAGGGTTTCTTGGTTGGAGTAACCGGGACCTCGTCGGAATCAGAAGAAATGTTGATAACGGACGAGGACCAGTCCTCGCGAGTCCTCTTGGAACCAGCCCGAGATTGGTTTTGATATGCTGAAGACGCCATCATGGCGGGTCCTGCTTTGAGACCTTAAGATGGCCGAATTGGAGATGCGAAGTTGTGCCGCGTCTGTCGCCTCAATGCGTCGCGTCAGAAAAATAGCTGCACCGCCACACATTAAACTGCTCACAGCCACATTTGAGCTATCACACGACGGTGGCTTTGGCAAAACATCATTCATTTCCAGGGTTTCCATATCTAGACAGTGGTGGAAAAGTGCATAGGTCGATTCTTCACCCTGCTTGGACGAAGAATAACTAGCCCTAAACATTGGCGCGCATTGACCGGCCGCGGAGTCCCAATTATTGACGCCACCGCTAACGAACATGACACGGGATAAGATGGATCACATGATGACGCGGTCAACCAATGAACACCCTCCAAACTCTTGGTATTGACCAAAATGCGAAAGATTGTCTGCCTAAATAAACCATTATGCCCCGTAAAAAGGCAACCAAGCCGAATTGGATATCTCAGTCGAAAAAATGGCCTCAGCCCCGCATTTCAACCCGACTGTGCTAGTGCTTGTCTAGCCACGGAATCAAGTTGCCGTGGCGAATCACTAGCTTCGCAAACAGCACCAGTTTTCACTTGCGGTGGGGCAAGGCTGAGATTTGGCCCGAGCCCAATCTTGGCAGTACAGTTGGGCAATTAATCCGAAGCGCCAGTTTCCTCGCTGGGGTAGGGACTTTTGTTCACGGGAATACTGGAAATACATTTTAAGCTTGACCCCAGAGTTCATCACTGTCACCAGGACAGGGCTGAGTTGGGTCGCCAAGAAAAACAGGATGAGCCAAGAGTCAGCTGGCAGGGGTAATGGGCAGTGGTTGGCGGCAAATACGAATTGATAAAAAGAGCGAGTGCACCTGGGTTAGCAATTGAAATTTGGAAAAGTAAAATACTCTGTCGGTGAACGTTCGCCAAAATGCATTCAGACTATGCAAGGTCGCGATCCATCGCCTTGTTATTGCTGCTGGACCTGGCAAGAGCAGCTCAAGTAGACTACATAACAGGCCTGCCACAATACAATTCTCTTGTACACATGCACCGCATAAAATTTTTTCCTACCAAAGGCTGAAGGCTAATTGGATTTTTTAGGCAGTATGCGCTTCTGATGCCATCGCGAACGTCATAGAAACACACACCAGGGAAGGTTGGTGCGATAGCGATGCGACAGCTCTGCAAGCGTGCGTCTGTGCGACAAGTTTCAGCGCTGTGTCCAGCTCGTTCCGAGAATCCATTAGCAAGGATTGCGGCGACGCGCAACTCTTATATCAATCATCCGCGGCCACGCTGCTTGAGAAATATTGCGACCAGGATGCCACTATCATAACCACCACCGCCCCAACGTCCACAAATTACGCTATAACCTCCTATATCCATGAAATAGACGCCTTCAGCGACTTAGCACCCTGTGCACAGAGGGGATTGAAATCAGCAATGAAGAATATAGTGAGAAAAGCCCCAAGAGCGTGAGCAACAGCCGCCTAACCATGTTGACAGACGGGCTACAATTGCCCCACTGCCAGGAGCGATCTCGCCTCTTGTGTATGCGATAATGGTGAACTCTCTGACTCAATGAATAGCATCGCAAAGACGGCTGTGGAAGGTGAGTGCAATGACAATTCAGCCGACGTCACGTCCGCGTGGGAAGTCTTTGCCGGATATTGCAGCCTGAGCTCAGCAAGTCCATCGATGCCAACGATCACCAACCCGCCAGGCGACATGACATACTACATGACGGACATGGAGGAATACAAAGATCTTGAAAGTTGTGCGCAGGACGCGATGAGCTGGGCCGTGTACGTAGTCCGTAGCCTCTGTCCCACCCATGGCCCCCAGGCTCTAGCGTCGTGCGTTTGCATCAAAGACAAAATATCCGACCGCGTATCTGCTAGGGTGATATCGAACGTTCGAAATTGGTGTGCTAGTAGTATAACCAAGGAGGAGATCAGCTCTGCGACCGAGTTGGTTGATCTGTACTGCGACGCTGCAAAAGCAGAGACCACCCTGTACGTGGCAATGGAGACTGGAGCGACCGAAAGTGACGATTCTGGTAGTAATGTTCAACATGAATCGCCTGAAATGCGCACAATCATAGGGGCAGTGATTGGGACATTCATGGGCTTGGTGGTGTTGGTGGGCGGATACGCTTGCGTGAAACAAGGTGGCTCGTCCAAAGAAACAGACACCAGGGTATATACGCTTCCAGAGCCTACTCCCCAAACTCTTAGGGAGCGCAGCGGCACTCCTCCAGTCGAAGTCGAGAGGGACGACGCACCCCCTCCTCCGTATGAAGCGGGAACCTTTGGCCAAGCTTTTGCAAGAAGTGGGGAACAAATGCAAGGACGGGGTGAATAAATCCGATGGGCGATATTTGGAACATGGGGGATCGCCCTGTATGTCATCATGTAAAACCTAACAGAATTTATATTCCCGGTTGGTGTTTTCAGATCAAAAAGGCGTTTGTTGTCTGATTTTGTGATCGCTTCCTAGCAAAACAAGCCGCCCGATGGTTTCAGAGTCGGATTGCGAAAATAGGCTTCCATCGTGTCATTTTTTACATACAGAAAGAAGAAATGGCTTTCTGTAAAAATGCAACTAAATAATTCCGTTGATAAATTTGGCATCCTGATTTCCAGTATGTTATCAGCCTTTGTGAAATTATCCTCGAAAATGCCACCACTGACTCCATGCCGTATCCGTAACTTGTTCTTCCTTTCCCCATCTTCAGTCTGGGGCCAACCGCTGTATTCACCTAACTTCCTCCCCCCTCACCCACCCCCTTGCTCACACATTGTACCGCCCAAATGATACAATGCATCACATGTAATGCAATGATGGATGTGATGGACCAACAACCACCACAATGTGAGCGCTCTGACTCAACCTCATTCAGCTGTCCTTGACAAATTTCGTTATATTGAATTTCGTCTGGCACGTGAAGGCACTGGAAATAACTTTCTACCTCCTCAGAATTATCTTTATCATTCCAAGATTTGCTCGTACCAGAATACGAATTCATCTCCAAGCATTGAGAAAAGTTTTGGTCCGGTTTAAACTGGCTGCAATAGCTCTCGGACGTGAATGTGGGGTTTGCATGCCAGCGAGAATAATTATCCCAAGGCGAAGACAAAATTTCATCTGTCAGATCTCGAATCTCATCTTGAATGACGCGCAATGCTACATCCCCATATCCAGCGTAGATTTCCTGCGAAATTCCCCGATAAAAAGCCGCTACCTTGTGGTTATGCAGCTCAGACTTTGTCTTGGCTAGGTTGGACAGGTGAATAGCGGCGACGAACTTGTCTTCATTTGACAAAGAATCTTGGGCTTGATGCAGAACTGAGATGTCTTGTCGTATGTTTTTGTTTCGCATCGCCGTGTAGAGTGCGACAAAAGTTGACCGGTCTTCTGACTCTGGGTATCGGATCACTGGAAATCGATGGATTGCCCGGAATAACAACCGATCAGCGCTCTGCGGCAGGAGCAAGAGTTAATAAGTTATTGGAGGAAATCCGCAAAATGGACGGCTTTGAACGTTTTTTACTGCCACCTACAAAATGCGAGATGATGAAAGCAGCCCAATCAGGTCCTATTGTGATCATTAACGTGAGCATCCATCGCTGCGATGCATCATCCAACAGTCGGGAATCGTGAATGTGCCGCTTCAAAGGCTCAATCTGGAGGATATCCAGAACCGCACCAATGAACGCGGATCTCTTGAGACACTATTTTGGCTTTGGTATCTCATCGTGAACCCAGTTCTCGACGCTCTTGGGTTTACCGAAACGCCCTCGACCGAATCGTGGCCGCATGTTTGGCGGATTCCAACAGGTCCATTAGCCAAGTTCCCACTTCACGCAGCAGGGCATTACCAGGAACACAATGCACGCAATTGTCTTAACCGAGTGGTATCTTCTTATGCTTTATCTATCAAATCGATCATAAAGACGCGCCAAAGCCAGTGCACAGATGGGAAAAGATTATCACCAGAAGATAAGAAAATTACTTTGATCCCGATGGCCTACACACCAATCCAGAGCCACTTGATGTATGTATCCGACGAGGTTGCGGCAGTGCAGCAATTGTTTGAACACAGAGGGCGGTCAGTCGTTCGGCCTAGAGCATGCAAAATGGATACTCTAGCGGCCTTGAAGGAGACAGAAGTTTTCCACTTTGCAGGGCACGGTGATACTAATATAGATCCATTAAAGAGCCTTCTGTGCCTTGAGGACTGGAGGGATGATCCATTAACCGTTGCGAGCCTGTTGGAGATAAACCTCAGCGACGTTTCACCCTTTCTTGCATATCTTTCGGCCTGCAAGACAAGCCAAAACTCGGATGATAGGTTGGTCGACGAGAGCATCCATCTTACCACTGCGTTTCAGCTAGTTGGATTTCGACATGTCGTCGGAACGCTGTGGGAAGTCAAGGACAGTCTATGTGTAGAGATGGCTAAAACCTTCTACGAATTTCTCGTCGACAAGGGTTTCAGCGATGCATCCGTGAGTCGTGGGCTTCATCAGGCTACTCGCGCACTTCGAGATCAGTGGTTGGCCAATGAAATCCTCCAGAATGGAGCTGAGAGAAACGTGGCTCTGTGTGATGAATTCTCACCATCACCATCGTGGGTTCCTTATATTCATTATGGGGTTTAAGTGAGGTAAGCCTCTAGTGTGCACAATATTAGTTGGTCGAAAAGCTCTGAATAGCTTTAGAGGCTACCGAGCGCATGGAAAGGGCAACGAGTAGGGAACCAGAGCAACCCGCTCAATAACGCTAATAAGGGATCGGGCTTCCAAGTGACATTATTTCAGCGAAGTGGACCTTTTTTGCGGGCGGCTCACGAGCCGGGCAGACTAGCACCAATTTGGAAGTTGAACATGATGCAAGGGCCATCGTCAAAACAGACTATTGACGACTAGGCCCATTCTACTGGTGCACTATTTGCAGGCCACGTAATGTATTGAAAGAGCCGTTTTTATCCAAGAGGATTTGACGGGTGTACCCGCTGGGTTGATTGGACCGCGACACGGTGGGCTTGGACCCCATCCAAGCTTTCCTCTGAAGCTTTGTGCTTAGAGACAACGGAATCCTTAGAAGTTTTGATGTTTTTCTTTTTGTAAGATGCAATTTTTGAAGTAATTCATGGTAATATTTGACGCCTGACTGAGTTGCTTTGGGACCAGTGCCTTATAATTTTGACCGGGACTAGAGTTTGGAATTCGTATCTTTAATACCCAAACCTTGAAAGAGCTCCCTCTTTATCTTCTCCAAAACCTCATCCCAGAATTCTGCATCATAATAACTCTCATTGTAGCAAACCTGAAGTCGGATCTGCCCCGCATAGCTGAAGAGGTTGTAGGCCGGGGTCTCATCCAAAATCTCGTGACCAATGCAAGGTTCCCCCACATTAATCTTCTCATCTCCTTCCTTGTAGATTTTGTACTCTTGCTTTAGAACCCTCTCCACAGCCCCGGTACTGCTCAACGCCGTCATTCGGAATGGCGGAAAATTGGAGGGTAATTCGGCCATGAGATTTTCTTCGCGCCTTAAATAGGCCGCCAGGAACTCCGAAAAGTCCCCGGGGTTTCCCTGGTCGTCCTTGCTGAAGTCGGCCAAATTTGTTGCGTAGATGCGTTTGACTCTCTGCGATATTTCATCAAAGCTGCTATTGGTCCCAAGAATATCGGGGATGCAAAAAGGGGGAGCCCACATGAAAAATCCAATTGCATAATCCGGGACGCAATAACGAGGTCCCAGTATATGCCGGATATTTGCGACAAGATGACCAACAAAGTTTTTCGCTCTTGGATCTTGCGGGAAGGATGCCATGACGCGGATGAGGCTTGTGTTCATAGAAACAGCAAGAGTTAAACCGCGATCAGCGCACGCCCTCCTTATGATTCTTGCCGTGTGAGCGTCAAATGTGATCCCGGCAACCTTGGAGTCTCCTGGTGCCGCTCCCTCGGAACCCGGTCGTGTGGGAAGTGAAATGCTTGGTAAAGAGTCTCGGAATTGACGCGCAAGCTCATCAGCGGCCTTTCTGATATGTACAGGTTCCGATTTTTCATCAATTTTAGGGTCGAATGGCTTGCCAGCCCCAGGATGTAAAGTTTTTTGTTTGACATCTGATGGATAAGATTTGATGTCGATATGCAGCCCAAGGCGGATTACAGAGCACAGGCATGACATGAGACTATTCGCCAACATGAGAATACCACTTCCGTCAATCCGCCTATGCGAGATGCAAAATATCAATTCTGAAGTTCCTGGTATCCAATGAAGAGTTGCATTCATGGACGGCGAAAACTTCTTAATAATATCATGCCCAGACTTGAATTGAGCTGCATCTCCCTCATGTACGAAAAAGGATGCCTCTTCCTGCCTTTTTGGGGAATCAAGAGGGGAAGCCGTGACGTGCTGTCCGCCTGAATAATTTTCCTCTGGGAATAAAGGAATATGCGAACTCAAATGAGGGTGGTTGTAACAGGTTGCAAGCCAAGCACGCTGAAGATACGGGGCGGGATCTCGAATTGAGAGAGGAAAGTTGACCTTTAGTACCAATGTGAGGCCATAGTGTTCCCTATCTCTGGGTTTGTCGGGTTTCGCGATGAGACCTTGCATCCACGTTTCCAATACATCGAATGGTCTTGTCAAATTTCCGTTTGCTGACAAAGACCATCGTTGAGGCGGCTTCGAATCTGGCCCAGAATCCATCTTGCTCAGTTCACAGGGTGCTCCGACGGATCAAATCAGCACAATGGTGTAACGGAATTCGGGTGGAGAAGAACAGTTGACTTGATCTCCCCAAACGCAAAATGGAAAACCAGACAGGTATAATAAGAAATTCAATTCCAAGAAAACAAGTCAATATTTATACCATCCAGGGTCTACCAAATTGCCTCAACGTCGTGGGTTGTCGGTGGTTGGCATCTGCTAACCCAAACAGGCGTCTTGAAGCGCCAGCGGTGGCGGCTACAGGGGTCTCTTAATGATAGCCAGGCAGTGGGAAGTTCAATATGCACTCTGTCAATAGACTGGATCCACGCGAGCATTAGTGCTATAAATCCGCATGCAGCTGAAATAACGTGGAGCCGAAGAGTTGATGTCGTCCAATCTCACCGCCCATATGCGTACAGGACGCAGTAAATAGACACACCTCGCTTGCGCCGGACCCTTGTTCCTTCCTCAATTGCCTCAGTATTGTCAGTTCTCAGTCAAGGGCAGGGGTTACATGGCCCCACCTCTATTAGCCAAAGCAGACTTGATTGATCAGGACTGACCAAAGAAACCAGAGTCTCCCTGCCGCCAAGGTCTGTTAGCCGACTACTCCCCTGAAGAAAATCACATGTACGTACCAGGCTGAGTCGAGCTGGCAGGGGGGGGTGCATGAATCAAGGTCTGCAAATATTATTGTTGTGTATGATTCAAACGTAGTTGACGAATATTTTATACACTGACTCAGCCATATCTGAAACTTTCCAAACAGATTTCTCTCTAAAAAAGGAAAGTCATGCCCTCGTACATTGACTATCATGATAGCTTCCGAATATTACTTAATAAATCACAGGATCAAGAAAATCATCGTGATTGTTTTGTGCGAGCCCCGACTTCTAGCCAACAGTAGAGAGAAACAGACTCCGTTGTTACATAAACATGATTTTTTAATTGCTATTAGTTTCAACTCCGGACAGATCAACCACGCTCTCATCATCCGTACCAATTGGTGTTGCCACAGGGCTGTCCATAAACACCAAAATATGATTCAATTCCCCCGCTGCCAGATCTTGGTACTTTTTGCTCTGCCACTTAGCCTCTGAAATGGCGAGCCTCTCGAGGTTATCCAGCAATGCGCGCTCCTTCTCGATCTTGGACCCAGTTGCCTCCAGCTTGGACTCTAGGGCACGCATTTTCGCCGTCATCTTTTCGTTTTCGTCATGAATCTTAGATCTGAGACGAGAAATCTTGTCCATGTGCATCGTGTCTCCGAGAAGCTGGGCAAAAGCCTCTGCATTGACAAAGACATGCTCAATGCTCTTGAGGTCGAGGCGATTGCGGTCTACCGTTGTGCGTTGTACACTGGCAAGAGATTGGAAGATTTCCTCGACAGATTTTGGAGGAGTGGTCATGGAAGGGCCACAAAAACACTTTTGGGCTCTGAAAAGACAAAACCACTGCTTGAGGTCTACCAGCTCAGTGCATTCCCATCCGTTTTTATCCATAATATCAGGCATGGTCTTCCGCCCAAAGACATAGCACATTTGTTCAAGGTACGTCTGTAGCTGTACCATCAACTGATATTGCATCGTAAAGTCGAAATCGGTTAGAAATGACGGAGCGTCCAACCGGTCAGACGCGGGTGTCAGTTTCGTGGTGATTCGGATGCCTTTTTTGCATTGTTTGACTAAATAAAGCATGGGCTTAGTACAATTTCTTTCTGATTGGAATTATTCCTTACCTGGAGGGTTCTTACTGCACGCGCCACAAACGGTTGTTGTATCACCAACGCTCTGAGCATCATAGATCCCGGAATCTTCAGCAGGGATGACCCCAGATGGTGGTGCTTCCTTGATTGGATCCCACGCAACTTGTTGCATAAATAATTCAGGAAACCGATTTTTCGCCTTTTCAGTTGATTGGAATATTCCATCTGCAGCTAGAATTCGTGCCGATTCGCTAACTGATTCAAGGCCATGTTGACCAACCAATATCCGCAGCGGGCCTTTCATTCTATTGTCCAGCTTGCGCAAGATTCTGGTCTTTATGCGCTTCTTTTTCCAAGGCTTTGTGGTGCTTATACCTTTGAAAACATCTACAAGCGCTAGGTAAACAGCTTTCTCGTCTGGGGCTCGTTTCTTCCATTCCTGTAATGGAGCAGCATAGGCTGACTGCGGGGTGAGCTCGAAGCATATTTGGCACACAGAATAAGTCAGCCCTTCCGCCTTGATGGGTGGCTCGCAGGGCGCGGATTGATCAGACATGGTTCAAATAATGGCATCGAGCGCTTCAGACCAAGTTTTCTTCTGGGTAATTAGCGAGAATATGAAGATGGCAAGATCATGATTTCTTGTTGCGGGGTAATCATGGTTGCGTTATAAAGGCAAAGGGAACTGACTCATGTGACATAAGATTTGGTGTCATTGGATGAGCGAGGAGGGGAAGAGGAAGCATCCCATTCGCGGGGCGCATCGATACCTGCCAGCCTGCTTGCGTTACATTGACTGGTCAGTCATCATTTATTGTTCGCGAATCTGGCTCCAACAGCCTGTGTCATGCCTTTCGCTAGCAAATCTACCATCAGAATTGACTCGTATGCATTATCAAGGATGCGACAAAGACACCTACTCTCATAACCTGCTTTACATCACAGCTAACGACTCAAACCCCACAAAAAGCTCCGGGGTTTGTGGAACATTGAAATGAAAACCCTCCAAAAAGATTAGCTACAAATGCATGGTCTGTAAATCACGATCCCGAATGTTTTCATCGGGCTTGCCTGGTTGAATTTACACCTCCCAAACTCTGTTTTAGCTCATCCAACCACTATTTCGCCTCAGTAACTTTATCGTCCACGTGAATGCTTCTCCTAAATGAGTCTTATCATATTTTCGTCGCCCAATACTCCAATCAGAGCCACTCACGGTCTTTCTTGCACCTTGCAATCAATATCAAATTCCACAGTTTGTACTCTTCCAACTTCCTGAGGCAATCATCAGAAAATCCATTGTTCTCATAGTACGCGCGGATGTTGAAGGGATTGGTAAGTTTCTATTGCTTCTCGCATAGGCCGTTGCAATTTAAATCGGAACGGAATAGTTCTCTAGCCTCTTGCATCTCGCGGATCTGCAATTCAGTTTCTTCGCAAGCGGCCTTGGTGTTCTCGTCGCCAAGTCTTCGCCATTTGTAGAGTCATCTCCCAACGATGCCAGCAATACCCTTTCGCACAAGCTTAGACCTTAGCGTATTAGGCTGCAAGCTAAGTATTAATCCGAATTTAGGAATGTGCCTTCGTTTAGCATGATTTGGTGCAATTGTTGAACATGAGAATCTGCCGCCGCTGGGTTCAACGATAGCAAAGCTTTGGCCTAGTCGCAGTTATTTGCAGAAGTCAAGATCAATACGTATTACGGCACTCTGTAAATGGATCAGCGTAGGTAACCTACTTCCAACTCTCCAAAGCGCGTTCTAGTGCTACACCCTCCATCGTGCTATAATAGGAGGATACTATACCACCACGGAAGTAGAACAGGCTCTCTTTCTCCCCAGCACTCTCGGTTACATGCGACATAAAGAAGTCTTGTGACCTGCAATAGCTTTGCACAATTTGATAAGGGGGCGGTCGCCTTGTCACTGTCATGGACAATGAGAGCCAAGACCGTTCCAAACGCTTAGGGGCATCAAGCCAAATCCCCTTGGTGGAGTCGGGAAGTTTTGTTCTCGCATCCATGACGGATTTTTACACGAGTTCGGTAATACTTGGCAAGACCAGGGAAAGAGGCTTAAATCTCAGGCGAGTGGGGTAATAACGGGTCTTTGAGGAGCTAGTTGGGGGTAATGGTGGGTCGTTCTGAAGGCAATAGAATGCAACGCGCCAGCCAAGACGCGACGGAAACTTGGCGCACAACCAAGAGAATAGTTAGGAGAGAACATAGCCATGACCGTCGACCAAGCTTCTCCCAATCACGACGTGGATGGATGACACAAGTCGGCATCCATTGTTAGGCTGGATGGGTGAACGCGATCGGACAGGACGGGGCGCGTACTCCACTCATGTAGGGTAGCTGCAACTCTGTTTATCATGTGGTGCCATGAATCAAATCATGCAATTGTCAGTCGTATTGTTCTGGATGAGCTTAAGGAAGAAAGAAAAAAAATCGTCCGTTTATGAACAATTTTGAAAAAAAAAAAGTGAAAAAAAAAAGCTGAGCTACCCGTTGTAAGATGCGGAATATTTAGAGATGCTAAGGCGATTGCACCGCGGTTCGCCATCAATTGATTCGACGAATATTATTTGAAAGGCTAAAGACATCAATTTCTCTTGAGCAATTTCAAAAACTCACATGTAATCTACTGATTTAATCACGTTTTAGCTATGATTTATCCATTTTTTGAAGTCGCCAAAGGGATCAATTGTTTTTGTCTTGACAGTAAGCAGGACTCACGTGGCTGACCAGACCACGTGAAGGTTACAGGGATAGAGGCGACGAGTCCAGTGTGCCTGGAGTTCCCAGCTGTTACGCAACTAGCCCAGCACTGCTCCAAGCTGCACATATTCTAGGTCTGAATTTAGAACCGTACAATGGAAATTCAACAATTCAAATACCTCTTCTCTTTACCTCTCAAGATCCGCCAACATATCTTTTTCTTGGCCTCACCGCCTCGCCTTATTCACCTCCAAGAGCATTTTGATCAAGACTGGGATGAGTTTTTGCAAGAAATCTGGACAGTACCTGGCCGACTGAACCTTGATCCATCGCTTACTCATTTTGCATTCAATTGGTCTAATCGTATTACAGCTGGGAGGCAACGGCAGCTGCAATCTTTCGGGTTCACCACCAACAAGACACGACACCACCCATGGCCTCCCTCAGCTTCTACACCCGAGATTCCCTCTGATTGGCTTGAGGCGAGACCAGAAATAGCATGGGAGGTTGCTCGAAAAAGCCACTTCTACAGCAATGCCTCCATACCACCGCTGTTGCACGTATCCAGAAAAGCACGTGCTGAGATGCTGAGCCTTGGTTACCGACTTTTCTTTCGGACCCGGTCGAGCCAGCCACGCACATGGTTCAATGTAAATTATGATATCCTGTTTGCCAAGAGTCTTGCGCGTGATTGGGGCAGCAACCACCAATTTTTGAGCGGCTGCGACTGGGATTTCGGTCAGTTCGACCCAGACGAAATGAAACTTGTCCAAAGATTAGCCCTGCAAAATGGTTCCCTTTACTTTGGTGCTCCTGGGCTCCCGCTAGACCCTTGGAGAATCACCACCGTCCTTCGACTGTTTCCGGGACTGAGTGAGATTCTGTTGCTTGGGTGGATCGAGGAGAATAGACATACTGGCAAACTTTTGGTTCCGGAAGGAGAGACCGCCCGGCGAGCCCGTCAAAGCCCAGATCCCTGGGTTATTTCTCCTTGCCAGGAAATTGACTGCATCTTTTCTCTTTTCCCGCCCGAAACGGCTTGGTGCATAGGCACCTGGGCAGGCGGGAGTCGTGGCCAAGCATTAACAGCGTACCTGAATGAGCATGGGCATGATGCCCCCTACTTTGCAGATGCTAGCCTTGGCATGCAAAGGGAGCTGACTCAATTTATGGAAAACATCATGGAGCAGACAGATGCCCCGCAGGCCAGATGGAACATCCCGAGATTTACAGCAGCGCAGGCGCTGCCGGCCTCTTGGATTAAGCGTCAGCGAGAAGAGCGGCTAAGTATGCGACAGATTCTGCGTGGGCTGCAACAGGAATGGAAACTGGCCAAAGAGTCGCAACAAGACCCAGGCAAGTATTTCTCCGAGGGCCCATGTTCAGAGAGGAAGTTTGTTAGTTTGCATTGGGAAGGGCTGGCATTGTATGACTTCAGCGATTGCGAGGACGAGTGTGGACAATGGGCGCGTTTCCAGGAGACAAAGAGATGGTGGATTGAGGAAGGACCGCAAATGTAGCTGCAGGCATGGCGGTAAATGGTTACCAAGTTGAAGCGAGTGCCTTATTCATGAGGTAGTACGAACCTGAACGTATTTGGATGACCGACCTTCACGCATGTCATAATCTAGACCGTCCCCAACACATCATTCTCGGTTGTCTCCAAGAGTTCATCTGGCTCCTCTATGGAAAGCAGTATTCCAGCCCGCTTGTACTTCTCTTGCAATTGTTCTCGACCTCCCTGAAGGTGTAGTTGGAATGCTTTTTGGTCTAATTTGTACAGAGAGGATGAAAAGTAGACGGTCACTTTTCCGAGATTGGGGAAGTGTCCTGCGCTCGCCTGGTCTGCCAATCCCGCCAAATCGCCCCAGGAACAACTGTCTTCGACCAATCTAACAACAAGGGTTTTAACAGACAGGGGTATAGCATTAGAAAGACAGGCCCAGGGCCTCTTCTCCGGGTGGCGACGGTGCAAGCAGAAGGACTCGTCGCCTATTTTCAGAGTTTGTAGGCTTGTGAACTGGCGGAGAATGTCTGGATCGACAAAGACGTGAGAGTTGTTCCAGTGCTCATTGTCGCTTGCTCCAGCGCTGTCGAGAAAGTTTATATCCAGGCTCTTGAGCCGTGTTTGGTGCGGCATCAGAATTTGAAGCACGCGAGGAGCTGGGAGATGCAGATCAAGGTTCTCTCCAATGTAGGCACCTTGGCTGCAGATGCGGAAATGCTCCAGCTTTGAGCATCTCTTGACCATGCTCCCCAGAAACTCGAGCGACAGTTGGTCGTCTTCGAAGGCGCAACCCTGGAATTCCAACGCACGAACCTGGGGCAGACCTGGAAATCGGGCCACCGTGGACGAGAGGTTCTCGGGCGTCTTTTCCAAGGATCGGTTCCGCTTGAAGATGAGCTGTTCAATGTTTGGCGAGGCTTCCAGAATGGTGCCAATCGTGCGGCGTGATATGACGAAGCCCCATTCCCAATCCGTCTCGAATTGGACATGACGTAGATTCGGAAATCCAACATCTACCAAGCTGCGAAATCTGTCTTCCAGGATATAGAAATCCGATCCATTTGCAAACTCTCCATCTCCGCCGTAACCGAGAAAATCGTCATAATTTTCACCGTCGTTGCCAATGGATAGTCTCAACGTCTCTAGGTTCGGTGCCATAGCCATCAGGATCTGACTGCAAATCGGGTCATGGGTGTGTATATGGTCAAAATATATATCCGAGAGGTCCCCTAGAGCAAGATCGGTGGAGAAATGCTTGATCAGTTCGAACTCGGCGGCATCCTTCACGTGGTAAGTGGTCCATGGATTGTGCACGAGTTGTCGAACACAGGCAGCAAGGTCGGGTCGATTTTTCAGGGTGCGAATGAGGGGCACAAATGCAACGCTCTTTGATTCCTGGATAAAATGGTATCGTATCGGCTGCGCAATTGAGTAGAAGCGCCGTGAGGTTTTGCATAGAGCTTCGAGTGCCTTCCAAGAGCGATGCTGGTCATTACTGATGCTCAATTGTGTGCAATGCGGGCACAGGTTGCAGCATATGTCTCGAAGAATCTCCCAGGGGAGATGGGAAAGCCCATGGGCTTTACTGGGAGACATGCTGTGATGAATTGGGTACGTGGGCGTGGGTGACGAATGGAGAGAGAGAAACATGGGTATCGGAGCCGAACCTGGCTGGATTTGTGGGTGGTTCAAGCTGACCAACACAGCGGCTTGAAACGGACCGGTGTGGCTTCGATGGCCATGACCAATAGAGCGACTGAGCGTCGCGAGGGGTTGTATTGTGGGTACGAACATTTTGAGATAGTTTCGCTTTGTGGCTTGAGGAGCGCTACATTATCAAACAACCAACATGCACAGAGATATCAACTTGGAAGTGATCTTCCATACAGCTCCAGTTATTACAGGAATCACAATACTGTTGTCACAGACGCGGTTCAACCCCGCACTCTCCGCGTAAAGCGCTTCTCCTTTCATCGGGTACCGATTCTGATTTGGGTCACATTCGGAGGATGTAAGCTTATTCCTAGTCTTATCGGGTTTCCCTTTCCAGCCATGTCACCTGCTTCAGCTGAAAAAGGGCTTTGGCCCCCAAAAGTAACCCATGCCGTCTGCCCCTTGAGCCAACTTCGAATTGATTGGTCAGCCTGTTTCTGTCCATATTTAAAGCGGATCATCACCCACGTCGCTACAGCCCTGAATTTGACGAAAGCAATGCGTTAATATTTCCCTCAGCCTGATTTGCCATGTCGGAATCTGACAACGAAACTTCGAGTTCTCCCTCCTCGCTCGACGATGCGTACAAAGAACATCAGCCGTTTTGGGACACCGAGGGTTTGCCGTTTGAGAGTGATGAGGAGTTTGCAAAACAGATAGGCAGTGAGAAAGGGATACTCTGAACAGCCTGGAAATATTCTGCTAATCATCTCAGGCTGCCCGGAAGCCTCTGGCTCACGCCCACCACTTTTCCAGCCCCAAGAAAATGAACTCAGTTTTTGGATGAAAGCACCAAACTCAGATTCCTACATGTCCTTTGGAGCCGATGGTGTGACGGCTAGCGTCAACGCTTATGGGGATCTCATGCAGTTTAGCGCTTATTTGGGCCCCGCTGATTCAGGCATGTTTTGTGCAGATCACCGAACTGTAGATGAACCATATTTTGTGTGCGAGCGAATGGCGAACCTGCTTGATCTGAGCAGAGACAAGCAGCGAGTGGGCATGACATACGGACTGAATATTCCTGGTCTCGACCTTCACCGTCCCTCGTTTGTCGGTTATGTTCACAACCGGTGGCCGCGGTTCGTGTTTAATGATAACGACATGAACGTATCAGTTCAATGGATGGTGCACAACGGACTAGTGCTCCAGCAATATGTTATCAAAACAAAAGGATCAGTGGAGCAGGGTATTCCCATTCACTTTGCCAGTATGATGCATATCAGAGAGCTGGAATATCTTCGGAGCCTGAACCATTTCAATGATAGTTGGGAAGGTCATGTTCATATGAAGGCCCCGAATGGATATGGGTTGATTCTGGTACACCCACTGGAATCTCAAGGTGACCAGCAAGACCAACCCAGCAGGGAAACTCCCACAACAGAATCCCTGAATTACTCCCCGAAAGATCCAGGCCATGACGAAACTGCGAACGGCGATAAGGAGAGCCTAAACGCCCAAAGTTCGGATAGCGGTGCCATCTCCGTCATAGTGTCTGTGTTTTTGGATGGTAAAGCTGTCAAGTGGAACGACGAGAATGAACCAGATGTAGGGGTCAAAGATTTAAGTGGTAGCGATACGACCGAAATCGTTGTTGCTTATAAAATGGTCTACCTCCCGAAATATAAGGATCATAACCAAGACTGGAAGGCTTTTCTGATTTCTCAAGCGGCAACAAATGTCAACCAGTTCTTGATGGATGAGAAAACTACATGGAAACCATTCAGCTTTTTACAGACAAATGAAAGGACCTTGGCCATTGGGGATTCTCTCGCAATAGAAAGTCCCACAGGCGTTCCAAAGGGCAAAGTGAGTCCATCAAAGCACATTAATTTCGTTCTGCACCGGACTCTCGAGCACATCCTATCCGTGTGTGCCATTCCCGTAAAGGAAGAAGATTCAAATGAAGATTTCGCAATCGCGTTGACATGCGGCGACATCTCAGGCCATCGGATAAGTACATCTGCTAGTTTGTAAGTTGACAAGTTAGGGAAAAATCTTTAGTAACGAGCGGATGCTAATGAACATAGCTTTGCCTTTAGCTTTCTGAAGAGGGTCCTGGAGTTGCTAAATGATGGATTCTGCAAGAACAATAATTCTTTTAATGTTCTACGGAAACGAATCCAAAACACTTGCCAGGGCCATATGAGATGGCTATACAAGGCCAAGCCGTCATCAGGGTGCTTTGCTGCAAACTACTGGGTTTCTGGTAAAAATATGGTGCTGGATAACTCATCATCCTTTTTACCCAGTGATTCATTCACCGATTCTGCATTCCAGATAATAAAGGCTGCAGAGTTTGCAAGCTTAAGCTGCACTGAGAGTGATCCAGAGATTTCACGACGTATTGTGTCTGATACTGCCAGGGATTGGATCATGAGCTTGGATCGTTCAGACAAACGAGGTTTACGAGCTTGGCCACATGCAAAAGTTGAAAGTTATAACAAGTTTCGCCTAGATGATCACTTTTGGATTTGGAGAGCCCTGGCACTTTGTCAAGAGTATTTACGTGAGGGATCCGAGTCGAAATCATCAAAGGGAGAAAACAACACTGCGACAGAGGAACCGCACACACCAAGGAATATCAGCATGCAGCCTAGTCATGGAAAGAGAAGGGGAGAGAATGAAGAAGCGACTGAAAAGGAAGTTTTTCGGAGATTCGCCCCTGGAGAGGTCCAACGTGATATTCTAAAAAGGTTTACGGCCGAAAATGACGTCTCCAAAAAAAGAATGCTGGCCATGACCCGATCTCCACGTGAGACTCGCTATCTTTTTCATGCTAGAGATACGGCTTTATTTCATGGCCTAGAGTTTGATTTCTTTCTCCAGCATACCTCATTTAACGAAGTATGGGAGAATACACTGGAGGCCCAATTGCACCATACCGAGAACTCGGAGACTGGATGGGAAAATCTGATTCGCTACGCCCTTGCTATTATGATAGGAAGCAGGGGTAAGAAAATTAACAAGCGATCACCAAGAGATCTTGTTGTGTCGTCTCTGAGTGTTATATTTGGTGCCTCGGGCCCACACGGGCTTTTGTATGGGCAAATCGACAGCACGACAAAAGAGCCAGCCGTTTTCACCATAGAGGACGACAAGGACTTTTTTTTTCATGCCACCTTCGAGATACCATTCATTCTATTAACGCATAGCCCAATGATCCATTGCATATTGAACGATGAGCTGTTGGGACAAGACAGTTCATCTGGGCCCGATCAATCTCTACAAGCGAGGGAAATGCACAATACAGTGGAAGAAATGGCGGAGATGATGACAATCCAGCCAAAATGGCAGACCCCAGTAGTAGATCGGGATTTAAAAATGTCTGAAATCTCGACTGAGAATATCATCGGCAACCAAGGCCACAGCTTGGGCGCCAAGAGCCTCGTCAAAGCAAAACCATCTCAGATCGTGTCGATGAAAAAGTCAATCCCATTTAACAGCCTAATAGATCAAACAAATATCGTGGAGATCAAAGAAGAATGGCTTTACAACTACCCGTCATTTCTGCAAATGGAGGACAATCTAACTGACCAAAGTCTGAGTACGGAAGTACGTCGCATGGCGCAAGTTGAAGACGAGGCGCCCAGTTCGGTCATTGCAGTGGCTGCTAAAAACTTCCTGGAAAAATGTGGAGATGAAGCAACTGAAGGTGAACTCGACAATGGTGGCGCCATTTCGTGGATAGCAGATGTTCCGAAGAGAAGCCAAAATAAGACACGGGGGAGAAAAGAAGACCATGTCCATCCCATAGAGTACTATGGGAGTCGCAAACTTTGGGACAAGCTCAAAGTTGTTCGGACAGCCAAAGCGGCAAAGAAGCGAGTAGTCTGGCTTCCATGGGCTTCTGAGCAAACAGCGATGGTATGCTCCCTCGCTAGTCCAGGAGAGGAAACGTCGGCAATGTCGCTATTCTTCGATCGTCATTTCCGTTATGAAAACTTCTTCTTCGATGATAGTACAATGGCAATCAATGAATGGGAGACCGAACTTCACCTCAGCTTCTATCAATTGGTTAATATGGATGAAGAATGGACCATCCTAGGCATTCCCGCACCTAACGAAGTTCGGCCGTTGTCAAATGGGTACATGAAGCTGGTACAGGGAAGTATCGGCTTCCGATTTGTGGGTGACTTCTTTGATAGATATTGGACCTGCCACCTAGTGGAGCATATTCCTGCCAAGATGGCAGAACTTGCACACACGAATTTCGATTCCGACTCGGTCCAAAAAAAGTTCACGCCTCCATGGGGCAATGAAAAAGACCTGGTTACAGAGAAGCAATGCTGGAGGCAGAGAAAGGTTCTTGAGCTGCATCTGTTTCATAAGATGCTGAAAGAACTTGTCACGAGCACAGACAAAATTTATACGACTATCCAAACCGCACTCGGCATAAAAAACGGGTCTTTTTCGGTATCGAACAGCGATGACTATTTCCACTCCAGCGCACAGTGGCAAAAGTACCAACAAATGCTTCAAGTTGTCGAGGAGGAACTCTCCGATGTGCTTCTCACTATATCAAAATGGGACACCCGTCAAAAGGATCGTGGCCAGGAACGACCCCGGTGGACGCGTGACGATGAAAGCAAATATCGCCAGTACATCAGGAAGTTGGAAGCTCTGAATCGCCATCGCATCAGAGACCTCCACAAGTATTACACTCACATTCGATCGCTAAAGGAAACATTGAAAACCAACCTGGAACAAATCACCAATAAGCTTAGTCTCCAGGGCTCAGAAAATATTCGCTTCTTCACTTACGTAACTGTGGTATTTTTGCCCCTGGGCTTTGCTGCCAGCGTGTTCAGTCTGAGTGAAGAGCCCCCCAGCGATGTGCTAATCCCCATGGTCATTTGCGCCGTCATTGCTTTGGTGCTAACGGCAGCGGCACTTTTCAACGCTAAAAAATTGAATGCCGGAGTAAGGAGACTGTCGTCGTTCATTTCCAGCAAGAAAGAAGAAGGAAGAAAGGGGACCGAAAACAAGCAGGCTGATGCACACCACAGGGACCCCGACATGCAGCGGGAGATCCATAACAACGGTCTTGTTTCGTTTTGGCTGGCATACACATTCGTCGAACTACCCGCACGGAGAATTGCAGTAGCATTTCAAGCCGCCAAGGCACCGAAACTAACCAGCTGGCGCACGCACATGAATATTGTACTTGGTGTTTTCCTGCTTCCAGTCTTCATATTTTCATTAATTTGCCAAATCGCATTGTATAACCTTTTCGATCTCGCTCAACTATGTTGGGGTATGTACAGCCTTTCATCTTCAAGGAGCATTGCTGACACGTCTTTCAAGAATACCTAAGCATGATAGAATTTAATTATGGGACGGAAAAAGAATATGGTGACAGAAAGGAGGATGAAGACTTTTTTAATCGGCACCGAAAGAGGCTGAGGTATCCATTGGACAACTATCGTCCGCTAAAACAGCAGGATAAAAAAGACGATAAAGAAGGAGTGGGCCAGGTTGATTCTTCTGAAAGAAAGTCGAAAATGAGCAATATAGGCAATATTGCGCGAGATTGTTGAGGCGACCGGTCTTGGCGATAAGACTTTCACAACCAACCCTCTGATATAACTCTAATTGTATGCCCCTTTGTGGCCTGGTTCCTGCATCACCGGGTTGATCCTACAAACTTTTTTAAATTAAAAGTAAATTAATGCTCATGCTGCATGATGCTCGAGGTGTTTTAGGTGGTTGGAACAACTGCAAGCCGAGAATCGGCGGAGTCGTTAAAATACCGCAGTCAAATCCAACGATGATCTATAGTGCCTGTTGTAGCTGAGCCCAGTTGCGCCCTTTGGTTGCCGCTCCTCCCCTCTGAAATGAACATCGCTCAATGCCTTCAGGCATGCAGTCCGAGGCGAACCACTCCGATGTCCCAAAGTACTGGGTCAGAATCTTTTTCTTGATGGGTTTGCCGGAAACGGTGCGGGGAATCTTCTCCCCGTCTTTGAGAATCCGGAGCAAAACAGGCAGCATGTACTCATCCAAGCCATTTCCAATGTCGGACCTTATCCGGGCGAGGTTGATTTCACCCGTTGCTGCTGCGCTAGGTCGGAGTCGAACAACAGCTGCGCACAAATCCCTTGCTTCTCGCTCTGGCACACCAAGAACACATGCCTCGGACACATACGGCAAATCACTCAGTGCGCTTTCTACAGCCAGAGTCGAAATCGGAAGAAAGTTGGACAGGATGTCTAATAGTCGTCAGTGCCATCCACATACAAGTAGGGATTTTTCGGGACCTACGGTCGGATCTTTCTCTGCCGATGAATATGCATTCACCATCCTGCAGCCGTACAAGATCTCCGGTCTTATAATAACCCTCTTCATCAAATGCAGCCTTTGTACGCTCCTCATCCCCAAGGTAACTGCAGTGGTCAGTTTCGAGATCACACGTTGATAATTATTTCCACTGGAACCGTCTGTATTTACCCTAAGAAGGCCCTGGGGCTTTTTATGAGCAGTTCGCCGTGGTCACCTTCTGACAGCTTGATGCTCACGTCAGGGAACGGTTTTCCAATTGAGTCCTGGAATCAGAATTAGCTCATTGCATTCTGTATCCCATAAAAAGAACGCTTACCTGAATACCAGATGATGCTACCAACGAACGTCCTCCAAGCTCTGTACATCCATAAACATTGGTAAATGGGAGATTGGTCAACGCGGTCCAAAATTCCCGTAAGGTCGGCTCAACTGAGGATGTGGAGCTGCGAAATGAGCTGAGTCCACTGAAGTATGTCGCATACCTCTCTTTCTCCTCGTCCGATAGCACTCCTGTATTGTTGGTCAACAGATCTCTGATACCCCTCAGAAAATCAGGCATGAGCGCCAAATCAGTGATTCGACAAGTTTTTAGTATTTCCAATATGCTTTCAGCGGTCCCTTTGTCTCCCAGGGTGTAAAGCCTTCTACTTGATAGTACCGGGATGATCAAAGCGCCTGCACCACCAATCCAATTGCCTGGGCGAATGTTGAGGGCAGCACTGTCAAGTCCGGTATAATCGGCATACGCGAAGCACGATCTCCGCAATATAACGCCTTTTGGGAGCCCAGTAGTTCCAGATGTGAATAGTACTAGCCCTGGCGCATCCGGGTTCATTTCGAGCGTCTCGTCGATCGAGACATCTGTGACGGCCAACGGTTCCGCATTGGAAGAAATTGGAAGCACCAACAGGTTTGCATCTTGATGTGTCTTCATATCGGCGCCAATCGCTTCTGCGCGGGCTATGGAAGCCATCTCGACGAGCAAACAACTGGCTTTGGCTTTCGTCAAATAGTATTTTGCTTCATCGTGAAGGATTCCGGAAGCTAAAAAGCATCAGCCATTGACACAAACCAATATGAACCGTGGAAGCTGCGCACATATGGGTACACACACTCCCCCAATGGCACGGACGGCAAAGAAAGCCACGAGGAATTCATAACCACTCGCTGTGAGGAAAGTCACATATTTGGACTGCTCTTGCAGAATTCCGAGCTCGTTAAATGCCGATGCAGGAAGTTGTTGGCGAAGCTTATGGCAGGTTTGGACAACATCCCCAAGCAGCTCCGGGTATGTCTTTTTGAACCCATAAATTTCATCATGGATAACCGTGGTTGCGTGCGGATATTTGACGGCTGCGGTGAGTAAGTGAACCAAAATAGGATCCTTGGGGAATTTGTATGTTTTGAGGGGTTCCATGTTGATTTGCGTGCCGCCGTACCAACTGTCGCAATGTCAAGTACAGATAGGCCTCAAGCAGGAAGGGAGATGATCGAATTTGCAATTGTGGCATTTTTGTAGGAATTCCAAGCCCAACCGTCATAGTTTCACCGCTAATCCAGCCGCGATTACACTAGTTCTGCATGTCTCAGTTGAAGGGACAGTGATGTCACTCTTAAATTTGACCCGCCCCTAGTTGGAGACTTGTCTAGTGTCCATACATATGACCGATGGCTTCAGCCACACGAAGGGTTAAAGCCTTGGGCCTTTCCTCAAACACAAAGAGCGCCTGAAATGCCACAATGGGATCGACACGGCTGCTGACCTCGACAGAAACTGTCCCACTTTTCTTTGGTTCATCTCAAATCGGTGACTGGTTTGATAATGAAATGGACGACTCCACAACACTGTGATTTGGCAGCCACGGCCTTCTTTGAAACCCCACCACAGCGCCATTTTTGACACTTGTCAAAGTCGTAGCAGGTTCACAATCACCTTTCCAGTATCGACGATGAACGCTTATGTCTGGCACCATCTTCTGGTTTATGCATACTTCGCCGACAATAAAATATACTACCGCCATAGGTATCCGGAAGATTCAGATATTAATACAATTAGGCTCGTCCCCATGATAGTACGAAACATGATGAAATGACTTACCCGAGAATATCAACTCGATCTCGCACAAGAGCTTGTATGATGCATTGAATATGATGAGTTTATGAAATATTAAACTGATGAGTAGAAGCTTGATTCTTCATTCTCTGCAATTCTTCACCTGACACCATCCCATACAACCACAGGGCGTCTCGTCTAAGCGAGCCAATCATTTTGTTCCATCGTCTAAGACGGATGATAGGGAAGTAACTGACTTCTTATCATGACCTTCACAACCGACGAATTTGACCAATGCATCATGCTAATGCGTGACTAAGTGGTAAGGGTGACAGAACGCAAGTCAAATGCAGGCGTACTATTTTGGAAAGTTCATTGAACAAGATGAAGAACTTGAAGGATGACTATCCCTGAATCAATGTTAGAGGGGTGTTACGACAGCACTCCACTCGGCATAGACCACTGGCCAGGATGGTTTTGTTTTATTTTCCCTTCCAACGATCAGCGTGCAATACGTGATGTGCCTCAATTCATTCGAACTTTTATTAAGTTTATATATAACGCCTTTATTTGCTTCTTCTCCTCGTCTGGTGGAGTTGTTCACTGTTTTTTGCTAAACTAAATATAATTCGCGTGGAGTCAATGGATAACTTAATGCATGGCCGAACTTGGAAGTCTCCGACGCACTCGTACGTCACTATACGAAATATTTGTTCCATGTTCCTTACGTTACGTTGAGAAAATTTTATTTACTCTCCCACATGTACTGTCCCTTTCTCTCGTTTTCCACCCCGCCTTGTTTCGAACTACATTAGATCAGCATGTTTGTTCATGTCACCTTCTCCGTCTTAGTGCTACTAGCTTCGGCCACAGCCCACGTCAAGATTTCTCAAATCGAATACAATCCACAGACAGGCGAAAAGTTCACCCTTGAGCTTAACCAAAGCTGCCAAGACAAAGGCTGTTCGATTGTTCTGTTGAAAAACGGAACACACTACTGGGATATATTAAGCAGGTCGTTCCACGCATCCAGGTTCATCAACAGCTGACAGCCGATAGACGATATCGATAGCAGTACATTCAACATTAGCTTCAGTGGCGACATGACTGAAGCTACGTATACTTTCAGAGTTACGGATAGCAAAACTAATGCCACGGACACGACCAAGAACTTTACCATCTTGAATCCTCATCCAACCAGCACCATCTTGAGCGAATCGGACGATTCTGGCGGCAGCATGAGTTCCGGAGCAATCGCGGGGGTAGTCGTGGGAGTTGTCGTTGCGACTGGCCTCGTCGTAGCGGGTGCCTTCGTTTGGCATCGAAAGCAAAAGGGTTCTCGTACTGTGATAGCGGAGGCCGACAGTGAGCAAATATACAAAGTTGAAATGCTCATGAGCACACATATGTTGGCAGAAATGAACGGGTCCCAGGCGAACTAGATAGCCAGAGCCCAACCCCGGAGTTGCCGGTGACAGAGGTTACATGTAAACAGCCATAGTCAGTTACCTTATCACATTTTAGCACTTATCATGGCATATTTCTAAAAGTTCTTACCGTTAGATAGCTACGATTAGCGATTCTCTATTTTGTCCTACTTGTAAAGTTGTGTTGATGCATGTTTATCATTCGACAATATTCGTCGTTGAACTGCCGCCGCGGATGCTGTGCTCATATTTCTTCTCTCTACTACCCACAGCCCAATTGGTCGCGAAAACCCTTTCATCGCTATCCCAATTCACATTAGTAACGAAAGTTCGACATGACTCCTTTTCAGATTCAAATAACTATCTGAAGGTTACAGTCGCCAGTGCAGGAATTTTCTGAGAAACCATCTCTGTTCTTGCTCGCTATCGTGGAGCAATGAAACCATCGCATTAACTGAAGGTCGCGCTCAGTTGTGAAAATACCGTTAAAATGTTGTTCGGAGCCCTTGGTATTGTCTTTCTGGGTTGCAAGACCTTTCAAGACTATTCGCATACACAAGGTTGGACAGAATATCGGCTTCTATGAAGGCCTATTCGGGCTTGTAGGATAAGCCAATCCTTAATATCTAATCTACTTACACAGTTCTCGCTCCTCTAGTTACGGCCGAACAGAATGAAGGTAATCGGAGGAACCACGACACTGTCACCTCAGTGAATCAACGAGACTGTTTCCAGCACGACCCTATCGGGACATGTCACGTTCCTTATGGGAGAAAGTGTTCTCGAGCTGAAGGATGAACGATAAGAGGAGTCATATATGATACAGAGAAAAGTAGGCTGTGTGCCTTCGGGATTTCCTTAACGCTATTCCGCGACCACGCCTCACATCAAATTCATGGATTTTAATCAAGGGTCGGCAGGGCGGGATCTACAGCTTTAGGAAACGATGCTCCATGGAACCACTCTGTATACTATTCATACTTTGGGTACAAAGGCAGTTGATTATGCGTGCGTGTGCCAGAATGGACGTGATGGCTTAGTATAATAAGAAAATCGCTTCTCTACATTTGTATCGCTTTCTTTCAGGTATTTGACTTGTATTTGCGGGTTTCTTTAGGTACTTGGTGATATTTCTTTCTCCATTGTTTGTGGAAATAACCAGTGTTGGGTTCTGGTATGGATCAGACTTGGCCTTTCAAATCCGAATCTCGTAGATATTTTCGTGATTATGCTCAACGGCTTCATCAGACAACTTAATTATTGCGCGTCGGGAAAAGAGGGTTAACCCCCTGACCACACCGGGGCGGGCTTAAATGCCTAGGCGTATCGCACTTTTTAAGCTTATTTACTATTGCCAGCGCCCCTTCGGACATGTGATATTGTCATTCACCAGGCTGCCTTGGAAGTGGCAGAGGAACAACATTGCCTCGTAATCACAGTGCCAGGGTAATTGGTCAGGGCTGAATGGCATTGTTGGTAATCACTGCGCACAGGAAGCTCTACTCAAGGGCTGAGGACGAGGATGTGGATCCCATGCATGTAATCATAGCCCAGATGAGGCGTGATGCCGCGCTCAGATGGTTGCATGGAGATGCAAAACAGGAAGTGCGACCGACAAGCACAGTCAAACAGTGCCTACAATCCGCAGGCATTGGTGGCTTTGCATCACAACGCTATTATAAGCTCGTTGGTGGACACGTGGTATGCAATCATAAACCGTCGTCCCAAATTCATAATACTTCAAGTACGAGTGCTGTGCCGCATTTACGCCGAGCCCTGCCCGTTTTCATCGCCTGGAAAAGCGGCGGAAATTTCTTGGCAGCTGAGTCCGCGGAAATAATTGCCCTGATGCCAAATCAAACCAACAAGAGGGGAGCCGCAAGGACCTTTCAGCCTCAAAAGTGCTCCCTGCACCGGTCCTTCCCCCTTGGACGCCTAGTAGTACGCGTACCGTTTCCACGCCCGCACTTCGAATGCTCGTGGTAATCCGAGTCATCTCACGACGTAAATATCAAACCCATACCCACCGCATTGTATAATCTTGCCACCGTAACTCCTTTCTCTTTTTCCTTTGTTTCCGTCTTCTTTCTTCAGCTGACAGTCCAGCTGTTTTGAAATATTTATATCGCCAGCTTTTAAGCAGTCATGACAAATTATATGGAGCTTGGTAACAGTACGAGGTATTCAGACGCTCCGGAGGTTGTCCCAGGATCAAACTCCACGCCCAAAATCCCCGCTCCAGACTACACTCCTCCAGAGGTCAACCACAACACACAAAGCCATTATGACGGCGGAACCTATGAAGATGCGAGTTACACTCACCCCGTGCCCGCCCGAGCGCCCAGGTTTTGGCAGCGCAAACGTTTATGGGCAACAGCTGTCGTGGTGCTAATCGCCTTGATTGGTTTGGCTGTGGGTCTGGGTGTTGGGCTTAGCCGCGACAACAAGACCGGAGACAGTAACGAGTCAAACGCTGTCAGCGCTTCGAGAGATGATATCACATTCTGCGACGACGATAACTTCTGCCGAAAGTCCCTGCATGCATCAGAATTCAACGGCACACTCTACCTCTTCGGTCGATCCACCGAAAACCGCATTGTGGTTAAAAAGTACAATGAAGACAAGTGGGACGATGATTGGGAGGAACTAGGCCCGAAAGATGAGCCGATGATAAGTCCCCCTTCTGCACTGCGTTGGAGCAAGGAACAGGGGACTGATCCAGAGCTGGGCCTCTTTTCCGTGAATGAAGGGAACAGAAGCCTCTATCGTCGGGGTCTGTGGGGGGATGACTGGTCACTTTGGATGTCTTTGAATCCAAACGTCGGTAGCCAGTTGGTTTTGTGTACGATTGATAACAGGATGCATATCTGGGGTGTGGATGCGAAAAGCCGCAAGGTCGCACACAACTACTGGGTGCGCGAGAGCACCCTCAACGAGTCAGATTGGAGCAGCGCTTCAAACAATGACGAATGGGTGGAGGACAGTTTCGATGCGGTAGCAAAAACTGGTCTGGGAGTTATTTGTCGGGAGAATACGAACACCATCCATGACGTCGCATGGTACGAAGAAATAGATGGCCAAGTAGTCGCGAAGCATCAGAAATGGACTGACCAGAAATGGCAAGAAAATGCCAAAGTCCATGCCGGTAAAGGCAGCTTTGTTGGCGATCCATTCCTCTTCTACCACCCCGCCGATGATGGGAAAGCATACTTCCTGGGAGTTCAGAATGACAGCAGGATGTACCATTACAACTTGACGGACGAGGGATACTCCGAACTGGAATCTTTAGGAGGAAGCATCGCTAGTTCCCCCAGTTTCGTATCAGTCGACAAAGCTGATACGACCGACATCTTTGCACTCGGTGTCAACAAGACGCTCCAGCATCAATTTTATGACGGTTCGCATTGGGCACGTGAGTGGGACGATTTGGGTGTGCGAGGCAAAGGCGCACCCAATGTCAAGCTATTTAATGGTGATGTTTTTGTTTTCTTGATCACTGAGAATAACACTGCTCTTGCAGTCACATTCAACATACGGGGAGATAAGATAGACTTCGATACGCTAACAGAGACTGATCTTGGAGGGAAATTGTCAAATAAGGGTTATTATGACGACTAAACTTTTTACTTAGACATCTGGGCTTACTACAAAGTCAATATACATTAATTTCTTCAAATTACACATATTGCCAATCAACCTGTCCATTCGCCTGTTCCTGCAGCACCATAGGTTTTAGTTATGAAGAGAATCTGGGTTGACTAGTGACAGCAGCGAAAGCTACCGCCGTGAGGCAATCCCAGTAACCGCCATACGTACAACGGTGTGGAAAGTTAGATATGACAATCAATTTCATCAAATTCATAAAGCCCATTGTCCAGTCGTTCTCGGGAAGGAAATGGTGATAATTTATACGAGGTTTCCAATTAGAGCAAGTCTAGGGTAAGGATGCAATGGTAGTTACATAAGCGATTTTGATGCACAACATTGATGGCCGGAGCGGATACAAGAGTATTGAGTGATTGAGATGCGCTTAGAAGGCGATGCCTTTTCCTTTGGGCGATAGGGACAAAGTCCTGGTGTTTGCGTCAATGTCGAACTTGCTAAAACAAATGTGGACGCAGTGAACTGCATAGTGCAGATCAAAAAAAATGGGTATAACAAAACCGCGCTTTAGTAGATACCCTGAGACCAGCTGCGGTGAGTATAGATACAAACACGGCGAACGTGATTATCAGTGGTAGGATCAAAATGCCCAAGTTGGTCGCCAACGGCGGAGTGGGAGGACGAAGCTGGAAGGAATGATCGCCATCCACCGTGGAGCGACGGAGGAGACAGTGCCAGTCATGTAGGTCTTGAAACATTGAGCAGAGGAAAAGTAGTGACAGAAGAAATTCCGGATCGTATCTGGAGGAGTCTAGTAAAGCATGTTTTGAGATGAGGATATCGACGCGGGATTTAATTTATCCTCATTCCCTGAAAAAGAAATCAGAAAAAGAAATCTAAAATTAAAAATAATTAAAAAATGAGCCATGAATCCAGTTCATAGCTGAATACACAGCCTCCTCTCGCAACACCAGATTAGTATCAGCTGTCTAGTAAAGATTTGATTGGGAGCACCACAAGAATGTTAAGCGAGCCTGGTTTCAGAAGCATTCCCAGCGCTTAGGTAGTAGATGATTACGACGACGACGTGGGGTGAAGAGGGTGTGGGCTTGGGGGTTTTGGGGGCCAAATGTGTCTGCCTTTAATCAGATGGTTCGCAAAAGTGGGCGGCGAACCAATATAGGCGCCTTGCCGCTGCCTTGGTCCTCAAAACGGCCAAGCGCGAGAGATTATCATCAGCCAAGTACAGCTCATGGAGAAACCCTGCTCTTTCTACCTTGTGTCAAGTTAGGCAGCCACCTTAGCGGTTGTGTTGGTCGCCCTCGCCCTCCGGAAGCGCATCGTCGGCATCATTTCCGGCTGGAAGGATAACCACTGTGACACTGCGGCAGGCGGCCCCGATGATGGAAAATGTAAGCCAGCCACATTCAACTCGGCGGCCAATAACTGAAGTTGAATGCAAGCGCCAGTGCACCATGTTGGCCTCGCCTATCGCCCGGACGAAACTGACCTTGACCATCCCACAGGGCAATTAGCGCGTTCTTGTCCCCAAGACTCATGCTTGATATAAACGCCACGAAAGGAGAAAAAATGCCTAGCCCTGTCTTCCGTTCCTGAAATAGAAGATTTGGTTTGACCGGGACTCGCAGTGACGAAACTGCCAAGGCATCCTCCTTCGCAATTTCGCCCTCGCATTTGCGATGCTGCTGCATATTGCCACACCAACACATCCAGCCCTGCTAATTAAATCGCCATGGTGGTGTCGGCCTTTGGATTGGGCTTGAAAGAATTTTCACGGCTGAAAAGATCACCACCACCTGACACGTTTTTTCCCGCATCCTTCTTGACAGCCCTGCCTTCGCCCTGTTTTTGCCGAAATCCAGGGTCGTCTCTGTGATGCCATTAAAATGGCCGTGTGCCGCATCATACCGGCTCAACGCAGTGTTTCGTGTTTGGTAAAAAAGCCGCCCCCAAAGCATAAGTCGTTTGAACCTGGCCGTAGGTATCCAGCGGAGCCCGCTGTCATCACGCACCCAAAAGTCAACAGCAACCACAGTTAAAAAAATGATTGAGAAGTTTGAGCTTTCAGAGAAGGCGCACCCGTATATCCCCGTCAGCACGACGAAAATTCTTTCCAACTACACACGGGATGCTCCGCCCGACATCTCCGATGACGAGCTGCAAGACTACCGCGAGAACATCTCGGAGCACGCGGACACGGTGGAGAAGCTGCGAAAATGGATCCGGTACCGCGAAAGCTCCATAGCGGGCAAGGCGCTGCGGCGCATACTCCTAAAGACTGACGAAGTCAAGAAGCCGTCCGAGGAGAAGATTTATGCGTCCGTCGACCACTACTTCCCTCCTCGATTCGACATCAAAGTGACAGTCTGTGACTTTGGCGATGGCAAAGCGGAGCGGCGAGAAGTACGACTCGGCGACATTGAGAAAGGTATGCCGCACCACCATGATGCTCGCGAATCTACTCGTGCAAATTTGCTGACGGATCGCAGAGTTTCAAGAAAAGCCTTCCTGGTCACAGGTTCGATGGATGTGAGTGGTACTGTTGCGAACCTCTTTTGTTGATCGTTGCTAACAACTAGTCAGTCATGCTCCGCTTGGCGTTGGACTACTTCATTCCGTAAGTCATCCTCTCCGGTCCATCACTAGATGCATCAGTTTATTGACACTTGTGCGATAGTCGGTTGAAGCCCTTTTCTTCCATACCGGCTCCAAGGTAATGGGCCGTCCCTTCACCCGCGCCGGTCGAGCAGGGTGGCCATACCTTGAGGTGGAAACGTTCGACCTTCGAAGCGCAAGCTCGATCCAGAACTCGCGGGATCTGCTGCGCATCTTGTCAGCCGAGAAGGAGATATGCGACACCCTCAATAGCAAGGTGTTTGTAGGAGCCAACGATGAGAAGCTGAAGAAGGATATCAAATGGCGAGCAGAATATATTGCGCAGCAGGTGCAGTTCTTGGATCTAGCCAAGGCTGACTTGCCTTGGCAAATTTCCGAAGGCAGCCACCTCAATATGAATGGGCCCTCGGAGGGCGTTCGGACAACAAAGCTTGAAAAGTCTACACAGGCCTTGACGCGACACAGCTTCTTCAAGGATGCGCACATCGGGAGAAATCCGTTCCGTTGCTTTCATAGAAACGATGGTAGGCTTGGCTTTCCCCCCGTATCGACAATGAAGACTGACATCTGCAGGCTTTCTCTTGACCATGTCCCCGGCTGGCGGCGTGGATTACCTTAACTCAAACATGCCCCATTACATCAACCTATCCCGGGATAGGCTCTGCGAGGATAATTTTGCATCTGCCACGGCGGAAATATTTCGCGAGTTCTCCGAGACTGGAACGAAGACTTGGTATCGAAAGACCACCGAGTGGTTCCTGGTGTACCTCATGACTGAGGTTGGAGTGACGCCGCACAATATCCGTCAAGGATATAGCGTGCCATCGCTGATGGATGCATACGATGCAATCGTGCACGACTTGGTATGAGGCCCATCCAATCCTAGCATGATGTCCGAAGCTAACCATGGCGTAGAAAGAACGAAGATACGACCGATGGCAGCGCAATGAAACCATCAACCTTGTCCGGGCCTATCTTGTTTGTCTCGACGAGCTCACGGTACTCCAAGAGATCTTTGCCAAGAAGCTAGACTTTTTTAATCGGCTTTCCAAGGATTGCGAACACTTTCCAGAGCTCCAGGCGCACTCTGAAACCCACCCGGCAGATAACAAGGAAGGGGAGACGCCACTGGAAAGAATCGCTTTCGCAGAGCACATGATGGAGCAGTCGAGCACGCAATGCAAGCAGCTTGTTGCCGATTTACGCGAATCGCTTAATTCAGTGAGTAAAAGAAAATGAACTCAAGCCTTGATGAATGGAAGACAGAACTGACAACAACATGTGGTAGCTCTTCCAACTGCGTTCGATCGAACAAAATGAGCTTGCCATCATGGCCGACACGCAAAACAAGGCTATTTTTGTCTTTACCGCAGTTACCATCATTTTTCTGCCCTTGTCCTTCTTCACTTCGTACTTTGGCATGAATCTGAAGGGAATAGCCGCCACGGAGCGCACAGAGGTCTACTTTTGGAAGGTGTGCGGCAGCGTCTCGTTTCTGCTGATTCTGTTTGTTACCGTGTACGCCTTTAGGTACCGGATCCATCAAAGCATGTCGAGGTATCGCCATGGAGCGGATTCAATTGTGTAGATGGCTACGCAGTATTAGATTGCTATTAGCGATATTGTAGCGACGAATAATTTATTTAGTCAAAGTTTTGCGCAAGCATTTACTTATTTCAAGAGGAGTGACCACGTTGAAGTCCAGCCCGCTGAAGTTTGCGCCAACTAACGAATGAGATGGCGTCAAGAACGACAGATGGCAAGGCAGCCTCGTGGGCTCTCGGCCTCAAAACAGGCTACAGCTGACGTGGCCCAGGGCCTTTCACAGGTGCACATGGGCTCCTCGCAGGGCTTATCTCGAGCTGAACCCCGGCATGGGCGTGGATTGGAAAAACAAAGCACCGGCCCCGCGCGCTGTGCTGCGTGCTGCAGCAAGAGCAGAAGCAGACTGCGTCATATAATTCGACCATTGTCCTCCCTCGCTGTGATCCCGGCGAACCCCACCGGAACCGACACAGCCCCGCCTTTGGCCGTCGCCCTCCCGCTGCAACATGAAGCTTCCCACTTGCGCCGTCGTGCTACCCTTCTTCGCGAGCCAGGTCTGCAGGATGCCGCTCGTTGTCCGGCCCGTCGAGCTCGCCGACGTGCCCCAGTGCGTCGCCCTCCGCATCGCCACCCTCGGCAGCCTCGTCATCGGCCGCCCGCCGCCCTACAAGGGCTACCAGCAGGAGCAGGAGGCCTCGGTGAGCTATGACCTGGCCAATAAGCCGTACGTGCACCACCTCAAGGTGGTCGACTCCGACAACGACCAGGACATTGTGGCCTACGCCAAGTGGGAGATGTACCCCACCGGACGCCCGGATCTCGAAAAGCTGAAGCAGCCCATGGACCCGGAAGATAAAACCATAGATCAGTACGGTTTGCTGCGGGAAGCTGCGCACGAGTACTTTTGCCGCCGCAATGGTGAAATGGGAAAGCATCCGCACCTGCGTGAGCACATCAACGCCGCAGCGCGGTATGAAAGCTGACATACATTGCAGTGTTGGCCCTCCTTGTTACTGATGAGAGGTATCGCAGACAGGGTGCGGGCAGCCTGTTGGTCAAGTGGGGAATTGACGAGTCTGAGAAAACAGGGCTTCCTTGCTATCTCCAGGCCTCCGAGCAAGGCAGGCGCTTATATAGCCATCATGGCTTCGAGGACATTGATACTGTCGAGTATGATCTTGCAAAATATGGGTTGGAAGGCGTTGAGATAATGACTGAGATGATACGAAAACCTGTCGCTCACTCAGAGTCCAATGGGAACGATGCCAAGTAAATAAAGAGTTTGATCTGTTACGAGGACGATACTTGTCATACCCCTCCCTCACTAATAAATGAAGTAATTTTGAGTGTATTGGGAGTGAAACAACATTCTCACATACATTTACTAACAAGCGCAAAATTTCACTTAGGGCTCCTCAAATCTCTCCTAGAGGTCATTGTGAATATCCAATTTCGCTACCACCCAGTGCCACGCAACTCCCCACAACCTCAGTTCTTTCAGCATTTTCTTGCAGCAAAAATCTCAAATGATCCGAAAAGTCTCAGTCTCTGCTTTGGCAAACCAATCAATCTTTTGAAACGCCCTTTCACTCACCGCAAGCCCAATCCGCTCATACTTCTGAACCCCCTCAACCGTGCCCACCGCTCGCAAGACAAGACTCACGACAATTTCCGGGCTATAACTAGGGCCTGCATCCACAAAGACCATCTGAACCACCTTGACCCAAGATTCCTTCTCAATTTGACGAGGTCCCGGCAGATGGAGTGCGTAGTCAGGGTAGAACGACGGCATAAAGGAACGAAAGACCCACTCGGCATCTCCTTCACGCCTGTCAAAGTCCTTCATTTTCAGTTTATATTTCTTGCGATGCTTATGCTCCTCGTAATAGTTTCGTTCCCACTCCGTTGCATCCTCTTCTGGCCCATCTCCCCATGGAACAATAAGCACCCGACCCGTCACTGCCGGCGCTTTGAGGACAACTTCTCCTCCTGCCACTTGCCCAAACTCGTCGGTGCCCAGAAGCGTGCAGTTTGCCTCCAGGACGGTGGCGTAGACAGTTTTGAAACTTTGCTTGCTATGCTCCAAGCCGGAGGCCGCCTTCGTCTCCCCAATGTGTCGGTACGATATCCGATGAAACCCAGCAACTCCACCCTCGAGTGCTGGTTCGAAACTTGCCCACGACCAAGTTGGCGCGTCGGGCCTTTCTGCGCGAGGCTTCGCCTCAACATTGTCTGCTATAGGCTCTGTGGTTGACCAGAGCATATCCCCGATGAGCGAATCCTCCCATAGGCCCGCCAAATACCGGCTGCCTCGGACCCTCTGCATCTGCCGTGCCAGCCCTGCCAACGCTGGCATCACATCCTTGTGGTGTGTGAGGTCGAGATTCGAATACTCTTCGACACTGTTCCGCCATGCGTCACGCAAGTCCTCTGCTGTCGGAGTGCTTGCGTACAGCTGGTGATGTTCGAATTTGCCTGATAGCTCCGATTGAAAGTTCATGGCCTGGCCACACTCGCACATGGAACCATTTGCACATTCCCACACAAGCTCATGGGGACCAAAGTGGACTATGCGCGGAGAGAGCATACGTTCTTGGTATACCCAACCTCGCGTTGAGAGCGGCCACCCGCGGGCATGTGGAATCGACCTGCGCGCGCATATGGTGTACTCGTTTCCGACCTTGTCTGACCAAGGCATGGCCCGTCCGAGATACTCTGAAGTAGGAACAGAATAGCACCCGGACTCTGGGCCAATCGCCTTTGACGCAGCAAGGGTAATGTCGGCATTTCGATAGTACGACTCCATCTTAGATGCTTGTATATCCCAATCCTTGGCATTCTGCTGTATGATGCAAAGTGAATCGATCCAGATGAGATGAAAGCCCAGCCTCCAAGCGGTGGCAATTGCTTGCTTGAACACTGGAGAAAGGGAATTAAACGCAACATTCTCAAGGTGCTCTTGGTAGTTTTCATCCGTGGTTATGACCACAGTCTCTGCGTGTCTTCCCCAAGGGTGGCTCAGCGAAAGATAGCGGCCTTTTTTCCCTTCCGTCTCAACAAGTCGCAGAGAGTGTCCAGTTTCCGTTTCTGATATTTGAACCAGCCGCGATGGCAGGCTGACTTGGTCCATGCGCGAACATTTTTCGTGATTTTCATTGCAGAGATCAATCCAAGCGCGGATCGTTTCGAGGGCAAGAGCAGACGATGTGTCTCCGGATACATCTGGTGCTTCGGCAATAGAAGTACAGGGTGAGAGAGTTCCTGGGCTTGTCAGCACTGGATTCACACCGGGGGATCTAATTGTGTACTCACCAGGCCGGACATAGACCTCGATGGGAAATGGAATCTTGCTCACCTCTTCATACTCGCCTTGGCACAAAATGATCAAAGTCGAGCCCGGTTGGAACGGGGCGAAAAAACGGATTTTGGATTTCGGATCAATATCGTCACAGAACTGCCCAAGAACGGCGACTACAATCCCGCACAACTCGCACCCGCCTTGCATCGACTGTTGTAATTTTTCGAGCCTGGCCTTGCCGTAATTTTTCCTAAGTCCATTGCATTCCTTGCATTTCGTAGTTATTTGGTGCGGCGCATTCTGTAGCGACTTTCGTTTGGATGATGTGCTGGTACTACCGGAAAATAATCCCCCCAACTTCCGCCTCAACTTGCCCAATGTGCTCTCGGCTCCAAACTCGAACTGACTGGCATGGGCAGAGCCACTCAAGCCTTGGAAGTGTTGAACGGTGCGCTTTGTCTTTGATTCGATCTCCATGAGTTGATAGTGAGCATCCATTCGCTCGTGCTGGTTGGAAATGATCACCTGCATACGGTCTTGGAGGCTTTTTGGATTCTTCAGGTCTTGAATTATGTTTTCGGGGTAAGCCGAATGTTGGTGGGTTCTGAGAAACCAGGTGAGCTCAGATGCTGTCGACTCCATGGTGACTGGTGCGATATCCCCGCCAGGTCCGTGTTCGTTTGGGGCTGGAGTATTAGTTTCTTCACTCTCACTAGGAGAACTTGGCTTGGACGGTCTTTCCATCTCGCAGTATCGATGATCTGACCAGGGCTGTCGGTGTGTTCCTTATAGCCGCAGTTTGGAATCGCGTTTCTCCAAGAAAATACTAGAGCTTTAGGCCCAGGAGGCGACCTTAACGTTCAATGAAAACCGGGAGAATTGCATCAGGGTCAAAGAGGGTGGCCATTCCCTTGAAATAGTGAATTGGAACAGACAAATGTAACCGTGGTGTGCGGCGCGTGGCGGCGCTAGTGCCGCCCTTTTCAGCTACCCCTCAGCTGAACTGCCCAAAACTACGACTGAACGTGGAACGCGGAATAGAATTCATGAACCGTCATCATGTCGGGTTGCAATATAGAGTATCCTCTCAATAATTTTTAACTCTATCCCAAAACACGACTTGGCATGGTGTTCGAATAGCTATCGAGCTCAACGGGATCCTGGCTTCGGCAACACGGCACTGATAGTTCAGCATCGGCTGCTAGCGCTGACACTACCGATCAATATTCGTTGTCGCTGTATCAGGCTGCTAGACCCATCTCATCCTAGATCAGAAGCCACAAATGCGACCCAACGAGCACAGGCTGTGTTTATACTCACTTTAAATGGGAATTACCGCATGCATGAAAGAATTATCAACATCCAAGATTTTCTCTATGCCGCGCAGTGTGCCATCTAGGCCATTTTGCCCAAGCCTTACAGGATGGTTCTTCAGCTTGCCTTTAGCCGACAATTTTTCAACAATGCCAAATAATTTCCTGGTAAATCCGAAGTCTGCGAGACTTGCTGGGCTCTCTTGGCCACCTTTTGGAAATATTCTTTCAATATGTTGTTAACCCGGATGGTGGTGGTTTCCACGTCGCTTCGACTTAAAAGCTTGACGGGCATGATGGTTCCATATTCAGCGCCAGTGCCATCGGACGACAGCGCCTCAACGAAAGCCTTGGCAGAGAGGGTGAGAGGAACAGTATACCAGACCGATTTCAAAGCATTGCTTTTAGCCTTGTTGATACTATCACAAGATGAGGGGGAAAAATGAATGTCATGGAAGAGCTTGATTTCTTCTATCTAACTGACCGTAGGTCAGGCTTTTATGGATGAATTCAGTAGTGACTGTTAGTGACTGTTATCTTCGGAAATGACTGTGCCGATGATGATGCTACTGATCTCTTACTGTTAGGTCCGGCTTCTTGCTATCCGGCGTTTCGTGGCGTTGAGATGAAATATGATAGACCTAAAATGTGACAGATACTTTTACCGCATTCCGGGTCCGAGTACTTGAAAACGGCATCTGCTCCCAGAGACTTGACAAGGTCAAAATTGTGAGGGCAACAGGTTGTCAAAACCTTGTATCATTAGAGCTTAGCCAACTGGACTCCAAGTGAACCAGTGGTGGAAGAGGTGTTCTATTTCTGATTAGCTTTCAGTCATGGTTTGCTCCATTGGATCGGTAGCAAGGTTCGATTGCAGTGCCTCTTGAAACAATCCCTGCCTAATTGTTGCAATGCCGAGGGGAAATGTGGCAGCTTCGTAAAGTTCCAAACTGTCAAGGGAGGCTCTTTATGGCTAAATCGCCCTTCACGGTGTATTCTGAAAAGCATGCATCTTCCGGTTGACTGGATTTGGTGCCGTGGGCTATTCTAGTAGTCCAGTCGCCGGGCTTAAAGAACCCGTTCATGTCTGGTCCAACTTCGACAACGGTGCCAGAGAAATCGGATCCATATATAGAATTTGTACCCGGCTATTTGCACTGTATATTCTTCCAGCCTGTTCTGTTAATCGCAATTTAGTCGACTTTGACGAGGAGGTACGTTGGTCAAATTCTAGAGACTGGTACATCGAACGCGACTCACCTTTTTTCCATTGAAAGTTATTGCCTTCATAACATTGGAAATCGAAGTGATCATCTTAATTCAAGTCGATGTATATGTGAGGTACCGGTGATTTCATTTCTTTTGGCCAACGGGTTTTCTTTTGTCCTTGTACCTTGACCATGAAAGTGCTAGGATTGTTATCCTTCGTGATCAGCATCGGCTGTGGGGTCTCCGATGACATTGATCTGCAGTTACAAGGGCAGCCCCAGGACGACTCCGCAGTGCGTTGCAGCGTAATGAGTGCATAATTAGCCACATTGCATTCGGATAGATGGGCTGTAAAATTAGTAATAGCTCCTGCCCCATCACTCTACGCCGATACAATACCGTGCCCGAGACGCATTGACATGCCCATCACACACTTGACAATTCCAAGAGCACTACCGTAAAAACTCACAAAATTCCTCCATGCTCTGGAGCCCTGACATGTTTAAACTGAAATTGGTTAGCTAAGCAACCTTCATTGTCACCCCATATTCTTTTATAACCATGGATAAATCCGGGCTATTTCCTGCGATAGTTCGGTACGAATGATATCAATGGTGATTTTGGCAAGTCACGGACCTATGGCAAGGACGAATTTCATGAGGTTGTGCGGTATGGCTCTTGCAAGCAGCAAAGCAATCAAGCTGTTCACGTCCCAAAAGCCACATAAAGAAGCATTGGGATTGCTGGCCGCAGCGGACACCGCGGCTGTGGAGGTTAGATTGATTTATTGTTATTTTGTTGAGCTGATTTCATTTTGGTCATCAAAATTGATTTCCTTCTCCAGTCTTCTTCGCACCCTAGCCACCACAGCCATCACTACAGCCACGCACACACACATACGCACAAAATTACAGTAAGTTAGGATAGGGGGAGGAGCTGATACCCGGAGTAGGGTGGCACGAGTTACGGCCAATAAATCCATTTCAGCAGCAGATTTCTGGATACCGATAAAACTCGAGATAAAGAGATTTTTCAGTCACCTAGTCGACTAGTTAGACAAAGTCCCAACACCAGGCGTTTGCGACAAGAGATGCTCGTGACGACGGTTGGCAATAGTTCTTGCAACATCCAGCCCGGCCAACCCAGCTTTTAACAGTTTGGTCAATTAGTCACGTTAACTTGATAGCAATGGCTGCCAACTACCATGTGGGGTGCTTGACACCCTTTCTGCGTCGACGGCCCGACTTCGATCTCAACAATCATCACGCTTTCACCTACTCTAAGATTTCTACTGACACATCCCATTCAGCAACTAGTTTACGTTAGCTGAGGAACGAATTCAAGGATGCCATTCCTAGCTAAGTGACGGCATGATTCGGTCCATTCTTCAACCCTACTAAAACGACTACGGTGCCCCATATTCCCCTCGGTTGGTGTGACTGCGGAGGCCGCTTGTGATCCACACGCTTCGCCCTGTTGAGAAACGAGAGTATTCGAATTTCGGTGGTTGAGATACAGGCGGTTCGGTTGTGGATACACAATTTCCTATGTATTTAAGAGGGGTGCAAATCCCTAGGCTCTACTAGTTCTCAGAACTTTAATCAACCTTGTATCCATGCATCTCAACACACCCATGACATATTATTCGATAAAGTTCCTCAAAAATCATAACGAAGCTCGAAGAGAATCCACAGATCGAATAGGAGATGGAGCCGGTTCTTCCTGGAGCTTCGAATGTAATGGACAAGGTGAGCGCCGTAAGAGCACTGTTGCCTAAAGTTATTTGCCCTGAACTGACAAGCATGGCGACCTTGGTCCAGCACACAACACACCGCTACACAGGCAAAGCTTGGGGGCGAAAGTAGTGAGGAAGCTGGAGCGAATGCTTGCCAGATTTCGTGACCTGTCTCCCCTTCCCAGAGCCGCTCGATCAAGAGTGAAGGATAGCGATCCCAGCCACGCATCTCTCGCAATCCACCTTTTCCGCGTTGAATACTTTGACGGTGTTACTAAGACGGAGAGGACTGGATTTCAAGGCATAAAATTGGGCATGGCCTCTGTCATGTTACATAGTAATGCTGGAGTCTCGGAATGGTTTTAGAAAGGCGATGACTAAGCCTCGACTAAGGAATAATTCCGAAAGCAGCCAGCCCCTTTGCTTTAAATTGCACCCACAACCTCCAATCTACACACAAAAACAATGTCGGCATTCTGTATATTTTGTCTTGGTCTCGTTTAGATGTTTAGATGCAGAAAAATGGCACCAAAACCCCGGCTGACAGCAAGTAGCATACTTCTTTGCCCCCAAACACCAACATACCTGACACGCCCTTCCATCTCCAACGACATCGTGTGCACCCACCTGCTCCTCGATACTCTGGCTACACCCCCCATCCTTGACCATTATTCCCTGTCTTATAACCAAACACAGCTGGGAGCTGGGTCGCAATTTCTTGCGCTAAGCTGCGGAGCGGGCCTCCCTCAACGCTGCACATGAATGTACTGTGCTATGTAAACACGATCAAAGTATGTATTGAGCCAATCGCGTGGCAGCTCAGCGGAATTTAGACGGAGTAATTCGAACTAGGCAAGTGAAGAGCCATGGTTATCGAAATGGTGTGCAGTGTACGGCCCAGGTTTGCGCTTGACAGGTCTGACTTTTGTACTTAGACACCCGTCTTCACAGAATCCGTGGGCACAATAGTAGCAATCGGTGGTGGTGGTGCGATTCTTTTTTCCGCATCCACACTGTACACATTGAGTAAGTAGCCGTTTCGCATAATTGTGCTATTGAGGAAAAACCCACACACTGCCACATCTCACTTGCTCGTCCATGTGCCATGGTGGCAGACCTAGCTTTGGACGAAGGAGAATTAAAAGCTTGGTGGCGAGATCACAGGAGCTTGAGTAGATTGGCCTTTGTCTTGGACCTCGCATGAGGTAGCTTCTGCTGCGGCACAGGCTTCAACAGTGGGAACCTTAGCAAACACACACCCAGGTGGGCAATCATGCACCAGATGCGTGGGTAGCCAGTGACGGTATGTATTAAATAGTGGTTGTTAAAGCAATGGCGGTTGTGCGTGTATCGGCGCCGTTTATGATGAGGATGTTGTGGCGGGGAGCAACTCGATATCCGCTGGAGCACGCAGATGCGCAGACACAGCAGAAGATGCTGCAGCAAAGAGGAACAAACGGAAATAAATAAAATAGAGAAGGGTTTCTATGGTTTGCCTGGATTTAATTTACTGCTTGTCCCATGGTTGAAGGAGGATTGTGTCGTTTCGTTCGAATTTAACACAGGAGGCCGAAAAGTATTTGGGAAATCTAACATCGTACTTTCTGTGACAGGCAGTATGAGGGAGGGAGTGGGGGGGAGGATGGTGACAGTGAGTTTGCTGTGTAATGCAGGTCTGCAATGCTGCCAGCCAATCAAAAAAGTACAGTATAGAACAGTGCGAATTACTTTTAATTGTCTCAGATGCGGTAATGTCTCAGATGCGTCGGTGTATATCGTGAAAAGTTTTTTGGAAATTGTTTTGAAAAAAAAGATGAGACCTTCCGACGTCGTCTGCCCATCACGACGAATGTTAGCCAGAAAGTCCGAACATCTGGTCCTCGTTGGCCCGTTGTTGACTGAAACAATCTTTTCCGCGGCAAAGTTGGCTTCGCGAGCAGGAAAAGGCTACAGGTTTGGCAGTCACAAACAGCCAAAGTCAACACAGCCTATGGAGGTGTGGTGGAGGGCGTGATTAGTGCTGGCGCTTTGGCTGTACCGTCGTCTTTTTTTGCTGGACGGGCTTTCCAGGGAGGCGGCATGATTGAAATAGCGCATACAGCCAGCGCCCAGAGCAGCCCCACGCTTCAGGGACCTTGGCCTTTGACCTTGACCTTGATAGCAGCAAAAGTTTCGTGCCGGGGCTTACAGGAAGATTCGACATTGGTCATGACGATGGCGGAAAGGGAGTTTGTGCTGTACAGTGCGTGGACCAGAACTGTGTAATCCCGAGTTACAACGAGCAGAATTGGGGCTGGGGATGTGGAAAAGTTGGGTCAGCGGAGCCAATAGACACCCACCCTGGCTGCGCCTCCTTGATTCACGGGTCTCTTCTGCACAAGTTGCCGCTGCATGCAAGCCGAACCAACCATGGTGCACCAGCATCTGATACAGATTCTCACCGTGGCACACCACAAACCCCGCACCATGCCATCCAACACTATAGAAGACGAGGGAGTCGATAATATCGCTCGCAAATATGACCGACGTCGCCCGACTCACTACCAATCTCGGTTCCGTCGTCGAGTTGTGTGCCCAAGTCTACCGTGTTTGCCACAGCATCGCCACTGGCTTCGACCGTAACAGAGACCACCTCGAACAGCTGATAAACGAGGCTAAAACGCTCAAGGAATTGTTACAGCATGCTCAACAGGTAATCCAATCCCCCGAACATAAACTGACTGGCCATCTCCCCAAATTGCGCGACGCCGTCGACGGGTGCCAGTCGCAGCTGGCCAGACTCAGTCGAAGGCTAAGCCAGCCGACCCCCATCCGCCTCTTGATAAGCACTCGATACATGACTTCTGCCATTGCTCGCCTAGCCAGCTGCAGAGCCAGCATCAACGTTGCCATCCAAGCTATCCAGGCGTATGTCCCAGCGTATCCGTCATCTGGCTGCTGATAACCCATCTTGACACGTGCAGTGACACGACGGCGAAAACCCGGTCCATCATCCTCGCCAGCAAGCTTCAGGTTGCCGAGGGTGCTTCCTTCGATTCCCATGCCAACGAACACAATACCGGATGTCACCCAGCTACCCAACGCGACGTTCTCCAGACCGTGTACGAATGGGCCGGCAATTTGCATGGCAAACCCATACTCTGGCTCAATGGCATGGCTGGCACTGGAAAGTCCACCATATCTCTTTCCGTAGCTCGCCATTACACTGCCGAAGCCTCCCTCGGAGCCAGCTTCTTCTTCAAGAGGGGTGAAGGAGACCGAGGCAATGCAGCCTTCTTCTTCACCACCATCGTCACCCAGCTCATAACCCTGCTGCCACATTTGGCCCCGCACGTCCTGAACGCCGTAGAGAAGGACCCCCTGATATCCAAGAAGGCCCTTGGCGAGCAAATTGAGAAGCTTATCCTGCAGCCCTTTAACAAAATGGATCCAGGAGCTCATCGGCCGAAGAGCATCACCATTGTCATCGATGGTCTAGACGAGTGCGATGGCGACGAGGACATTAGAAATATCATCAAACTCCTGCCAAAGGCGAAACGCTTGACAGCTGTTTGCCTAAAGTTCTTCTTGACTAGCAGACCCGAACTGCCGACCCACCTTGGATTCCAAGACATTGGCAATGACTATGAGACAATTGTTCTACACGAAAGGCCCGTGGAGCACATCACCCACGATATATCCAGATTCATCAGGGACCAGTTGAAGGCCGTCCGTGATGATTACAACAAATTAGTAACACCTGATCGACATCTTCCACCTTGTTGGCCGGGGGATCAGGATGCCCAAAAGCTCGTCGCCATGGCCACTCCTCTGTTTCTGTGTGCTGCCACGATTTGCCGATTCCTTCGAAACTGGAACCTCAGCGACCCATCTCTTCAATTATCCAAAGTTCTGGCTTCTGAAGTCAGAGGCCAAAATGAAAAGCTAGAGGAAACCTATCTTTTGATTTTGGACCGGTTACTTATTGGTCTGAGCCCAGAGGAAGTCAAGAGCTCAGAACCATTATTGGGTCATTAGTCACTCTCGCCAGTCCCCTCTCAATATCCTCCCTTTCTCGACTCCTCTGTGTCAACAAGAAGCAAATAGACACCAAGGTAGACTCTCTTCGTTCAGTACTTCATGTTCCTCACGATCCTGATGCTGTAGTCCGAGTTCTTCATGACTCATTCCGAGAGTTCTTGACATATCCTGAGCACACTGATGGTCTTGGCCGAAGCATACTCTGCACCAACAAGAATAAAGTGCACATCAACCTTGCCGAAAACTGCCTTCGTATCCTGTCTGAAATTTCAAAAAGCGATATGCGTGCCCCTAATTCAGTGGGCGGCCTGCAAGAAGGAATTATGAAAGAAGGATACCATGAGCCCATATCCCCCGAAATCAAATATGCCTCCTTCTACTGGGTTCATCATTTGAAGGAGGGTGCAGGCGCTATACGGGACAGAGATTCCACCCACCTGTTCCTGCAAAAATATTTTCTTGACTGGCTCAGATTGCTGGGTCGGACTGAAAGGATATCTGAATCAATCAACTTGATCAGTGACTTGCAAGAACTCTCACCTGTACATAACCATTCAAGCACCATGTTTGGCCTGACTATTTACTGAGCATTTGGCAGCCTCCCGAAACCTCCGATGTCGGAACCCTTCTTTACGATGCGAAGCGATTTCTCCTCAGTTACCTGCCTGCCATTAAAACATCATCCAATCAGATATACATGTCTGCATTGTTCTTTGCCCCGGAGAACAGTGTAATACGGCGGAATTCCCAAGCCCATATTCCTCAAGATATATCTTTGTGGGGAGCCGATCTTGATTGGGGACCTTGTGCAAAGACGCTTGAAGGTCATACAGATATTGTCCATTGCGTGGCGATTTCCCATGACGATCTCCTTATTGCCTCTGCATCCTTCGATAACACTATTATGATATGGAATTCCATAAATGGAGTACACTGGCAGACCTTGGAGGGCCATAATGATTGCATCAATTCTGTGGCTTTTTCAAGCCAAAACGACTTGCTTGTATCCGCATCTGACGACGACACCGTCATCATTTGGGATGTTGGAACTGCGGAACGCATCCAGATTTTGCACGGTCATGAGAAGCGTGCTAGCTCCGCCTGTTTTTCGCATTGCGATAGCTTTATTGCGTCATCATCAGGAGACTCGTGCGTCAAGATCTGGCAAGTAAGCACGGGAACGTGCCTGCGCACCGTCCACGCAAGTACCCCCATCAACTCCGTCGCTTGGTCTCCGGATAGCAATGTTGTTTTTTCTTCAAGTCACCGCGGCACCATCGACACGTGGAATGTGCGCACAGGCTCCCAAATGCAATCTTACCAAGGCCATGATTCCTCTGTTAATTGCGTCGTCATCACAAATGACGGATCACTCATGGCATCAGCATCGTCTGATAGATGCGTAAAGCTCTGGGATATCGGAGCCGGCGTTTGCATTCGGACGCTCGCGGGCCACGACAGCTGGGTTACTTCGGTCTGCTTCTCGCACGATGGCAAGCGTATCGCCTCGACATCTTTGGATCACACTGTCAAAATATGGTGCACAAACACAGGAGAATGTCTTGATACACTCAAAGGCCACAATGATATTGTCAATTCGGTTGTTTTCTCGTCTGACGGCACATGGCTTGCCTCGGCATCAGATGACCGCACAATCAAAATATGGGAGCCCCATGTCAGCACACATCAAAAGAAGCATCGGGGACATAAAGATTGCATCAACTCACTTGTATTTTCGCCTGACCGCAGCCTCTTAATGTCAGCATCTGAAGATTGCACCATCAAGGTCTGGAACCCTGTTGATGGCAAGTGTCTTAAATCACTTGATAAACACACAAAATCAGTCAACTCGCTTGCTTTTATGCCAAATGGTGGATATTTCGCATCCGCATCAAGCGATAAGACCATCAGGATTTGGACAACAGCTCTGATAAGTTGTTTCAAAGTGCTCAAGGGTCACAATGATGCTATCCTGTCGGTGGTATTTTCGCAGGACAATACAATGCTAGTGTCTGCATCCGATGACTCCATATGTCTCTGGGACTGTAAATCATGGACATGCCGGGGAGAAATACCCGTCGACAACGGGAGAGGTTTTATTTCGATAGCGTCATCAAGAAATGATGCCGAAGTAGCGGCTGCCTTGGTTGATCGGAGCATAAGGATATGGAATACAAAGACTGGAAATTGTGTCCAGATATTTCATCACAGCTGCGATATCAATTCCGTGACATTTTCAGACAATGGCACGTCTTTGGTATCCTCATCTAGGGATGGCACCCTAGCCACATGGGATATTCGAACTGGCGAACGCAAAAGTACAATGCAAGTAGGCGCCAACTTGGAATACATGTTATTCGATGAGGCAAGTTCCCGTCTTCAGACTGAAATTGGTACCATTTGTATAGAGGAGTCGTCCGCATCGCTTGAACCTGGAGACAATTTTGGCAATCACTTCAGATTCCAAGGCTACGGATTGAATGTTGACCAAACCTGGTTGACCAAAGACGGCGAAAGACTTCTTTGGCTCCCTCCGCAGTATCGCCCTTGGCGCTCAGCTATTGCAGGATCGACAATTGTGCTCGGCTCTTTGGACGGAAGCGTCGTTATCATCCGCTTTCCCCAGCCGCACAATCAGGAAAAGCTTGATGAATTCCCATTGACGTCGATTTCGGCCTTTGATCTCGGGCTGCCTGACGATCACAACGACATGGGTTTCCGTAATCCCTGGCAGGGTGGCACAGGCACGTTAAATGTGCTGGTCAAAGTGACTCTTTTCTTGGGTATAATCTTCATGATTGGAACTCTCTTGATCACGTATAGCATGCTTGGCAACCCCGGAATTAGCATACATTTGGGGATTGGTGTTGTTGGGATGTCTATTGTCGGGTGCATTTATTTATGCTGGCGTTGCCTGACGCGGGGCTATAAAACTGTCACTAAAAGTTAGTCTTGGTATTACTGTTCTGAAATATTTCACAAGGCCAAACGTGTCGATATTCCTAATAAGGTCCGAGGCAGAGCGTGCTTTACGTAGACGCAAATAGACGTGCTAGACTTTCACCCACCGCAAACAGCGTAATAGCCTGGCGCGACTAATGCAGTAATGGTAGACTAACTTAACTGGCTCCGTGCTCTGTAGAGGCCAAATCCATATACAAGTACTGTTAATAATGGCATAAGGCATATCTAATAACCCTCGGCCCACATACAATTTGTGCATGGCTTGCTAACGGGATTTCATAACTTAGAAGCGGGGGTCTTCGTATTGATGTGTATCGCTGTCAAATACAGAAAGATTCAAACACGCAGTTTTTTTATTTTCAAGTCCTTGCCTAGGTCTTTCGGTTCGCATAATCGGTTCCGACCCAAGGCCGACTCCAGTAATACATCTCAAAGTAATGAATGCCCTATCATAAGAATAGTCTCGTTCATCAAGGGAATGTAGTCGTTTTCCACGAGCCTGATTCCTGCAGAAATACGACCCATACACGTCTCGTTCTGCTCTCAGACTATTTGGTATTCAATTCGCTGTATTGCCGGATGCGTCCTTGTCCCCAAAGTAGGAGCTGTGAATGTCTTGTTCCGCCCCGGAGACACTTGGCAGCTTTTTCATAAGCTTGCTGACGAAAGGAGGTTCTTCAGAGAAATGAGAACCGTTCCCATCTTGTTCTGTCCCAGATTTGGACAAATTGGTTGAAGCGGATTCAGCCTTGCCATTGAAGTAGGAACCGTAAATGTCCTGTTCGGCTCCAGATTTTTGCGGTAATCGGCTATTAATCTCGCTTAAAAAAGGGACTGCGCCCCCAGAAGAGCTGCCCTTAAACTTTTGTTCGGCCATGAGGCAAGTAGCTTCTTCTTGAGCCATGGTGCATTGATTGAAAGGTGGATTAATCGTAGCGAGAATGCGGGTTTTCCCTCAAGGTATCTTATACTTGTTTCCATGATCAACACAAGTTTCAGAATCATGATGTCATCGGCGGTGTGGCGACACCACACCAACTGAGAAAGCTGCAACATGACGTCAAGATTTTGTCTTCGCATGGCCTGTCATCCTACTAAATTATTCCTATGTTGTGAATTTTGCATCAAGCAGAATTCTACATTAAAATTGACACCTGATTAGACCAGTTGTTGATCAATTGATCTTTTGTGCCTGCGGCTCCGCACCTCGAGGCTGTGCATGCAGGTTACAACGGGATCTCAAGTTTGAGCACAGAATCAGATTGCATGATAAAATAGCATCTCAGTGATCATGATACTTGGTTTCCGCTAAAGAATAAACAAATACAAATGAAAGGAACAAACTAATAGCATGTTCACTTTCTTACGCCGTTCTAATCGTCGAGTGCAAGCAACCTTGTTCTGAAAATGCGACAGGATTGATGCCGTTTTCCGCGAAATAAACGGCGGCCAGTGGGCTTCAGAACACAATGACGCTTGAAACCCACTAACAACGGCTTTTCCCTCGACGCCCACTCTCAATCCGTCCTCCTCTGAGTCTCATGGCGCAGATCTTACAACTAATGTACTCGATCAGGCGCGAAGCAGGCAGCATCAGGCAGCGGTAGGCAGCAGTTAGCATGGGCGCGCTTCAATTGGATGAGGCCATGGCCGCCGCCCTCCACCCTGTTTCGTTAGGCAAAGGTAAAGCCACACCTTGGCAATATAGATTTCCCGAGTATCTGTCTATTAGGAGAGGAATGGTTACAGATCTACGCAGCTGTTAGATCATACAAGGGTCTCTACGATGGAATGCAGATGCATTAGCCAAGCCACAAATGGCCGGTGCACGTGGGCCGGCCGAAAATATGCCTGCAGCGACAGCGTAAACGCACGCACAGCAACGGCTGTCTGAAGACTTTTCAACCCCCCTAGCCTCGGCTACGTAACCCTACACTCTTTCACAGTGAGAAGGCTCATTTGCTTAGAGCAAGAACTCTACCCAAGTCATATCATCCACTAACAATTTGAATCGTGCACATCCCCACGTTGACACTAACAGACAATGCACTTGATGCTGGAAAGCACAGTGCCGCAGTTTGACATGCAACAAATTCACAGCCATCAAACAAGGCGCTGGCCACGCTCAGCATCGTAGAGTCGATTCTCTCCCCCTCTTCTCCCACAACCGGCAACATGTGCACTACGTGCTCCGCCCCTCGTTGGATCAGAATTCAAGCGGGTCCACCCGTATACAAACTAGCTTCATTCCATGTAATCTTTTTACCCCAGCATGAGCCCTAGGCTTGTGCAGAAGCTCTACCAATTTAGACTCCATGGCACCCCTTGTCTAGGACTAAGTGTAAAATCAAAACCGACAGTAACAGAGTTTGGGTTGCTGAGCTTGTGCGACAATGACCCAATGTCCTGGACCCCTAAAAATTGAGTAAAAGCCAAGGTGAGGCTTAGAAGTCAGCTGAACAACGCCACGCCGCGCGATCCATGTCCAGTTCAGATGCACGATCCAATTACTTAGCTAGCTGCTCAGCCTTATTTCACGCCACACCCGGGTACCCAATGGCCTTACTCCGCCAAGCATTTCGCAGCAGCCATGGTGAATACTATATCTGCCGTGTCTAGGCCCAGGCCTCTTAGTTACAACGACAGCTTCGAAAGCTGAATCTGCCCAAGTCCTAGCGGCTGTGCTTTAAGAACATCTCGCTCCCCCGCACTCAGCCTTCACCTCTTCTTCCAGGTATATGCCTTATCGTTAGAGTTGTACGAGCCTCTGCAACGCCTGCAGATGTCCTTTTACAATGCACCAGCCTTCGCACCGCCCTACGAGAGCCAGGGCTATGTTCCCGGATACCAATACGGCCAATATGGGCAGCCGGGACTGGTGCCGGGCTACCAAGCGCCCATAGAGCAACAGCACCTACACCAATTTCATGGCCTTGAGCACCGTGAGAAATGCCGCCTACCACAGTCAGGGGTCAACTGGAACAGGGGCAAACGTCTTGCGGTTCTGATTGTGTGTCTCGTCTTGCTGGTAGCGCTTGCGATCCAGACGTTCCTCGCCGTGCTCATGGTCCGGAACTTGAGCACCAACAGAACCGGGTTCGAAGCCGACAGCCCCGAGTTTCCTCTGTACAAGAACACCGTCTTCGAAAACTGCTCCTCTTTTGATCCAGACCCTGCCATGTGCCGCATGGTGGCCGAGGAAATGGCCCTGCGTCCGCGTCCCGGGGGGATCCCGCAGAGTGCCAAGTTCTTGACCCAAGACTTCTTTCCATTTGACGTGGACAAGCTGGAGCTGAATTACGATACGAACGTATTCAACTACACCTACAGCTGGTGCCAGGCCGTGAGCTGCTTCAAGGGATACAAGGTCATCCCATCGACGCCATACCCCTCGGCGTACCTGCCGAACCGATTTACCGTCTGGGACTCGGGCAACATGGCCGTGGTCGCCTATCTCCTATCCTACATAATATATTGTTGGGACCGCATTCACCACGACGAAAACAACTGCAGAGGTCTTGGGGACGTTACCATTCTCGGATGGATTGTGAACGTCTACGTTGTACTTGGGCCCTTTGGCTGGTGGTGGTATTCATTTTTATCCAGCGCCGCCCGAGGCTTTTGGTACTGGGGGTCCATGTCATTTGCTGCGTGGACCGTGATTTGGCATCAATCCTATGAGCTGCGGTTCCACCCTTACTCCTGCGCCATGTCGGGCTGTCCGCGGTTGAGGAAATTCTTCATCCTGTTGGCAAGATTTCTGGCTTTTGCGCAATGGGCCACAACGGGGATGTGCATGCACCTCTGGTGGTTTTGGTGGGACTCTGGCTACTTTGCTGTGACGGGCTACGAGTGCAACGAGTCCGAAGTTGCGGACGCGCCCGGCACCACGACATGCTCGCCGCAGCATCTCTGCTCAACCGCAAAGAATTGGATGCGGCTGAGCCAGACCTTCTGGAGCTACGAAACCGTGCCGCCGGGCTCGTGGATCTTCATTGGGCACTTTTGGGCGGCAACCGTTGCCATTGCATCACCCTATCTCTGGGCATTCTTCACCGAGGCATGTTCGTTTTCCTTTTCCAGGGTGAAGGCTCGCGCTAGAGGCGTTAATGAGATTCCTCTCTATGGCATGATTGTAGCATCTCTCTACATCATTGCCTGGGGTTTCATATACATCGCGTTGGGAGGGGGTATCCACGGTGAGCAGTTCTCAGTTCGGGATCGCTGGGGTCCGCTTGCTATAGACGAGGAGTGCCATGCCGTTCATATACAGTTAAGTCCGTGGAAGCATTTCATGGATGTCGACACCTATTGGAGGCCATTCTGGATAGCCAAGGCTTGGTTGAATGCCTGATGGATGTTAGGGAAAGGCGCCACCAATGAATTGATCTTGCGTTTCTCAGAGTTAGATGGTAACGAGAATGACATCGTATACGTGCGCTTAATGTACTTCGAAAAAATCTCTTGCAGTGCATGTGAATACCGTATCTCTTGTGATGCACTTGAGGCATGCTTGTGGCCCGGGAATGTAGGTCTGAACCTATATTGCTCCTTGATAACTTTCCTGATGCAATCAAAGCTATCGCCAGGAATATCCAGGCCCATAAAGCGTCAAATGGCTTCCGGGCCCAATTATTTGGCGGCTGGAAAACTTCCACCTCGTTGGTGGTATGAGATGCAATCAATATCTGATTCAATGTTCTTTAAGACTTTTCTCTGGATATGAGTCACGTTCACGTTGAAAGACTTTCAAAGAATCACGATCTCAGTCTCGGCAAGTGCAGCGGCAAAGATCCTCGTGGTCCACTTGCCATCAACAGGGAGGCCAAAGGGGAAAGGTCCAGCCCTGTGAGAGCTTGGCATACTGTCATGCCCCACAAGACCAACGGCTAATTCAAATGGGACCAACAAATTATACAATAAAAAAAGACTCCATTGGATATTTTCAAACGCGACCTATGATACATTGTAACCGGCAACATTAAGTCCTTTTCCACGCTTCTTGCGTCATTTTGATGGATCCTTTTCATATTCAAGTGTGGCTTGCTCAGATGTCGGCATCAACCGCCGCGGTGGGTATCATTTAACTAAGCAAATACACTGTCGGCAGGGAAAACCTCGCCCTCATCCCACTGTGAAAACGGTTAGTAACTGCGACATGAGGTTGCACCTGATGGGGGGAGGAGGCATACGTGTTCAACAATACATCCGTCGACAAAACGGTAGCGGTCAACAAGCTCGGTGCCGTTGGCAAAGTAGTTGAGCCAGCCCGTGTCACCCTGGAACGCCATTCGCACGACACTGATGTTGGTCGGCGGCCAGAGGTTGCTAAGATCATTGAAAGCGAAAGTAGGGCCATTCTCAGCTCCGGGGTGGTGGTTCTGCGGATGGTGTTAGTCTGGTGTTGATGCAAAAGCAGTGGACAGGCAGTAGACATACAATGTAGTCCGCGGAGATGTATTCAAAGGCCTTGTAGAGATCCTTGTCGACAATGAAGGCATTGCCGTAGCGGAAGAACCTCTTGTCCGTCTCCTCGCCCTCGGGAGGGTTGACGAGAGGCTCACAGGGAGGTGGAGGAGTAGCAGTGGCTACAGCACTCTCGGATGGGGTCGCGGTGACGGAGCATGGAGTTGTGGCGTTGGCCTGGTAGGGCAGAGCCATACCGAGCTGGGCCAGAGAGGCCGTGATAGTGAGCGAGAGCAACCAATGCATGGCTAGGGCAGTAGAGCTAAGAAACGAGTGTGGTGTTTGGCTTGCCGAGCTGTGATGAGCTGCGATGAGGTTGGAGAATGGAATTCAAAAACGAAGGAAAAGGGCTTCTTTTAATAAGTTATCAAAAGAAGAAAGGGAAAGAAGAAGAAAAAAACAGGCACCATACCCCCTCACAGCGTGGACACGAGAGGAACCATGGGCGTGCCAGGCCCGAGACGAGCAAATAGTGATCATCGCGAGCTGAGATGCAGGCCGATGCATGCTGTATGCAGGCCAGCCGGGATGTGATTGGGCTCACCAATAAGGCTCAGGTGATGGCTGACGGGCGGCCATCTGTGGCTGCTCGTATCAGTCAGCCAAGTACATGCACGTTACAGCGCTAAGCCCGGCATGGTTGTGTTGTATCTTTGTCAGATCAATCAATCTCACACTCGGCCAAGCCTCCACCGCAGGTGCCGTAGCATGCGACCAGAAGCCCACTTCCGGCTCTCTGTCGACATGCAGCGCCCCTTAATGTCGGCCCCGGGAACAACAACTCCGCGCATCCAGGACGGACAAGAAGAGACCATCGCATGTCTCATGGCCCCAAAAATATGTGCTTACCTTGGGGCGCGCGACGCCTCGTTTTTGGGGCCCACAGCGACACCTGCATCTGCACAGGTGAGTCTTTTAATCATTTGGCCGGAACAGCCATGCCCTCACCCCCGCCGGCACCCACGGCCTCTCTGCACCGTAGGTGCCCTCTCCACGTGTCGCGGTGTTGCTCTCGACAGACCCGGCCGCGATGCCACTTCGGCTAGCCAGAGTAAGCCAAAGATCAACGGAACATAGATAAGCCCCCTCATTCCCAGCTGCGAGGGAGCGCCCGGGGCGCTCGATCCTACAGTAGCTTCGAGTGCGACCGTCTGAACCTGACTTATGCGCTTCTCCAGATGGTTTGTTGTCAATCCTCTCGGCCCGCGTCAGACACCGCGCCGCCAATCACGGCCGCCGCAGCTCGAGCCACGGGTGCAGCTCGCAGCATCGGATGGAACCACAGCTGCATTCCGTACTCTGGCCGGAGATTTCGTATTATCAGAAAGACCTGTATTGCATACCGCTCCGGTGCCCCTTGTGTATCCGTTGGTGCGCTTGCCTTGGCGTCCCCTTTGGCCAACGCTTGTAAGACCCTATCACGGCCCAATGACGTGAACAAAAAACCACAACTCATCTTATCCCCCTCTCTCTCCTCCCCGCACCGCATCGAGACTGTAGTATTTGACATGGGGCTGGATGCTACTCCCGTCACCCTATTGTTGCGTCACTGTGCTCTTCGCTTGTCCTGAAATCTTGGAAAAAACCGAGCCTAGCTCCCTTGTTGCAACAGCAGCATCAATCCACACGTGTGCTGACCAAGGCGGATTGATAGCCGGATACATTTCCCGTTGTGACACCGCCGAAACGCACACGCAGGATGAACCCTAAGACGTCTAATTCCTGTGCTCTCTGCTGTAGCAAATCCCATTCGCAGGTACCCGACGCCGATGCATCCTCTCTCTCACTCTCTCTCACTCCGCTGGCGGCTCCCGCACCTCTCAGCATCGCATCCCACCGCCAACAAAACGCTTGAGCCTGAATCCCGCGGTGCAACCAACCAACGTGCGGTAAGAAAGAAGAAAAAAACGCACGTACCACGGGCATTTTCTGGACCAAGTCAGAGAAGCATCGCGGCTAATCAGGTTTCACGCTGCCACATGTGTCGGGCATTTCCCAACAAGGGTCACCTTGCAAAAAGACATCTCCGCGCCCATTGACGCACACACAAGACATGATGCCGGTCGCCATCCTTGGCTCTTGAGCTGGCAACCCACTCGACAGTTGCATTGCCGTCCACGACATGTCGACAGTATCCACCAGATGCACGCTGCGCACTCGGTGAGGGCCACAACATAGAATTTCCTCCAATGCCAGCTGTCGCAGCAGACAACTCCTCAGCACCGTCAAGGGTGCACTCAACCAACATGAAGCATTGTTTGCCAAGTCTTACACGCTTATATGGGTCGAATGGATCATTAAAGGGCAATGCAACGGCTCAGCTCATGCAGTCCGAGCTGTCCGATCAAGGAGCGCCTCTTCTCACCCGTCAGGGAATTCAGGTAATTTCAAATCCCCACCTCTCGGCTAGTCGAGCGGTCCATGTTTGCAACAACTACAACACCAAGAAGAAGAAAAAAACTCCTCCATCACTTTCATCACCTTTTCATCAACAGTGGGCAATTATACGTACGGTCGCGACGTCAAAGCGCAGTGTTGTGGTTGGATACCAGCAAAAGCAAGGTTTGCATGAGCTTACTCAGTAGGAACCGCACATCACTACGGGTTCGTTGCAACGACGGGCCATTCTGCTTCACCCATAATCTTACTCACGTTCTCTTTAAATTAAGCTTATTCAACGCGTTGCAGCAGGATGACTTCTGTCAGTTGAGACGAAACGGCGGGACCCTGATGCGCGTCGCGTCGCACCGTGCCTTTTGAATGGCCACCTCTAGTCGCAACCCGATTAGATTGTGTCAAGTTAGGGGTCCCCCCTCCCCCAACGAAGTCTCCAGAAGTACCAGACGATCTGCAAATGGAACCAATGAATCCGTCGATTCCAAAAGAGAGCTCGTCGAGCACACCCGCTCGTGGCTGAAGCTGGATGGAGCGAGGAGCTAGTGGCTGGGTTGAGGCGGGACGAAATCCTCTTCTTTCACGAGGACGCCCAATCCTTCGACAGTTGACCACATGACACACCGAAGCCTTTTCTTAGCCTTAGGATTCGCCCGAGGCCTCCGTCTGAGCAAGAATCATGTTGCTTTTTGCCCGAAAGTGTCTCTGGTCACGTGTCGGGTTTGCTTCGAAACCCGAGATATGCGGGGTGATGCAATGGATTATGTTAGCACCGACGAGTCATCCCGTCGTCATTAAGCAGCAGTTGAAACAGTAGTCGGAAAAAGAGTTGTCCCGCATGCAGTTCGTCCCAGGTATTGACTGTCCTTTGGGTTCCCTCGAGCGTGCATGAGCCCAAGTTAATTCATCTGACCCTGAACTGCCGTGATACCAAACACTCGGTACTGGGGACCGTAGCAGCAAGATATGCTTACTGCCGCACAGACCATGTGAAAACGCCCGAGATCTGCAAAGCGCTTTCACAAATCTTGAGCAACTTCAAGTGCAACTATCAAACGAGACTATGCAGTGTAGTTGTGAATTAGCCTGAGTCTATAAAGTTATAGACTATGCTTCTCTATCCCCTGTCGGTTTGCGGCACGGGTAATGGGTGGGCCCAATAGGAGATCGGATCTCCGATCGAAATCGATGAATTTATCCGGTCAAACACCAACACATAAACACAAGCGGCTAGCAAGCTTCTAGAACATGACTTTTATTGTAGAAACCTTTTTTAAAAATGATTTGGAATAGCTCATAGGACAAAAAGTGGGCATGGTTTTGGGGTCCTCGCTTGGCACCCCCAAAAATGTCACTCCTCACTCATCTTCTGCGTGATTCTCCAATGTCAACGGAAGATTCAGGCCTGACCAGACCCTACAAAGGTAATAATGCACCTGAGCACTTTCTTTTTTTAACCAAAGAGACTAGCTAACATTCTGACCTTACGCCAAGCCCAAAGCGCGACCAAAGTCTTGTTCGTGGGGGCTCTCTAGGGTAACTCAGCTGCGTCCCGTCTCAGCTGTCGGAAGAGATTCACATAAAATCTCCGTGCCACGTGACCAAAGGGTAAGCCGTATTTTTAGCAGCCAATGGCACTCGGGTTTCTTATTTTAGATGCGACCCTCAGCCGAACAAAGCACCAGGTGACCATGTCAGAGCCGGCCGTTGGAGTTGAAAGCACGGCAAGTTCGGATTGACGCTGTGTCGAACCATTGGACCGAGGCGCAAGACATTTTGGTGGCTGGTGGTCGACTTCGTGGCAGTCGTTTGTGGTTCTGACCCTGCACCCGAGCTGGGCTGTGGCGAGGCCGACTCCCTCTTGGCATCATCACGCTGCCCGCTGCTGCCTGTCGCCCAACAAGAAGCGCCAGCATGTGACGTCAACAGGAGCTGAAGGGCCATATCTAAGAAAAGCGCTCCGGAGCAGCGCCGAAATCAGCCACTCTGAACTGTATTTGCGGCTAGCAAAGCCAAAATTCGGCGGTAAAGATGCGCCGCATCATTAAGGTGCGACCCAGCAGTGGCTCATGTTGTGAAATGCGACCATGGTGAGACTTGGGTGCGCCTATTCGTCCGCTGGCGTGTTTAAGCTAAAGTCAAGGGCTTTAGTGCATTGCCTGCGTAGATCTTAACCCCAAGCCATGTCATAGAACGCATCCGTCATCCCAGGCCGCGCATTGGTCGATGGGTGCGCTGATCATCGGCTCTTGAACAGCAGATGGCTCCAAATTGACACTTGAAGCGCTGATAATTCAGGCGTTGCGCATTGAGCGAGGCTGGCGAGGCCAGAGCATCGCAAACCTACGGATTGATCGAGATGCATCTACTTGCGTTCAACGGTGGGATTAGTATGCGCAGTGACTTATGCTGGATGCAATCACAGCCTAAGCAACGTTCGTCTGGTCCCTGGCGTAGAGAAAGGTGATGTGACTAGTGATGGTGATAATTTGCAAAATCATGCCTAAGAATAAATTCTTCAAGTATAAGTAGGCTGCAAATAGTCCTTTAGAATCAAAATATCATCCTCATCACTCACTCACACACATACACAAACAGAACAACCTCAACCTTTTACTCACTCTAAACACGACTTCCAAGGTACACTTTAAAACTCCATCCAGTCGACCCAGCTAACAAGCCGCCCAGTCCAAACACTACTCGCCAAAATGCAGTTCTTCAGTACCGTCACCATGCTCTTCGCTCTGGCCTTTGCTGCCGTCGAGGTTGCTGCCGCTCCTCAGAGCCCTACATGCCTTGCCTGCAACAGCATTTCCGACATCTCTCAGCGACAGGGCTGCAAGAACCTCAACTGTTAAGGATTTGACCTTGTTCGAACCTCGTGGTTATGAAATAGAGACAGATAGATTACAGATGGAGTGCTATTTTTCCCATGGCGGTTAGGCTTTTGAGATCTCCTTAGACTTTATATTTTCAATCAACACTCTTTCACACTTAAATTTCACAACAGAGTACACAAAGTCAGTGCCTTCTCATGCTGTACATGATGTGTGCACAAACATCTGACGATAGATCTCAATATGAGAAAGAGATGCGGTGTGGCGTCAGGGAAGTGTGCTACCCCCGGTACCCACACCTTTTTGCGGCTCAATTCTGCCAAGTCCAACAGACTTCGAATTGGGTCCTCGCCAAGGCTACTCTTGTGGGCTCCTGGGTAAATGGCACGAAATGTGGGGTGAAACCGTCGGGTAAATGTTCCGATGACAAGAGACTGCAGGGGAGATGAGGCTAAAACACCGGCATTTCCAAGAACTGCCGTGAGGAGTCGCTTAGCGAAATGGCTGAGAGACATCACTACTGCAGGTGTAAAAATGCAATGGACATCCGGCCTAAGTCTGCATCACGTTTGAGGCTAATCCAGCTTTGGAATAAGAACAAACACTTATCCTCCTTGGACTAACTGACACGTCGCATCTCGCGGCTATGATAATTCTGCTGCTTTTTGTGTTTTGGTGGTTTGACCTCCGCAGTCACCCGCATGTCGCGTTCGCCTCTATTTCGCAAACTTGTAACATAGTGTACCGTAAAGTGGCGTTGCACTCGTCCATCGAGAGGTGATACCTCAGACCAGTTGTCGCACGGGTCGTGCGATCTGAGTAACGGTCTGGGTAACGAACTGAAACCTCCAGTCTCACATCGGCGTTGCCGAGAAGCTATTCCCAAGATGGACCCGCCCCATAAATTTCCGTTCGTCGGCTTTCGGGGTTCAGCAATGACTCGCCGTGGATATGAGGCCCCACACAGATGCCGAAGAACCGGTTCTACAAGCTCGTATGTAGGAAGCTTGCAATGACGATTTTGCCTCGATGCGAAATGGAATCTTGGCCTTGTGGTATGCCCAGTCCCAAGCCTTATAGGGAAAACTTGTTTGGGAACGAGTTTCGATCTGAAGCCTGCCTCGAAATAAGCATCTCGCGCAGGAAATGGACTGTAGGAAATGATAAACTACAAACTAGCGGCCCCATTCTGTGAACTGTCGTGACACATTTGCGTCGTGCTCCACTTCCTGTTCCAGAAAAAATTAGTCTTAGTGCATGCTCCACCAAAACCAGAGTCGACGAAGGGTAACTTGAGACTTTGCTATGTCTTGGATTTAATTCAGTCATGTTTCTTTAGAGAGAAAAGAGAGACTAAGTCTCTGTGGGAACAGTTGGAAGTTGCCGAGAGAAAGCGAGAGTTTCTGCATCAAGCATGTTCTTGCTATGAATAGTAACTGAACTTATACATTTATCAGTCATACAACATATGCTGTTGATGGACATGGTAAAAAGTAGCTGTTCCACGGCAAGTTCAAGATGCAGATGAAAAGTAGAGAAAGAAATGGCTCGGTTGTTAAGGCACGAAATAAAAACGGATTGTTTGTAAAGAAAGCAATCGATAAGTCTATATAATCTGCAAAACACGAAATATACAATCTATAATACTCCATTATGTCTGCATTGAGACATGATTACTGCTGCCCCGGGAAACATACACAATCTAAAATCCGGCTATATTCCATGTTGTAGTTTGGATAATGTCCAAAAATGTGTTCTTCCATAATAAAATAGCTTATAGCTACTTTACAAGTGGCTGGAGATGCGAGCCATAACGCTGTGGTCATAAAGATCCTGGTGGTCGGCCTTGATCATGTCGGCGCCCTGAACTCGGGTTAGCTTGCTTTCTTGAAGGGTGTCAGTGGGAACTCGCCTTCTCGCCAATCATATAGACGGAGTTTTGGATGCGACAGTCAGGGATGACAGGGATGATGGAAGCATCAACGACACGGAGGTTCTTGACACTATGAACGCGGAGACCAGAGTCAACCACGCCTTGCTGAATGCTCTTGGAGAGACGGGTCGTGCCACACGGGTCTGTCAAACTTGTAAGTGATAACTCAGCGAGCGGGAAATGATGTACTTACGGAAACCAGTCTGGCTGCGGTCCAAGACAGCCCTCTTCATCTCCTCATCAGACTCGAGGGGCATCTTCCAAGGGTACTCTGCGACAACGATATCCTTGAATCCGGCGCCAGTGGTCAAAAGATCGTAGGTCCAGCGGACTCCTTCGCGCATGGCAAGGATATCGAGGTCGTTGCCAAAGAAGTTGACGTCAATGTCAGGCTGGACCAGGGGGTCTGTGCTGAGTAAGGTCACCTTGCCCTCGGACAGGGGACGGAGCAAGTCAACAATGACGGTAATGTAGTTTCCGCTCTCGGGGACGGGGAAATGCCACTGGAAGGGCGAGCTGAACATGCCGACAAAGTCAAGCTCGAAATGAGGCTGGCCACCGGGACCGAAGGGGTCGCGATGGCCGTTGGCAGCCTTGGCTTGCTGGTAGGCCTCGTACTTCTCGAGGCGCTCGTCAATGCGAGGGAAGCCAACAAGCTCCAGGAGACCGGAGCCGACTGGGCCGGTCTTGTCGCGCTTGTACTGGGAAACAGCAGCTTGGTTTGCAGAAGTCTTGCGAAGAATGATGTCGTCAAGGCCGTATCCGTCCTTGATCTGAAGAACAAAGGGGACAATGGGGTGGTCCAAAAGGTGCTGGCCAACGTGGGGGGAGTTGACCTTGACACTGATGCCGTTCTTGGTCAGCTCAGCTGCTGGGCCAACACCAGAGAGCATAAGCAGCTTGGGAGTCTCAAAGACACCCTGGGACAGGATAACCTCGCGGCTGGCGTAGACGCTGAGTTCGGCCTTGGTCTCAGGGTTGATGACAGTGACACCGAGACAAGCCTTGGTGACTGGATCGATGATGAGCTCCTTGGACATGACACCATAGAGAACGCTGACGTTGGGCTTGTTCTTCAGGTACAGGAAGCTGCCTTGGCGTTGACCACCGTAGATGGTCTCTACGCAGTGGGTAAGACCTTTCATCTCGCCCTCGAAAATGTCCTCGCTAATAGGTAGACCTTTAGACTTCCAGGCCTCGGTGAGAGCATCTCGGAACGGCTTCATCTCGGGTACCAGGTCGGCGTGTTCAATCTGGATGGGGCCGCCGGTGCCAATCTTCTTGAGGTCATCCGAGTACAGCTTCTTGGTGTCGTGGTAGGTCGCGCACTTGCGGAGGTAGTCGACACAGCCGGCCCAGTTCCACTCGGAGCCGCCAAACTCTTCCCAGTCGTCAAAGGTGGGCTTGGAGCCGGGGATCCAGGTGAAGTAGTTGCCGAGCGAAGATCCGCCAAGACCCTTGCCGCGGGTGTTGGGCTTCTCGACACGCTCATAGTCGTCGCGCTTGATCATGGTGGACTTGTATCCCCAATCATACTGGCTACCGCGCAGATTGAAGGCTTGAGAGGGCGTGGTGATCATGGGAATCTGTTGAGGGTTGGGTGCACCGGCTTCAATGACGAGAACGCGAACCTTGGGGTTCTCGGCGAGACGACCAGCAACCGCGTTGCCAGCGGTGCCACCGCCGACGATGATGAAGTGGTACTCGTTTCCGTTTGCGACGAAAGCCATTGTGTTTTTGTCGGAGGGTGTTAGAAACTTGGGAGGAGATTATGTGTTGATAATGGAGAGAGGTGATTAAGTATTGTTGGCGTGAATGCAGAAGTGATTGCTTGATGATGATGAGAAAGTAGCATTCTTGAGGGAAATTTCACCAGATATTTATCCTGGGAATGACAATTCACATGCGGTATAACCTTACGAAGTCTACATCTGCAAGTTTGCGTCTTCAATGCCGTCTCAGGCGTTGCATCTCGCCCGGTGTCCACGATGATGAAAGTCTAGACGATGCATGCCTTCCGTGCAACCTCCCGCCGAGCTATTCCCGAGTGCGGCGCCCGGCAATAAGGCAAAGGCTGGCGGAGAGTGGGTCGCGAAAGCTCGGCATCTCGGCGAACTCTTTAAGCAGCATCGACGTCATCGGACAGAGCTTGGATTGGAGGCTGAGCGCGATGTCACTCACATAAGACACAGTGGCAATGTTTTGGGTTGTTCCACGACTGAGGCTTATTCGCTTCCGCGTAGCCGTTGCCATTGGCCTGTCCGAAGCCGAATTATCCGCTCGCGCCAAGTCGGGATTCAGTGCCATGGATTCAAAGTGCCGCATCTCGTCTATTATTATTCTTTTGTCGGCAGCAAGATTTCATTCGGTGCGTGGTATTCAGAATTAATGACGCATGCTTTTCGTATCGCACAACGTGCGCGAGTTGATTTTAGGGCTGCCAAAATCGTACCAGGGCACACAACTACGCTGATTGTCGTGATGCTTGATGAGGAAAATTCATCCCGGTTCATGAAGTACGTTTCACCATCTAGTTCACTGGATCTCAAATGGTGTGATGATGGCGTGAGGAACAATCGCATAAATATGGAAGAGATGGAATGATAGGCCAGAATTGTCCAGCATGCACATGCCCACCTTGTCATGTACGTTAGATATCTTCTTCCGACTAACGTTCGACAGCCACTTATGGACACTGGATTTGCTAGAGGATGCATAAACTGCATGCAAGTGAAGACTATAAACTTGGATTGGCTCCAAAACCAGCTCCAAAGGTGCTGTGGGATCAAGCCGCAGCGAATACAACCATTCTCCCTGTGAGCTACCCTGTAACCGCTAGATTCGCACCACGAAGTGAAATTGGGGCCTGTACTTCGCCGCACTGAATAAGTACCAGAATTTTGTGTGGGTGCCGTTCGAAACGGTCTTAAACTTTTTCCGGATTAGCATAACCCGACTGTAGTGAATGAAACCCTGCACCTTTACCCAATCATTTCATCTCCTCGCATCAATTGCGAATCAAGACAACGTCGCTACTGGGCGAGCAACGACTTGAGCCCACAAATGCAGATACGCTTCCTTTTGATCCCATTGGCCTGGCTGCACTGTCGCTCGGCGAATGGAACATGGGGTTACTGATCCAGCCTCGGAGCTCTGCTCCCCGGACCTATAAGAAATTATTTCGAGGTTCCAATGGGATTGCTTCGCGCTGGCGCAATCTGCCACATTGCCAGCTACGACAAGAGGGAAGTGACCCACTCCTCTAATGCGTAGTGCAATGGTGCCCTATATCCATTTGACACAATCTCGCAATAGTTGTAGTCTTTGCCAATTCAAACCACCCCAGAGAACTCAACACCGGCCCTTGCTGGACTCGGCAGAAAAGTTATGTTGGGTTGGATTTTACTCGCCGCCCTCCTTTTGTTCGTGTGACCCATTACGGAAATGACTTGGCCTCGCCCACAGATCTCGTTGCCACCAACGCTGATCCAGTTTTTATGTCTTGGCAAGCTAAGGTATCGCCTAGCGGAAATTATTGTACATGCATGGATCGTCTGCAAATGGAGCCAAAAGAAAGGAAAATCGGGTTCCCAAAGGTTTATTCGTCTCTTCTCACTTCACTTGTTGTCTTTCAGTTCTTTTCCTCGAGTAGGCCCATTGGCCTTGAACTTTCCCTGTCGCAACGCAACGTCTTGTTGATCTCACAGGTCGCCTCAGACAACTGGGGCATTGTGGTGGTTGGCCTGAGCTTGTGGGTCCAACAAGGCGACACTTACTATGTAAGCACTGAGAACGGACAAGGGCGATCGCAAAGGACCCTCCTAAAATATAGTGCAGTTGGACTATTGAATGTGGCGCGCCTTTAGGGTCTCGCTAATATTTAGCTTGTGTCGTGGTTTGTCCTGAGCTTGTGTTGCTTGAACAATAAACCGTAAGAAGTGTGGAACGTCTAAAGCTCGGGGCAATGGCCGCGGCTGGATTCAATCATGAATCAATAGTTTACAGCTCATTTGGACAACCGTCCAGGGGGTAGCTCGCAAAACGACCCAGTAAATGGTCCCACCTCGTACTATATAAGGCTGAACGCCACTGCTGTTCAGTTTAGCAGTTTGGTCAAGAACGTAATCGCAATCCCTGGGTTTCTTCTCCGATACGCCTTTCAGGGCCTTCGCTCTAACCTCACCAAAATGAAGGTGGTTTTCCCTCTGGCCGTGCTCGCCTCCACGCTTGGCATAGCTTCCGCCAGCGCTGGTACCTACACGGACAAGACCTGCACGACATTTAAAGGACCCCAATCGGTCAAGTACATACCGACAAAGTCCGTTCAGCGCAAGGAGACCTATATTGTTTACAGCACCAAGCGCGTCCAGAGCACTGTGACGATTACCCCAAAGCCTCAGACGACAACATCGACTACCACCAAAGTTGTTACCACGGTGACGACAAAGGCGCCCGGTGAAGTCACGCAAGGTGTCCAAATTACTGAATTTGTGACGACTACCATCACAGACCCGAATGTTGTAACTGTCGAAGCTACAACCACTGAAACCGCGGACCGCATCACAACTACAATCCAAGCAGCATCTGCTTACGTAGCAATCCAACAGTCTATTCCTGGATCTACGTCGGACTTGGATACTGAGGAACAAAGAAAAAGAAGTGCGAAGCGGAGACGTCGCCACCAAGGGGTTGGTAGCGCCGCGGCTGCCAAGAAGAAGCGAGGGTCTGGGGATTACAAGCCTCTTGCCGTCTACACGACCCAGCCAGCCAACAAAAAATACCCGCAGAGTGTTCAGTGCGAGTACGTCACACACGTGCCCCAAGTTGTTACAAAGACAACAACCCTGCGCCCCATCACCACAACTGCCAAAGTGCGAACGACTACCCAAATCCGCACTGTCACCGTGTTTTCAACAATGACGGTTTCGCCACCAGATGTTACCACCACCAAGACTGCCACTATTGACGGGGGGACTATCACATCAACCAGAACAGAAACGACAACGAACACAGTCACTGAAACAGTACCTGCCGAAGGCCCCATGGCAACTGAATACGCGCAGTGCATCCCAAGAGGCTTTGCTTCCAAGTATGGAGGACAATGGTTAGGCAGTCCTAGCATCGAGAGGCCAAACTCCGAGGACTTGACCACTGCTTCGCCCGATGCTCATAGCATCATGGATTGTTGCATCGCCTGTGCAAAGCAGACGACTTGCATTGGCGGATTCTACAGGGCAGACGATGACACATGTTCACTGAATTTCGACCCCGCCACAAAATGTTCGACATGGGGAAGTTGCGGTGGAACTCTAAGCCTTAGCAATAACCCGGGATCGACCACCTACTTTAGTTCTGGAGCATTCCAGTGGAAATTACTGGGGAATGACTAAATGCTCAATGCTTGTATCAAGGCCAAATTTATTTCTTAAAGCTGGGAGAGTTTCAAGGTGGACAAAATCGGGAGTGCCGGCATTGTTAAGGGTAGACGATTTGATATTGAGGATCAACTATAACTATGCAATTGACTAATCCATCACGATGGTGGCTTTAATGCAATCCTTATTTCTCACGGCATCCAAAGCCTCGGAAAATTGTTCAAGCTTGAAAGTTCTATCCACAATGCCCTCAACCTTGACCCTCCCACTTTCCAGATAATCAATACTCGTCTGTAGGCAGTACATTTGCGAAAAGGACCTTTTTGCGGAGGTTAGTCAGGACTCAGAGTATCATCAGATGCACTCACCCCATAATGGTTATCTCGTCCTTGAAAATCCTCGCTGGGGACACATTCACCAGCGCATCCTTCTGGTAAACCCCGTAGTACATCAGCTTTCCACCCTTTGCGACAAAGTCTATTGCCATCTCTGCCACTTGGTGTGATCCAGACGCCTCAACCACCACATCAAACCCGTATGGATATCGTGCCATCAGTTCGTTCCACTGTGGTTTTGGGTCGCTCCGATCAAGCTCAACGTACTCGTCGCCACAGCCCAGCTTCTTGGCTAGATCCATTTTTTTCCCCTTGTTCGAGGCCAATACCACGTGCTGGCCTCCGTTGTTGCGAAGCAGCTGGGCCAGGCAGAGCCCGGTCGGACCTGAACCGATCAGCAGCACTTTGGACCCAACCTTTGGCTGGATCCACTCCAGTCCATGGATAGCGCAAGACGCGGCTTCAAAAAGCGTGGCGTCCTCCCACGAGAGTTTGTGAAAGTGGAACAGCTTTGCTGCTGGGTACACGCAGTACTCGGCGAAGCCACCGTCCACTATCCCCCGCCGAAAACGCCTGTTACTTTGGGATTTCTATTGAACGCGGTAGATGAACTCACAATGCACGCCGTGGCCGAGAAAGTTCTCGCAGTGTAATAGCTGCCCCCGTCGACAGTAATAACAATGGCCACATAATTCTGAGTTGTCTGCTGTGACCTTGTCGCCTAGTTCGAAACCAACAACATCTGACCCTAGCTTCACGACAATGCCACAAGTCTCATGACCCGTGATGACGGGCATTTTGGAGGCGAAATCTCCATCATGAATATGCAGATCTGTGCCACAGACTCCGCAAGACTTGACTGGACCTTGTAAGTAAACATCTGTTACGCGGCTTTTTGTCGGAACGAACCTTTGATAAGAACCTCATGAGATTTAGGCTCTGGTACAGGCACCGTAGCCAAAGAAAAGTCTCTCAAGGCATTGTATCTAATAGCCTTCATATGCGTTGGGATTTCGTACTCTGAACTCATGATGAATATCTGTTACGGAACGAAGGAAACGGACCGATTTCTGAAAGACAGGAAATGTGCAAGGATTTTTCAACTTCCTCTCGATAGATAATGATGAAAATAATTAGAATAGATGGGAAAACGGGATGATGAGTTTTAAATCTACGTAAATGTAGGAAGTGGTTTTCCTGCACCCTCGACACGAGCACAAGCCCTCGAGCCGAAACTCGGCAAGCCGCAAGCCACGTCAGCATCCTATTCCTACACTGTTTTTCTTTAAAGATATCCTGTCCATAGGCACTCAAGTTACACCGGCTGTGGAGATGTCCCTCCAAACGATGCAGATCAGGAGACTGCAGCTCGTTTCGAGGGAAAGCTTGGCGTGGTGCGTTGTTCACATTGCAGGGGCCGGCTGAGTAGGTACCCCCCGCAAAGCGGACTCTGTAGAATGCACCAGATTTCTTGAACTTTTAGACTCTCCAATAGGCGAACAATCTACTATCCTAGCTAGCGCTGGCGATGATGAAAACCTGGGGAATGGTGCATTGTCAGTCATCCCCCGACTATTTCCCCGCACTTCGGAATCTGGGGAATCGTCTCCGAGGGTGTACATGTATGCCGAAAGCATTTTGGCCCATCATACGTTTCAAATAAACACTGGCACTATATTAACACGCTTGTTAAATTATATAAAGGTCCCGTGTTATTTCTCATTTTGATAGATCCATCTTTTATAACATTGCCTCATTTTCTGAACCGGCACATCATTGCTCCCACTCTCTTGTTTTGTCTTGTCTTGCCGCCATGCGCCCGTGGGTAGGTCGTGGTAAAAGCTTGCAGGTAGGCATAACTGTATGTTGCCTTGCAGCCTTCATCCTCTTCGGGTACGAACAAGGTGTCTTTGACCCTATTCTCCCAAATGAAGATTGGCTCGATCAATTCGGCCACCCGTCCGACTCTAAAACGGGCATCATTGTTTCATGCTATAATCTGGGCTGTCTTCTGGGCTGTATAGGTAAGTCGCATGACTATTTCGCTCGCACACGTAGCTAATTCGAGAACTGTGAACTTTTTTGTTGGAGAAAAACTCGGGCGCCGCTGGATTATGTGGATCGCTATGATATGGGTTGCGATTGGAACCTCGCTCCAGACCTCAGCCTACGGCGTCGCACACCTGGTAATTGGTCGCATCGTCACGGGCGTTGGAACAGGAATGAAAACTTCAACAGTTCCCACGTGAGTCATGCAAACACTACCCTGGCATTTGGCTAAAGTATTGTTTAGGTATCAATCAGAGCTTTGCACTGCCTCGTCTCGAGGGCGTCTTGTCAGCGCAGAAGTCTTGTTTGTTGGCGTAAGTGTCATCTTTCAATCCATGAGATAGAAACTCAACTCCCTTTTGTAGGTTGGAATTGTCATTGCTTACTGGTTCAACTTCGGCATGAGCTTCGTTGGCGGCCCTATTGCCTGGCGCCTTTCTATAGCACTCCAAGCAGCCATGGCAGTGGGTGTGATAATTCTCGTCTTTGCTTTGCCAGAGTCACCCAGGTGGCTTTTTAACCATGGCCGAGAAGAAGAAGCTATTGAAGTGCTCTGCATGGTCCATGATAAGAGTCCAACTGACGACTTCATTATCGCCGAGACGAGAGCCATTCTCCAGGCTCTAGAAATCGAGGCTGAGGTTGAAAAATCACTGTTTGCTGCGTTTAAAAATGACAGCATAAAAACAGGATATAGGGTGTTTTTGGCTTGGCTCATGTAATTGATGAACCAGGTCTGCGGCATCAATCTGATTGTTTATTATATTCCATCTGTCCTGCGCCAAAATGTCGGCATGGGCGCTCAGATCAGCCAAATTCTAGGTGGTTGTATCCAGATGATGTTCATGTTTGGAAGCCTTCTGCTGACATTTGCCCTGGATCGCATGGGTCGTCGCAAGACAATGCTATGGGGTTGTGTTGGCCTGGGACTTTGCATGCTCATGGTTGCGGCCTTGCTCTCACAGGCAGACGGGGGTGCCACTCCCCGAGGAGAAAGATTTGCCTCGGCATCAGTCACATTATTCTTTTTGTACATGCTCATCTATGGCGCAACGTGGGTCAAAGTGCTCTCGTTCCTGGATACTGCTAAAAAATTACAGACTCAATTGCGTGCCTTGGGTTTATGTGCCTGAGCTGCTACCACTAAATGCCCGCACTCAGGGGACCGCCATTGGCATAAGCAGCAACTGGTTGTGGAATTTTGCTGTCGCCATGCTAACTCCAATCCTCATAAATCGCCTGGATTGGAAAGCATATCTGACTTTCTTTACGGCATGCGCCATTTTTATTCCATTGGTTTACTTTCTGTACCGTAAGTCCCGACCGTATTCTGACTTGAGAAGACAAGTGCGTGATCTGACATGATTTCAGCTGAAACAAGTAATCTTCGCCTTGAGGAAGTCGACTTCATATTCAAGGATGGACGAAACCCGGTTGTTGTTGGTCGGGAGATGGCTTTGATTAAAAAGACAAGGGGAGATTTGGGAATTCTCTCAGGCATCACAGATATTAAGGAATAATTCGGCAATCTGATTTATCGACACTCCTTCATCACTGACGTAAGCCTTCGGCTCTGCATTCTATCCTTGAGATCCACTCCTGTGGCGATCGACCAATGATGAATACAGCCCTGGCTGATGGTCAGATGAGCCTCAGTCTCAAGATTGTCGCAAATAGCAGGCTCTTATCATTCACTGTGATGGCTTAGCCAGGTTTTAATGTGGTATGCTTAGAATATACGTTACCTGTCCTAAAGTAGCACCTTTATGAGTTGCCTTGTTGCGAATCCTCGAAGCTCGCGGGGTGGGACAGATCTTACTGTCTGCAAAGGCTTGCTGCAGACTCATTCCACTTTCCATGGTTGTATGCTTTGCAGTTAAAGCCAACTGACACGTTTATAGTGATAAAATATATTGTGTTTTGTCTTACCGTGCGATAATCAACGCAACTGGACATCTGTCTTGGGCATCAACTTGGCGCCCCAGAGTGGTCCAGCAGCTTTTGAGAAATCTTGTCGTGCGGGCTTAATACATTAGACTCTGACAGTGATTCCGACTCATCTAATCATGGCCAGATAAAAGCTCAAAATGTCAAGGGGAAGAAAAAGTCAGATTTGGCATATCCCACGCGGTTCGCGCAGCAAAAGCATTAACACTGGGAGTGCATTTGATGACATACAAGTATTAATCATTGGTATAGATGGCAAGACTACAGGGCTTCAGAATGCAAGCTATCTTCTGAAACATATATTTCATTTCTCTAATTTGCTGATGGACTTCTAACCCTGCTGGAGCATTATCCAGTGCTGCACACGAGGCGGAACCGCCTCAATAAAGTCAGAATCCTAGCAATTCAACCCAGCTTTGATAACGGTTCTTTCTTCGATGTCTTAGAGACAAACCCCAGAACAATCTTTGTCGCCACGGAATGGCATACAGCTATCTCTTGGATTGTCGTAGCACCGGAGACCCGATGGGCAACCCTTTCCGCCTATTTTGGGGCATGTCTTGACCTTTTTGGAAATACAAATTCCAGGCAGATCTGCGACCAGCCCATATCTGTTCAAAAATCTGGGGTCATCGAGACAATCTGATTTGGTATTGCACTTTTTCGGGTTTAAGGTGAAGCCTCCACAGGATGGATATTCCTTTGAACATATGCCTGGGCATTTGTTCAAATCGGTACATTTGGGTTTGGTGGGGACGCAGACAGTGCCGCCGGGGCAAGCCGCAATCTTGAAGCCGCATGGTCTGTCTTCTTTTGCAAGACCAAGGGAGAAAAGCCCCATGGCCAGAATGATGTAGTTGGAGAGCATTTTTGAATTGTGGTCAATGAGGTTGTGGGCAAGAAGTTGTCATGCCTCAAGAGAATCGAAGCGAGACTGGGCTTTTATATTTGGATGATTCAGCTTGTCGCTTGCCCTGCCTATCCCGACGGGCCATCGGGTGCCAACCGAAAGGATGTGTTTCAGATATTACACTGGCACAAGCCGCTGGAATGTGCTACCTGAGAACAATTCCATGCCAGCATTCCACTGCCAACTGTGTAATGATCGCCATTGGTGGTGTGTTGCAACGACCTCGCGAGCTAGACTCAAGTCATTCTATTGGGCCCCCGCATCTGAATTAAGATTTTACACATGCTTATGCCGCTCAGCGCTAGCCAAAGCCATCGCAATCGAGACCAACGTTTTTAGACAGATCATCATCAGCTCAACTGAGCAAAAGCAATCAGTGATCTCACAGAAAGATACAGAGTTTCTCCGCTCCCACCGTCTCAAATATTTCACCCCAATTCAGCTTGTGCCCGTCGCTACGTCAATCGTTATGGTACCAGTTACACGTGACATAATACATCGTGATGAGCCAAGCACATTCAGCCCATGTCTCACCAGTACGTAATAGTAAGGTGATAACATGAGGGAATTTCACAACTAGAAGTTATATCACACTGTGCATGTTCAAGACGAAAGGGGTGGATTCAGCCAGGTCACCCGAGCGATGTCTTGTGGAAAAGAACTTTTGAAAAAATCGCAGTTTTTATTCTTGGCAAATTCCGCATGAGGCTTTTGAAATATCTCAACCCAATTTTAGACTTCCGGAGGAATCGATCAACGCCTGAACACATTGCTTGAATCCAAGCATAAAAGTGAGTGCCTCCACCAACGTAGCTATTAATTTCTATCAATCCAACCTTCACTTTCAAAGCTTGGAGATTGAACTCTTATAGATTCCCATCTGAACATTCTCCCAATAATTCTTTTCATATTACGTCGGAGGCGTCCGTGGTTCAAAATGAAGTCGACATGGTTCATGGCTATTTTTAGGTGAATAAAGTCATTCAAAACCCCCCACGGAATAAGCTAACATGCCTAGTGTCTTTGGCTCAGGTCCGTGGTAGTTTGGCTTTATCTGAATTCTCTCAACTCATCTTCATGGCAGGTGCTCTAGCATACAATGAAGGCTGCACAAAGTGGGGTGGAAAGTGCGAGACGTATCTACCGGGTTCCAGTATAAAATTCTGCGAAGGGGGGTGGCATTTCGAAGCCGGTGTATGCGACCTACCGACATTTGTACGAACAGAATGTTGTATTCGGCTCGGAAGCATTGTCTCGCGAGAGACTGGGGAACGGCCAAAACGACGTTTTGTAGCTTAGGAATTGAGTGGCAATTCGCGCATCTCTACGATCAATTAAGTCCCGACGTATAAATGGCTCTGAAAGTGCCCTAAATCTCAATTCCAATTTTCATGTTTCAATTGATCGTCGCCACAAATCCCATCAAGGAGAACATTCATTTTCGCCTCTACTTCCAATCCTCCTCATACATCTGTCGAAGGAAGATCATGAACTTCTGATTTCAAGCTACCCTTTTCTTTGGATATGCCAAAGTACGGCCGCAGGGACGGCACGCATGCAATAATCAGCCCGAGATTGCATTCAATAACGGACCAAAGCACTGCGAGTTACTTCGTCAACCAACTCAATGTCTCGTATGTGATGAGTAGTGACTTATGCCTACCTGCTAAACTTATTGGCAACGCAGCTCCAGGTTGCGATAACTCTATCATCACATAGCGCAAGACAGAAATAATAATTGTGACGATGCCGAGGAAAAACGTCAAAAAGATTCCGATCTTGAGGGTGGGACGAATGTTCAACTCTCCTAGGACGAGAAAGGGCAATATGAAAACTGTGGAAAGTTGTGAGAATATACCTCCGTACCACATTGAATCTCACTCACCAAGAACGTCTCCAAACACATGAAGTGCCCAAGTAATTCGAAAAGACTTTACGGTTTGACTTGGCGGACACTTCGCGAATTGGGTAATATCCCTTATCGTGGTCTCTATGAGTCTTGCATTTGATATGTGGCCAAAAAAAGAATTGGTCACTCACCAAGCGGTATAGGTCGGTTGACATATGAATAGTGGTATAAGTATAGTAGCCACAAAAGCGCTCGTCACATATGCAATAGTCGACCAAAGTGCTATCCTTCTTTTGACCATGAAGTAGGGGAAGATTTGAAGATAAGTGAACAGGAGGGCCTCTTTGCAAAAGTAGAAGGCACAGAATAGAGGGAATTGTGCCACCCAAAATATCTATAGTATGGCTTGTGAGCTGTGAGATGGTCTGGTTGAAAGGGGAATAGACATGCCTTGTAAGCTCGAATCGTCTCGTCAAGGGTTCCCCTAAAGCCTTCAAACGTGGATTGTATTCCTCTGTCAATCACGTGAAGCTTCCACATGACCACCGTCAGAGAAGCAAAGACACATGTGGAGCACCACGAGGCAATAGTGAGAATGTCACTCAAGAACAGTCGGCGTCGTTGGATGTTGAGTCGTAGGTGGAGGCGCGCGATGATAACAACGGCGGCAATGCCCAACAAAACCCATCCTGCCACCTTGGGTCATTAGTTCGCAACGGTAGGAGAATGGCACATCCTAGAAGTTTCTTACCTGGCATGGAATCGGTCCGGGATCTGAAACTTTCATGGAGAGATGACCTCGGACACAGGTGTGAATGCGCAATAAAGGACCTCAGTGATGGCTGTGACGAGGGATGGGCACCCGTGGCCGCTGTCCCAGGATGCCACTGATGTTTACATTCCTTTCAGTATCGAAGATAGATTCCTAAGGCATCTCTTTCATCACTTGGTCTAGCCCAACAATCAAACTTCGTGGCTTGCGTAAGTTTGGTTCAGCTCACCTTAGTTAGTTAGCGTGGATGACGATCGGCCTGGTCATCAAGAGAAACGCGCCCAGAATCGCAACAAAATCCGTCTTCTCCTGAATAGTGTATGGCATGGGCCAAAATATTAACTTAACGGAAGCTCATTATTATGCAGACACTCCCATCTGTTTTTATGTCACATTTTAAGATCTCGCCCTGGAAATCGCGCATCTCGGATCTCAATATATGGAATGCAGCTTGAATGATTTCGGTGTCCCAAAACTATTCAAAGCAGAAAGAAAAACCTAAAAGAGCGAAGACTTGGCATTTTGCCTTTGATCTGAGGGTTGAGCTAATATCTGCTATTCTTCGAGCGATATCTTGTTGATACAGATGTACAAGAAGAACATGTATCTGAACATAACAACTGGTAATCTTTCCCAGGCACTTTCTATTCATCTGCTGGAAAGCTTCGATAACCTTTACTGTGGCTATATATCCTTTGAGGTACACTACAAATATTCAATTTATCAGAGAAATAAAAGCAATAGACTATGCCGCTCTGGTACGTTGGATTACTGCCCATGTGATAGAGTGTGAGATTTTCCAGAATTGGCAGGTCGCAAAAACAAAATGAGGGGTAATCCCTTGTTTTGACATCCTATGACTTGGTAATCTGACATGCGGAAAACATAAACACTTTGATGGCGATATAAGACCACGCTGTACTTTAATACCTCAAGTCAACGTTACGCAGCACCATTTCGATATTCTTCAGCAGTATTTTGTTACAAGCTCACCAAAACCATGATCACCGATGGACTAAAGGCTGCTTTTCAGTCCAAGCGACTCGTCTATCGCGCTGTGGAGAACAATGACCATGACAAACACTTTCTCTACACTCAAATCGAGAATGATCCTATTATTTCAGCTCTGGGCAGCTCAAGGGTTCTCAAGCCAGGAGGGATAAAGGAAGTCGAGCAGTTTATGAATGGTCTTCTCCAGTCCACTTTGGGGGTGCTTGTCTGCTTGCCTGAGTGTTCATCTACCGGGGAGACAAACGGGGAGCAAACCCTGGAAGATAACAGCAGTGCACTGAAGCCAATTGGATTTCTTGTTCTTGGCTGGGGCTCCAAGCCCGGTGACCAAATGCTTCACCGCTCAATCAGTGTGGGCATCTCGCTGGCCGCGCCCTACCAGAATAAGGGCTACGGCGGCGAAGCGATTGGTTGGGCCTTGGACTGGGCGTTTCGGTTTGGGGGATATCATCGCGTCTCTATCTCTGCTTATTCGTGTAATGAACGTGCCCAACATCTATATAAGCGATTAGGGTTTGTAGAGGAGGGGCGCAGTCGCGAAGCGCACTGGCATGATCGGAAGTGGTACGATCTAGTGAACTTTGGGATGTTGGAGCACGAATGGGAGTTGTTGAGAGGCGATGCAGGAAGTCACAGCAACCCAATCATACCATAGAGTTTTTGACTTGCGGATGTATATTCAGTACAGACCAATATTTGTATATCATAAATGTCAGTCTGGCAGCTATACTAGAGGACGCGGTCAAATATCTATCAGGAGTTTCGCAACCAGGCTCACCATTATTAATAGTTTTCATTGCAAATTGCACAGAAGATATGACGTTAGTTCGTTATACTAAAGCCAATTGGGCGTAATGGAGTGAGACTGGATGTCAGCTTCAAATTAATATTATGACCTTTGCTTTTTATAACATAACGGATAGAATTTTGCAACGAATCACGTATATTCTGACTGTTCTTCTCATTGATAGTGTCATGAAATCAACATGCCGTCTTTTTTTATTTTGGCCGTATTCCCTCCGCCACGGCTACTTCTAATTGTACCCAGGATAATTTAAATTGCTGCGTAGCAAGGGTTAGGAACTCGGGTGAAACAAGTCGTAGTTCATTGTGGCATTGGGCAGACTCCTGCAGGTCTCGAAACACCTGATTATTCTCTCTTTAAAAGGTACCCGCCAGTATAAAAAGTGTAAATCGGCTATGTTCAACGTTCCAGTTGGTGGGGAACAATAATCAAGTTTGGGAATATGCGACGCTGCGTCGTTGGATCCTCGCTAGAAACCCCCGTGGCTTCACAAACCAGCGGTTCATAGTGTTCCACGATTTCTCGGGGTCTTGCAGTCCTCCGTCCAGCTCAAAGTCGAAATTGCGCACTAGAAATGGTATCAATTTGGATATTTCCAGTATAGAAACATGTCGGCCAATACAAGTCCGAGAACCAAGTCCAAACTATGCAGTGTCAGTAATGCTCAGACCGGGACGTGACTATCAATGCTGATCTCACCGGCATCCAATGGCTATTCATAAGATAAATTCTGTGTTTATCATTGATTAACCACCTCTCAGGCTTGAAGAAATCTGCATCCTCCCCAAATGTTTCTTTCTGGCGGTGTTCCACCCAGCTGTTGACACCGACAATTGTCTGATGTATGTGAGCCAAAAATATGAGTGGTTTGGTTGCCATGTAACTTACTCCCTCGGGAAAAAAGTGATTGCACATTGTAGCGCCGCCATGCGGTACAACCCTTTCCAGCGGCTGACCTGTGGCAGGGTGAATGCGAAATGTTTCTTTGATTACAGCCTGTAGGTAGGGCATGCTTTGGCTGTCTTTCAAGGCAACGATGTTCGATGCTCCAACTTTGTCGTAGTATTCGTCAGCCTCATTCATAAGCCTCTGGAGTGATTTGGGGTTTCTGAGCAGGTAGTAAAGAATTGCTGACAGGGTAATGGCAGTCGTGTCAGAGCCTGCAGTCATGCTAGCTGTACATCCTGCGAGAATATGGTATCTTGTAAATATGCCTGGATTATCAGTATGCTTAGCCACATATTTCGTAAGAAAGCCTGTGCCAATATCAGTGTCCAGTGTCTCTTCACTTCCCACGAATAGTGCTTTTGCCCTTGCCTGGTGTTCGGCAGTCCGCTCTTCTGTATATCTCAGAAGAAACTGCCTACCACTACCCACTTTTCCAGCCCACCAATTCTGAAGACGAAACAGAATCGGATGCCGGGAAGAGAAAACACCAACAATAGAACCGTATGACAGCATTTGTTCCAAAGCCTTCATGATGCCGCCAATATCTTCCCCAATGTCCAGAAACCCCAATCGCTTCGAGTATGTAATCATGCCAATGACATCAAAAGAGTAACGCTGGAACCAATGGCCGAGGTCAACAGCTAGCCCTGTTCCAGCCATCTCTTGGAGCCGTTGGCTAAAAACACCAATGCAGTGATTAACATACGGCTCATATGTAATGAGTGATGACATCGAAAATGCATCCTGAAACTATCTGCGATTTTGTGCATGTCTGTGTGAGTCTCGGTCCATGAACAAGCCCCATTTATCATGGTCTGGTACTCCCCAAGCATCGTACCATGAGGATTTCGGGAATCGCGAACCGTGACCATAAATCATCTTCGCTGCCTGTGCATCATTGATGCTATACCTATTTGGGCCATATCTAACAACTTTCCCTGACCTATTGTTAGTAGTTTGACAAGCGACTAGGTCTAAACACAAACCATATATCTCGTGGAATTCAATGTTGTCCTTCTCAAAATGACCTCTCGAGGTCCGCAGGGCGTACCATAGACTAGTGAAGCGAGCCAGGAAAGGCCCCCGGACCCTTCTCAACGGCGATGTGATGATTCTATAGAGAAAGGTCAAGGTAATCGAACCAATCACGATGGGTAAAACAAATAATAGATTGTTTACAATTATTTTGGTTAGAGTCTGTCGCCAAATTTGAAGAAATAAATATATCGGCCCAAATCCTTAGCAGAAGCACTCAGCTGTTGTTTTGGATACGGGTGCGGTATATAGTGAGAACGGTGTACGGGGTTTCAACTCTTTTTCCAGTACCAGGACCAAATACCAGTCATAAGTAATAGAGCGATTCGGCTCATCGGAAGGCTTAGGAACGAGTGCCGATGACTGAAGTTACAACACCATCTTGTGCAAGTCTCGGCATGATCATTTCCCCGCCAAGACCTACGAGAATCCACTCCATCCATCCCATGACACCTCCCTTTCATTAAAAAAAAGATAGCTAAATTTGCAGGCACTAGCTTCTGTGTTAAACCCGTATTACGTGGCGTTCGTAATCATACAAGTTCATATCAATCATATTTATCTCAATATAGCATTTCGCCAATAATCCGTTCTAAATCTCGACCAAACCATCCCAGGAGTTATCTGGTTATAGTTTTTGGTGTAAAATGGTTTTCGGTTTGCTATGAGAGGTTCGCTCATCCTGTGGTTAGTTTTTGCAGTGCTCTCAGTGCAGTCGCATAACAAGGAACAGACATACACATCCATGAACATATTTGTTATATTGCCTGATCGCCTAAGTCATTCTACCCCACAATTAAACCAGAAATGGGAAATTTGTGCCACAATGCGGAAGGTATGAGCGGAACGGAACGGAAGTGCAGTAGGGTGGCGGAAAGCTTTTTGATTGAGAGGAAATCTCAAATTGCGTCACGACGACCAGGTGATTTATACTTATGTACTAGAATTGGAAATTGCCGGTATGATAGCTCAGAGATACCATGGCTGTCGGAACATTGATTTCATCATAAAGGGATTACAGTCATCGAGGCCTAAGGCACCGGCTAGGTGCCCAGCGTGAAGGCGGCAGGAAGCGAGATCAAGGGCATCACATGACCTGCTTCCTGTAACACCAAAAAGGGGCTCTCTTTAGCTTAGTTAGATAGAAGAAGAAGAATTCAATGATCATTCGAAGCAACAGACCATACGGCAGCAGCTGCTATATTTGTGACCTTAACTGTGTCATCCCTGACCCCGGGAATTTACCCACAATGGCAATGTTTCGCTTTTTGGAAGATGATAGTGGGGTCAACAAGACTAGTAGGGCCCCAGTAATAAAACATAGCGTGAAAGGTGTTATTTCAAGTGCAATGAAGTCACCAAGTAGCTCGGGGGATGCCTTGGGGCTCAAATCTTTTTGAATCTGGCTAATCTACTCCAAAAAATCAGAACTAGATGAAGGATATACGATGACTATACAGACACTCTGGAGCTTCAGACTTCGAAGGCTGGCCATGCCTCATTCATGTGAAGATCATTGTCTAATATTCTGGCTTCTTCACACACTCCTAAAACTATTATTAATAGAATATTTTCGAAAAGGTCTGTGATCTTTTACAGCCATCCATTCTCAGTAAACTGGGCCATTTAACCCCAAAGAAAATACAAATACATGAACGTATCATATGAGGAATTTAGCTTTTAGACAAAAGTTTATTATTAAACACCATCTATTCATACTTGGAAGACTTCCATATATCGACCATGCGTTCCTCGACAAATCGATACTTAAGGTCAAAAATGTTCCTAACATATGCATTGTCAACCTTTTTTCAAGTACATCACTAGCGTATTATTTGAGAAGGTCTCCCTTTAAGTCAGGCTGTTTGACAATATACCCAATTTGGCATAAACAAAGCCTCCAGCGCCGACCAATAATTCTTTCCCTTTGGTTTCGGGCGTGTTTATAGCTTTCATGTATGCAGATGCCACGACGCGGACGTCGACCTACACGGGTAATCCAGCGGCCGGGAGGCTATTCTCCCATGCGCCGCCAATTAGAACAGCAAGAGCTTTGCTAGCGGTGTTGATGGAACCCAGTTTACATAGATTTTTAGTGACAGACCCTAGAATTAGTGGATGTAGAACCATTCTAAGAATAAGGTTGGGTCTCCCACTTTCGCCAACGCTCCAGGTGGTCGTTCGTTCTTTGCCACCCAGATACTCCAGGGATAGATTTCTGACAGTCTATTCTCACTTCCATGCGTCATTGGCGTCGCAAAGTCAATATATGTAGTGCGAATGGATGCTTCATGGGCTTGAGAGTAAATAATGGTGATTTCATAGATGTCAGATCTACAAACTTCCACATCAAAACGACCTACTATGATGGGATTGTAATAGCAAGCCAACTATAATTAGCAGATAAACCTACCCTGGCCAAGTGCATTTCCAGGGTGATCCAAACCAAAACCGTTTAGATTTAGATCAAGGTACTTTTTCTTTCAGAGCCTGCAATGATGCTGGAAAAAATAGAAGAGGAAAGGCCATTGTAAATAGATGCTTATGTTTCCATCTTTTCGTCGAATGCCAAAGAATCAAATCACAAGCGAAATTTCTCCTTCTATAACAATATCAACCCCTTCGCAAATACCAGGCTTCAAGAGCAGCTGCGCTAAGTAGCCCATTCCCGGCTGTTAAATTTAGCACGCTCAATGCCCCCACCCGGACCATGGCGCGCAATAATGATCGCTGTCCGAGCGAGTTCCGACCTGCCCTTAGCTTCTCCCCACTGGTGTAGCCTCACTCACTATCACTCATGTGGCAAGCCCCATTGCGCTCCACCCAATCGCGGCTCGATCGCTGTCCGATCAAGTCCGATGTAAGCCCCAAGCCCGAGCTCTCAGACAACCACATGTTGGTAGATGGATGTCATTAACAACGCCCAGCCTCATTTTGAGTGTGGGATTTTGCAGCTCACTTTATGTATATATATGGAAGCCTTCCCATCCTTTTGCATTTCCTCAGCAACTTCCTTTCACTCTTCATTCCCCAATTACTCGCCGATTTCTCTATCCAAAACGCGCAAAATGTCCAAAGTCTTGACTGTTTTCGGTGCCACCGGACGACAGGGCGGTTCTGTCCTCAAAGCGGTTCTCGCAGATTCTGCTCTGTTGAAGGAGTTCAGGATCAGGGCAGTGACACGGGATGCTTCCAAGCCGTCTGCACAAGCTCTTGCCAAAGATGGCGTCGAGGTTGTTTCGGTAAGTCTTTAAATATTCAACATGCACATAGCTGTCCTAATATCCACAAAGGCCGATATGGGCTCCAAAGACTCCCTTTCCAAAGCTTTGGCAGGGTCTCACACCGTCTTTCTCGTCACTACACCCGACTTTTCATCTGGCCTGGGATCTCAGGAAAAAGCCCACGGGCAGAATGTGGCGGATGTTGCCATCGAGCTTGGCGTCTCACATCTCATCTACTCTTCTTTGCTCCACGTCACCGAAACTACCAACGGTCGTCTCAAGCATGTTGTGCACTTTGACGACAAGGCAGAGGTTGAGAGATACATTCGGTCCAAGAATATCGCCAGCTCCTTCATTCTCCCGGGCTATTTCATGAGCAACTTTACCGATCTGCAAATGATCAAGAAAGGAGAGGATGGTGTTTACACGTTAATGTATCCCGTTGGCGAGGCAGCTAAATTCCCCCTCGTTGATGCTTCATCTGATATTGGTAAGCTACATGGCCCTGAATTTTAATGTGCCACAGTTAACAATATTGCAGGCAAATATGCGGTCGCGGCTATTAAGAAGAAGGACCATGCCGTTGGCAAGCAAGTCCTTGCGGCAGCGGGATACTATACGCCCAGCAAGATTCTCTCCGAGTTTGAGGAGGTCACAGGGAAGACCGCACGCTTTGTTACCATCAGTGCGGAGGTGTACAAGAGCTTTCTGCCAGGGCCCCTTGCTGATGAAATGCTGGAGAACCATCTATTCATCGAAGAGCCAGGGTATTATGCCGGGAAGGGTCTCGAGGAGAGCTTGGAACTCCTGGCTGATGTGGGTTTGAAGCCGACCACCTGGAAGGATTTCTTGACTGCCAACAAAGCCCAGTTTGAGTAGTCTCTTTGCTCAACATCCTAATAGAGCAATTTTGGGGATAAAACAAGAATCCCAAAAGACTAATATTAGGATGATAAATTTCCTAACTTATTGTTGTTTGGATGAGCATCAATGGCAAAGTAGAGGGTTCATATCTACAATCAAGCTGATTCTTCAATTAGGTCCGAACCTGACCAGCCAAAATTTTAGTAAGGTTTCGATACGAAAATAGATAAATGAGTGTAACAGCTTGATGAAATTTACATCATTTGAACCCTGTGACAGCAGTCACTTCAATAGTAGTGAGGGCAGCTCCTCTCATCGCCCCCTGCCCATAGTGGGCAACGTGAAAGTCGCTGGCCATGCACATTGGCGCCACCTAAATGCGGTTTTGGATGTATTCCTGCGAATTGTGATGTGCGAGAAAGCGATACGATATTGACCAACGCCATTATCAGGTGAGACCATTGCCTACCTGCTGGCACTCTCAGCTCAGGTGTAAAAAAAAGATTTTTTTTAAAAAAAAAAGGCAAAACTCCCGCAGCAAGACTGCGAAAACCATTACGTGCATCATCCATTTGTTAATTCATTGTCATGATTTAGGCTCAGAGAATAACTCTTAAACACAAAGGAATTATTATGGGAATGATAAAGTTTATCCCTCATGAGATCGGGAATTTGGTGATTAGATAGGCTCACGATGCTTAATTCAACGATCCCAACGCCAATTATTAGCAACAATTAATATTTTGGCAGGATAGCCCTCCCTACAGATAACGTGCCAAGTCCCGTGATACGCCATTTGGGGGTTGGGGGGACACTAAAGGGAACGGTGAGTTAAGTGGCGTGAGTTAGTCGAACGCAACCATGGACTGGTGCAACCTAAAATTCTCCTTGTTTGTCCTGATGGATGAATCAATTGCTTTCTTCTTGACCAGATCTCTCCATAATCTTTGCTTCTCATCATGACACCAGAATTACAACCCAAGGAAAAATAAAATATGCTCCCAAGTCAGACATTTAGTGATCTACCAAACTACCCTGTGAGACAATAAAGCAGATGACAATCACACTAAGACACGCACTACTTGCGCCCTTCGCATGCTAGTCAAGCCTTCAACCAAATTTTGGCAAGGTTGAGACCAATTGGCCAGGAAAGGGGTACAGTACATAGTCTTGATACCAATACGTGTCCATGCCAATCCCCATCTTAACCTTGTTCTCATCCAAATTTTTCGCTTCGCCAAATCGAGTGAGCCACAATTGCAGCCCCCATCACTCACTCGCTTTGAAAAACACAGCTAAGCGCGCTGCGACAATGTCTTCAAGGCAGAACGCCCATTCACACCCAGAAGATGTACTCCGGGTGCTTGAGGCCATCAAAGCAGGCAATGAAAGCCAGGCTGTCCAATGTTTGGAAGAGGCGAAGAAAAATGGACGCCAGCAAGTGTTTGCAAGCTGGGCGATGCACGATGGTGATTGGGATACGGGTGAACACACGCTCCTCCATTGGGCATGTGACAGCATGAAACTGCAAGATTTGAAGCCCGGCGTGAAGCCTTCGCTGGCGATCGTCAAGGCTTTGGTATCAATCGGAATCAGCCCCAATGCGCGAGGCCAGGGAAATAGCGTCCCACTGCATCTTATTTCCAAGTGCAGCGACAAAGAGGGCATCGAAATTCTTGAGTACCTTTTAAAACAGGGGGCCAAGCCGAATTGCAGCAACGATTACGGCTTTACGGCCTTGCACGAAGCCTCCACCTGGGGATCACCAATCGGTGTCGAAATGTTGATTGCGAACGGCGCGAACCCCCACGTTCTTACTGCCGAGCGAGAGACAGCCTTGGAACTGGCCGAGAAACGGTTGACTGAGGCCGAGTATAACGGGGATGCGGGGATGAAGGCTCAGTACCAAAAGGTGGTGGGACTGTTGGAGAAGGAGGACTCTCAGCATGACCTCAATTCCAATTTTTACGGTTTCTTCTATTCGGGCAATCGCTGTTCAGCGCCCAGGGAAACCGAGCGCATGAAGGTGGCGCACATGCTCAACCCAGAGCAACTGAAGAACCGACAATTTTCGATGGAGCAGGATACCCGGTGGTTTCATCTTCCCGCAAACAATGTAAGCTATCCAACAATATCTCTCAAAAGGACCTTACTAATCTATGCAGCGAGTTTGGGTTGAGGTAAGACCGTAGATAACCAAGAAGCTGTAGACGATAGAAATTTTTCGCTAAACAAGATTGGTCAGAAATTGGTCGCCGCTATTCTTGAGGCTGATCGGTCATTTAATGGGTCCGATGATGATGACGATGAGAACCGGGAGATGATTGAGTTCGAGGTCCAATCGATCATGAGGAAATGCGGGACATTCACTAGATCCCGCTATCCTGCACGCTCGTTCAGAGCCATCCCAGTTGACAGGGGCAACGTCGAATCAAGGCGATACTGTGACCGATATACTCAGAATGATCCAGTTCAAGGTGATGGAAAGAGCAAGGTGGTGTGCTTTCTGTCAGTAAGTCAAGAATCTTCGCCCTTGTCATGCTACTCGAAGCTAATTACGCCCTTCCATCAATAGATTCCCTTCATTGAAAGCGATGTCGATGCCTACCATGGCAACAAAATTCATGGGCACGACGAACTGTGGCACAGTGTGCAAGAGAAGAAGGAAAAACTAGCTAACTTGCAGAAAGCTTACCCCAGCGAGGTTTTCCCCAGGCTGAGTCTGGATCGCTTTTATTATGAGGCCCTAGACAATGACGCAATTGAGAGTCGAGATCGGTCACAGATCTTCTCTCAATATGACGCAAAGAAGCGCATGCTCCATGTCGGTCAACTATGGGCGCTTTGGATTGATGACAGTATGTATTCAAGAAAAGCCAAGAGATTTTCCGGTTATAGCTGTTATTGTGTCTAACTAGTTCTAGAAACACTCATCACCGCTTCACAGAGCGGTTGGGATGATACGAACATTCAGTCACCAGCAGAGCGATTTGCACGAGGCTATACTACGGCCTCGCGTACAAATACTCTGCACCCGGCAGATATATGCTACGAGCTGCAGGAACTTTGTGTGGATTTAGTCAACTACCACGCAGCGGACGATGAGGGAATTATATCCGTTCACGAGGCCTACTCGCGAGAAATTTCCAAAGTTGTGCGTACTCTTCATCCAAGGCAACTGCCATTTTTGCCCGCGCATTTATTTGCAAGGTTGATGGATAATCGACTAATAACTTTTTCAGTCTCATTATATGAAGGAGCAATATGAATGTTACATGCTGCGCGCGCGCATGATTCAGAAAGCCAAGATGATCAGCAGCCAAGCCGAACGGGACAAGGTCACGATTCAACAGATGATGTCCGAGTATTCCAAGATTGAATATGACGAGAGAGCCTTCCAAAACCTGCGCAGCGAAGCCGATGAGCAAAGCAAGCCTTATCACATCAAGGTCGCTGAACTTGCGGACGAAGAATCAAAGGATCCTGGCCGCGACGCGCTGGATGTGAGAGATGACATTAGCAGAGAGTGCGAAAAGCTGGCTCAGATCATGGACGTGATTGATGAATTGAACATCATTAATACCGTGTTGGATGAACAATATGAAGTGGCAAAGTGGAGTCTGAGAGGCAAGGACCCGCGGGATTATATCCGTGACGTGAGACCTACTTTCCGCGGGCTACTACGAGAATCTGAAGAGGTTCGCAAGTCGGTGGGTATTTCTTAACTATCACCGTGATCGACATGTGACTGACTTTTTCTTTTACAGATAATCGAACTACTTAAGCTTCGCGAGCAAGAAGTTGCTATCAGGAATGCCGTCGAAGCCTCCATCAGCGCAGATGAGCAGGCGTCCACCAAGATCGCTGCCACTGTCTTCACAGTGGTGACGTTTATTTATGTCAGTCATGCTGTACACATTTATTACGTTAGCTCATCTAAAACTTGGATCAGACACCTTTCAGCTTCGGCTTTTCGATACTGGGCTCCAGTATGGCTGGCTTCTCACCTGGATATTCTGTGGGAACAGCCATCTGCGCCATGGGTAAGCAGTGAAAATCCATAGACCACAAAAGATACATTTATTACAAAAGTACTAACGTTTGGATAGTTGTCACGTTGCTTGCCACAGTTGTATTAATAATTTTCCTTCTTCCTATCCTCACCGTTGCCAAGACACCATGGAATACTTGGGTTTGTTTCGTCACAAACAGTACTAAGAAAGTCTTTGGGATGGAGAGCAAGAATGTTCGTCACGGAGAGACTCGAGCCATCAGGAATACGAGCACTGGCGAAAAGGTGACTCTGGAAGCTGAGAAAGCGGATGCATTTACTAGAATCAGGGAAGGGTCAAGCCAAGTCTAAAATATTCCCCGAGTTTAGGAGTTGGGTGCATTGATGAAAAAACCAGTAAACTAGGTGAAATATTACGAGGCATAAATGGCGATTTCTTTTGGCCCACACAAAGAAAGAACATACCTAAAGTTAGTGGATTCTTTCTACATCTGTAAGATATCCTCTATCGCTGTCTGACTCCAAAGATGCCAGCGGCAGGGTCCATACATCACGACCAAGCCCGTTAGGTACCGCCCGATGACCCTGGTGACTTTCAGTTACTAGTCCACTCAGGTGGTTTGCACTTCTTTCCCCACAATACGACCCTTGCAGACTTACCGAGCCAAATATCATCGCTAACATTTTCAAAAGACGGACGATTGCCTCGTTGCGGGCACGAAGTCGGGTCTAGACGAGGGTCACTGGTATTACATGATCCGCTGCGTCAAGAGTCAAGTGACATTTCGTAAATGCATAACAGGGACTAATACTTCCACGTGACAGCCACAGTTTGTAGCTCCACAACCGATCATATATGGTGGTATCCTGCCGAATCTTTTCGGCTTAGTCGCGATCTCGAAAGAAGCATTGAAAATCCAAATCCTGCCACGTCACTGTCAGCAAAGATAAAGTGTGCTATGTGCCTGATCTGCTCCGGCTTTTCCATCTTATCCCTTGTATATCATCCTAATTTGGGCCCCCACTGAAACGCCGAGGTCTCGAAGAGTATGGGAAAGTCGTGGTGGTTTGAGGACTCCAATTTCTGCATGACCTAATACAAGGGCACCTTGAACATCTTCAGCTTTTTCATTTTCTCGTAAAAATATTACTACACATTTTCCGATGTTAAATTTGAGGATTCCATTCAGAATTTCACGATAATTATCCGGCAGCTTCGGCAGCTTCGGTTTCAAGCTTCACATCATCCTCCCAACAGATTGGTTCGGAATTGCACTTTCAGCGCCACGGCGTCATCGTCCTCGCCTCATTCTGCATTACACTTTTCATTGGGTATACTTTCCAAATAACGCATTCCCCCGCTCTGAGGTTACATACACCCTCCCGGTGAAAAATGGCTGTTTCAAGGCATAAATCGGATGATCCCATTTTTGCGCCTGCTTACCAGCTCGCTCCTCCTCTCCCTCTCCCGAGCCTGTTATATCCAGCTCTCATAACACTTGTGGTATCGCTCCTATCCTTTCGGCATGTACTGTCGTAACTGTGGCAAAGTGCGTGTGCACGCACATTATGCCAACAACAAGGACGCTTACTGGTGTGCGAGATGCCGCTCGTTGCAAACATTCGGGCATAACTACTGTGCTCATTGTAGAGTGGCCAAAGACTCTATCAACACTGCGTGCTTTGAACATCCAACACAAACACAGGTACTACTTAGCTGTTCCGTGATGCAAAAGATTACAGTGATTGAGGGAGACTCGACTGATTTTTCAATGTTTCTTTTTTAGAATAACATCGCATTCATGGGAATCGTCGCAGGTGATTCGACTGGGAAATGAATAGTAAAGAAGTCAAGAACGCTGATCTAAATGGGCCATACGCTACTAGTTCATATTGCCCGTGAATGACCATTTTACCTCACGTAACCCAATCACTATCCCTTTGACTGCCGCATAGCTGCACTCAGGTACCCAGCAAAGCAGACCGCCAGTTATTGCACCCTGAATTAAAGATATACAAATTCTAGTTTAGTTACTCAATGCTACTGGCATTAGAATTTATTTTATTTATATAAAATTATCTTATTCTTTAGGATTTATTTTGGTAGTCTAATGAATTAGGCGAGGTACCTGGATGCAGCTGCCCGGCAGTCAAAGGGATATATTGGAGCTCTCTCTGTGTGATGCAGCTGCCCGAGCAAAAATAAAGATTAGTTGTTAGGTGCATCATAACATTTTAAATAATACATTAAATCTTGAATCTAACTTTTCATAATCCTTCATACAAAAAAAAATAGCCAAACAAGTTTTACACCCACTCTTTATTCCTTTAACATTTGGTGGAGTGGGGCAGAGTCTGCGCTTTACCCAAGCAAAGCTTCCCCTAACATCCACGGTGACATCCAAAAGACCAACCAACCCTTCTGACAATATCATCATATCAAACCCTCGATTTCGTCCGGGACAAAGGCTGAGAAGCGAGGTTGTCGAACTAAGGCTATGAGAAGTAGTTTTCCGGTGAGCAGCGAATTTTATTCACTCTACACGAATTCCGCTTCCATTTAGGATTGTTGGCTGCACCTGTAATATGATTCATATAATAAAAAACTTTTAAATTACACCTTGATCATTTTTGAGTGCGCAGTTGGCAGACCCTGCAGAAACAAGGTCCATTACACAGGCGAAGAGATCAGTGCGGAACATTATATACAAAATTTCCTATTTCTTTATCGGTACACGAGCATCCCTACGGCAATCTACGTAGAGCCACAGAGGTCCGGAGACATGGGTTGTATCCCTGAATCAAACGACTCATCTTCCGGCGGGCCAACATGCAATGCCATGGCGATGCCACTCGCTGCGTGGACAGGCATGTGACAGTGAAGCAGCCATAGACCCGGATTATCCGCCCGGAACCTCAAAACAACGTATCCTCTTCTGGGTACTCGTATTGTGTCCTTGCGAACCGGGGAGACTAGATTCAGTGGCGACGATGGCTTCGTTTCGCTTGTATATGGGTTATAGCTTCCCCAGCCCTGACGGTCTTCTGATCTGTAGGAAGACAAAACAAAGAAGCTATGACCATGCATGTGAAACGGATGGGAGCCTTCGTCCAAGTTATTGATAACGACATCTACCCAAGGAGCAGCATCTCCATTAGCTGGGATAAACGGGACCAGTTGGTCCCCATTCCACGACGCGCGGTTCACAGATATTAACGGGGGAGTCTGAGGAGCCCAGGATGTATGGTTGATAAATCCCTTGGGATGATTGGAGAATTTGGCAAGGATTTGCGTCTTAACGTAGAGGACAATCGTTTGGTGAGGCTGAGCTTTCAGCTCAGTGGTTAGGTTGAATCGAGGACGCAGCGTTGCAAGGTCCAAGATGCTACCAAAGTCTGGGAAATCTGCTATATTTTTGTCCTCTTCTAACACAGTATCCCCAATTGGGAATGATTGGTTTGGATTCAGGGATGGGTTAGTATACTTGAAATTCCTAAATCAGTTGTGAGCCACTGCATACGTGATGAGTTTTTCTGGAGCTCACTCTGGATCCAACGAAACGAAAAGCTTGGAACCATTCTGGTTCGTCGAGGGCTTTTGCACAAGCGCATCTACTCGTTCACCAGGATAGATGACCCCAATAGCTTCTCCTGAAACAGGCTCAACTTGATTGCCTCCATCGACTTCAACCGGGGTCAGCAAAGCACTGGAAACCTTGACACTAAACCCAGCGACGGAGCCGGTATTGATGATTCTCCAACGAGTGCGATTACTCAGACCATCCGGGGCCAGAGTAACTTCCGATCTTTCAATCATCCGGCACTTCATTGGGCGGGATGGGACCGCCAGAGAACAGTCAAAGCGACCCTTTCCGTTGATGAGAAGAGAACTTGGCACAGGTTCGTTCCCCATGTGCTCGAATCCTGTGTACCACCTCAGAGTGCTCTGCCAAGACTCATGAAACCAGTCCCCAATCATCAGCAACATCTCGCCGTCATACTGCGGCAGACGCACATCCCCCTGCTTCTCCGCGTCTGAGACAGCTTCTTGAGGGCGGTGAACTACCAGCCCTCCGAATAAACCATCGGATCTCTGGTTTTGAAAATGGCTATGCCACCAGTACGTCCCATGCTCCTCATCACCGATTCTGACTCGGTAGGTGAAGTTGCGACCCGGAGGGATGGGGCACTGTGTTATGCCGACTGCGCCATCAGCACTATTTTGGTTCTTGAGATGCAGCCCGTGCCAGTGTATCGAGACGCCTTCGTCTTCAAGGCCATTGCGCACGTTAATTACAAGTTCATCGCCGGATCTTGCCTCAATTGTCGGGCCGGGAAACTGGTCTATCCGGGAACCGTTAGGTCAACCAACACTGCTGCGGTGTGCAACTCACTATTTACAAGGTACACCTTTTTCGTCACGCCATCGGGGTCCCTGAGGCCAGCTGATACATTCCACTCGTAAAAGATGGTTTTTGGTGCGCGAAAGATGTGATCCTGGGGATGCAGTACGATTCCCAGTTGCTCGGGCTCACTTGTCGTGGGAGCGGGCAAAAATGTCAAAAAGCTTGGCTCCGAGCCGCGATGGATCCAGATCGAGCACGTCTTGGCGACGAGCCCCACCAATGCGATTCCGGAAACAAGACAGAGGGCGAGGAAATAAGTCGAGTTGTTGCAGGTGCCGCGCTTCCGACGGTCGGGATTCGGCAACAGGGGGCAGCGCATCACGCAAGCATGCCGGGTCGCTGATGCGGGAACAGACAGAGTTGACAGACTTGGGCCCTTTTTGGTGCGCGAGAAAACGTGCTGCTCAAATAGCGACGCGAGGCTCCCCCCGTGATACCCAGCGTTGATGATCGGCATCACGGCGTCCGGCACCGCGACATGCAGAAAAAGTGGGCGAGCGCAACGGTTGGACTGGGGCTCGTGTGGCCGATTGGTTGAGGCCACGGGGGCGTTAGCCTCGTTGCCATTGGCTCCCTTGACTACAGCATCCCTTGCTTCCAGCCAGCAAAACCATGCTAAAGACCGGCCGACTCGTTGATGGCCTCGGTCGATGATAACAAGTCGGACATGCGCTCATTGTGCCGATCCATTTGGGGCCATCCCCGCACCACGTGCAATCCTATTCGTCATTAGTAATTCCATGTTTCTGGATGGTTGTTCTTGTTCTTAAAGCTTGTCTATGAAGCGCGGTTCGCTGTTTTGCATACTGTCCAGGGTAGTGGCACTGCCAAGGTGCGCAATCCATCCTCAGACTGCATTCGCCAAACATCATGGCAGTCTTGTCCAAAGTCACTCCGTTTCTGGCCTTCACTCTGCCACTTCTTGCCAGAGTGAATGGCGGCTCCCTGGCCGACATTGATCATGTCGTCCTCTTCATGCAAGGTCTGTATTGGTCGTCACTCCAGCTTCAAACCTGCACTGATAATTGTCTCAGAAAACAGAGCTTTTGACCATTATTTTGGCACAATGGCCGGTGTTCGAGGTTTCTCAGACCCCAACGTCCAGGTCAACAACGGAACCCCCGTTTGGAGCCAGGTGGTGAATGAAACCTACCATCTGAACCCGTGGTATCTGAACTATCTCGGCGGAGACTGGCTGAACGCCACTCAGTGCATGTTGGCTGGAGACAATGGCTGGTCATCCAATCATCTCAGCCTCAACCACGGCGCCAACGACCATTGGGCAGTGAACAACACCCCTTGGAGCTGGGGCCATTTCAGGCGCGACGACATTCCCGTCCAATTCGCTCTTGCTGAGGGATGGACGGTTGGCGACATGTACCAAGTAAGAGATACCAAGAAAAAAAGCATTTACATCGGGCGTATATTAACAAACGCTTAGGAATCCGTCATTGCATCTACAAATCCCAACAGAGTGACATGGATATCTGGCAGCATCAATGTGCCCGGGTCTCCTCAGAACTCGTCTGAAGGTGGCTATCCCTACATTGACAACAATGAAACGCCAGGCTGTGATGGCGACGGAATCAACTGCTACCCTCTCAAGTGGCAAACTGTAGCAGAGATTTACCAAAACAGTCGTCTCTCTTGGTCAGTATTTCAAGACGAGGACAACTTTGACGACAACGCTTTCGCCTGGTTTGATCAATTTCAGACAAGCGCCTCTTCATCCGAACTCCACCAACGGGGTATCAAAGGCCAGACGCTCAATGATTTCTACGCACGAGCCGCCAACGGTTCTCTACCTGAAATCTCTTACATCATCGCGCCTACGCAGCTGTCCGAGCACCCGCCGTACTCGCCGCGCGATGGAGCGTGGCTGCAGAAGCAGGTGGCCGAAGCCGTCATCAACTCGCCAAAGTACAGCAAGACGGCCTTAATTGTCTCGTACGACGAGACGGGAGGATTCGGCGACCACGTGGTGCCGTACCATTCCCCAGACGGCACTCCAGGCGAGTGGATGGAGGATCCGTGGGCTGGCCAAGGCCGCGTCTATGCCGGGCCCGGATTCCGCCTCCCCTTCTACATCATCTCCCCGTGGACCCGCGGAGGTGCCGTTTTGACGGAGCCTGCGGATCACAACTCCCAGATCCTGTTCATTGAGAAGTGGCAGGCAGCGAAGGGCCGCAACGTGACGACGCCTGAGATGGTCCCGTGGCGTCGAGCCCACATGTCTGATCTTACCGCCGCCTTTGATTTCAAGAACCCCGATTACAGCCTTCCCTCTCTTCCGTATGCAATTCCGCCACACAAGAACGCGGCAGGCGAGTACGACGGCTCGTCCAACTGCGAGGCCCTGTATTCAGTGCAGCGTCCCACAGTCCCGTACTCCTTGAAGTCGGATGCCAGCGATGATGTCTCCAGCCTCTCCGAGGAAGGGTTCAAAATCGTCCGGGGTAAACTTACAGAGGGCCGCTTTCTTGTTTTCGTGCGGGGGTCGTTTGCACTGACCAACCTCGGCGACGGCAAGGGGAACGATCTCACATTGTCCAGCGCTACAGACAAGCATGATCTCAAGTCACAGCGCTGGGTCGTGCACGCGGTTCAAGAAGGCGGAGATGAGTTTCTCATCAGCAGCGCCTTGGATGGGCGGTGGATCACAAGAGACGGGTCCCTGTCGTCGAGCTCGCAAAGCGCGGGCACCTTCAAGATCAGCTTCTCTCCAAGTAACGGGTATACTTTGCAGAGTAACAACGGGAAATTGCTGGCTAATGGAGATCGCACGGATGTTGGCTGGAGTGCAAAGCCATCTTATTGGCAAGTGTTCAGCGTCACGTACAAAAGCTAGTACCGAGGTATAGGTTAGCTAGGTCTAATTTTTCTCCAAAAATTACAGCTCTGAACATCTTCATCTGAACTGAACCCTGACAAGAATATTACTCTAAAATCTGAAATTAAATTTTGACCATGGTTTCAATCTCGTTTATAATATCGTTTCATTTTCACCCGAAAAAAAAATAACGTTGAAAGAGAACGTGAGCACAGGTCTCACCGCTATAAACATTGTCTCCCAGTTTGAGTGACACGCGACAGCCCAGCCTCTCAGACCCTTCTTCTCAACATTGCATGGCAGACATCCAATAGAATAAGCATACTAGTAAAATTAAACGGACCCCGGACGGACCCATAACGACATTTGGTGATAAGAGGGGAATTCAAGGGCGCCGAGTCATACATGGAACCGATTAGGGAAAAGGAAGCGATTACAACCGCGCTGGAAGCCTTGGCATCATGATATCCAACAACCGGCCAGATGGTTCTTGCACCGGACACTGCGCTAATGTCTTGGCAGTTGGTGCTTCATCTGAGGTGGTACGTAATGAATAAAGACAGGGTTTGATATGTAGAAAATTGCCCATGAAAACGACAATCTCCTTTGTTGTGCAGGATGCGCACGCGGCGCTAATGCTGCATTAGGCTTGCGACCATCGGGTTGCACTAATCACAGCCGATACGCCAGGTGCGGCAACCTGGACGGAGCGGCTGGTTAGGAAGGGGTGCTATGACTTGTGGCGACGGCGAGCGCGATTCGGGCAAGCGCCACCATCTTTGCTTTTTGCTATTTCCGACGGGGGGCCAGAAAGCCAGAAGCATCTCGCCTGCGCTGATCCGTTCTCGGCCGTGACGATCCTTTCTTCGAGACCCGGCTGTCAAACGAGGGATCTACACATTACGGACATGGCCAAGAGCAAGGATAAGCACACTGAAGATAACCTTACACGTCTTTATTGTGTGGACTCTGTGGAGAATCTATCTACCGAAGCGAATATGAGCCCTAGATCCCCCTGATGCCTGCTCGGCATTCTCACCTCCACCATGCATGTATCGTGGTCTCGCTCCCCTGGCTTCTCCTAACCAGATTATCAACGGGCCAACATTGGTCCTCAGGTCCACAGATTTCTTCATCGCATGAAAGATGATGAAATCAGGCACTGACGAGGGATAATTTCCGACAAAGTGGGCGGCGCTCAGCGTTGTGCCAATCAAATGCCCTTAGCGCCAGCGGGCCGGCCATGGGTGCTGCCGGGGTCCCGTTGGTCTGACAGGGCTCCGGGTGTGCTAACGCTGGAGCTATGGCTCAGCTAGCGGCGAATCGCCAGGCTTTCTCTGCTGGATGCTGGTCTGAGAGGGAGCACAAAAGGGGAGGAGAAAGGAAAGAAATCAAGCATTTGCGTGGGGGGGGCGTAGATCGCCAAGGGGGAGAGACACCTTGAGCACTGCTCACAGGACGATCTGGCATCGTTTAGCTGTGCGAGATGAGTGAGAAGCTACCAGCCAGCTGGTCTTGATTTCCACAATTTTCGCGTGGCAGCACGAAGCGCTGACTGGCTCCCCAGGAACCAAAGAGATAGGGTTTTCTGAGCCACGCCGCATGCTAGCTCAGGGCGATGAAGGCATGCTCCATCGACTCAAGCCGTTTACCGCGCATGCTTGATGCAAGGGGAAGTGCAAGCCTCCCAGATGTTCTAGCCGTCTTTGCGGCCTAGCTCAGCTGACTACGCGCCCGGGAGCAGTCAACCGCCAGGAGCTTGGGCTCGGACTGGCGTGTTGTTTGCTCAGCCGACGGTGAGGTTGACTTCTTGCCTGCGGAGCAGCTGCTTGGGAGTTCGTCGCGAGCCGTGCCGAGATGCCGGAGGGGCCAAGAGAGCAGCTCTATAAGTCCACAACACCAAGCCGCCTTTTTTCTCTTTGCGTGGTTCACTCAGCTGTCGCCTCTCTTGCAAGTCGCTCGCTCCGTCACCGTCGTTCGCTCTTTGTTTGTTTTTGCCCTGTACAGGGACCACACTCATTTTTTTGTCAATCGTTTTTGACCGTGACTCGCCACTATGCGTTCCACTCCTTTGATCGTCGCCGGCCTGGCCGCCGTTCCTGGTGGCATGGCTCTGGCTCTCCCCGACAACCGTGCCCACGTCGCTCCCCTCGTGGCCCGAAACATCTACGGCCGCTTGATTTCCCACGGGAACGTGACGTCCGGAAACGACCCCGTCAACAACTCGGAGACGCCGTACAACACTCCGGTTCCTACCCCCAAGGCGCCCGTTGTTGTCCCCCCGGTTAACACTGATACCGCCTACAACACTCCCGCGGCTACACCTGTTGTTCCCCCGGTCAACACTGACAGCGCCTACAACACTCCCGTGGTTTCGCCTGTCATTCCTCCCGTCAACACCGACACATACATCCCCCCTCTTAACACTGATACCGCCTACAACACCCCGGTGGTCACGCCTGTTGTCCCCCCCGTCAACACTGACACGGTCTACAACACCCCCGTGGTGACGCCCAACTCTGTCGTGCCGGTTATTCCTCCTGTTAACACGGACACTGTCTACAACACTCCTGTGGTTACACCAGTTGTTCCTCCAGTCAACACTGACAGTGTTATCCCCCCTATCAACACGGATACTGCCTACAACACTCCCGTAGTCACTCCCGTTGCCCCGATTGTCCCTCCGGTCAACACGGATACTATCTACAACACCCCGGTGGTAACACCTGTTGTTCCTCCTGTCAACACCGATAGTGTCATCCCCCCTATCAACACTGACACAGTCTACAACACTCCGGTGGTTACGCCTGTTGTTCCTCCAGTTAATACTGACACCGTTTACAACACCCCGGTAGTTACACCTGTTGTCCCTCCGGTCAATACCGACACTGTCATTCCCCCTGTGAACACTGATACGGTCTATAACACCCCTGTGGTTACGCCTGTTGTCCCTCCTGTCAACACCGACACGGTCTACAACACTCCCGTGTATACGCCTAGTGTTGTGCCTGTCATCCCTCCAGTCAACACTGATACGGTCTACAACACTCCTGTAGTTACACCCAGCGTTGGGCCTGTCATCCCTCCAGTCAACACTGATACAGTCTACAACACTCCCGTGTATACGCCTAGTGTTGCGCCTGTTATTCCTCCGGTCAACACTGATACGGTTTACAACACCCCGGTAGTTACACCTGTTGTCCCTCCGGTCAATACCGACACTGTCATTCCCCCTGTGAACACTGATACGGTCTATAACACCCCTGTGGTTACGCCTATTGTCCCTCCTGTCAACACCGACACGGTCTACAACACTCCCGTGTACACGCCTAGTGTTGTGCCCGTTATCCCTCCAGTCAACACTGACACGGTCTATAACACACCGGTCGTCACACCTGTTGTTCCTCCCGTCAACACCGACAGTATTATCCCCCCTGTTAACACCGACACGGTCTACAACACTCCTGTTCCTACGACTGACACTGTTGCTCCTGTCATCCCCCCTATCAACACTGACACAGTCTACAACACTCCGGTGGTTACACCTGTTGTTCCTCCTGTTAACACTGACACTGTTTACAACACCCCGGTGGTTACACCTGTCGTTCCCCCTGTCAACACCGACACGGTCTACAACACTCCCGTGCACACACCTAGCATTGTGCCTGTCATTCCTCCTGTGAACACTGACACTGTTTACAACACTCCTGTGGTCACTCCGGTTGTTCCCCCAGTCAACACTGACACATACATCCCCCCTGTGCCTACGACTGACACCGTTGCTCCTGTTGTCCCCCCTGTGAACACTGACACTGTTTACAACACTCCTGTGGTTACTCCGGTTGTTCCCCCAGTCAACACTGACACCGCCTACAACACTCCCGTGCCTACGATCGACACGGTTGCTCCTGTTGTCCCCACTGTCCCCACTGACACTGTCTACAATGCCCCTGTGGTTACGCCTGTTGTTCCTCCCGTCAACACCGACACATACATTCCCCCTGTGCCTACGACTGACACCACTGCTCCTGTTGTCCCTCCCGTCGATACGGTCTACAACAATCCCGTTCCTACGACTGACACCGTTGCACCTTTTGTACCTCTTGTCAGCACTGACACTATCTACGACACTGCTGTTTCCACTGCCGTACTCACGGCCATCACCACCGGCTCCCCAACTCTGGGAGATGTTTATGGGTCTCCTTCCGACACCGTTTATGTCATTCCCACCACCACCAGCAGCGTTAACGGAGGAACCTACACCGCACCCAGCAGCAGCAGCAGCTACCAGGATGGAAACGGTGGCAACGGCGCTTACAGTGTCTCTGCTGGTCACGGTTATGAGGGCGGCAACTCTGGCTCCGGCGCCTACACTGCCTCTAGCGGCCACGGCTACCAGGGTGCTGGTAGCGGCGCTTACACCGCCTCTGCCAGCCACGGCTACAATGGCGGCAACTACGGCTCTGGTGCCTACACTTCTCCTACTGGCAAGAGTCACGGTGCTGGATACGGCGCTGTCACCAAGACTGCCTCCGCTTCTTGCACCGAGTCCACCGGCTTCACCAGGGTCACTCGCCCTGCTGGATACCACGCTGGTTCGTACGCTGCCCCGACTGTCGAGGTCAGCACAATCTGCAGCACCAAGGTGCACACCGTTACCAAGTGCTCTGCTTATGACTCTGACTGCCATGTTGGCGCCGTGACCACCGAGGTCAAGACCATCTTTACCACTGTCCCTTGCACTGAGTCGTCTGCACAGCCTACCCACGCTCCCAAGGCTCCTAAGAAGGATGTCTACAAGTTCAAGGCCTACCGTGGCGAGGAGTGCACCGACGAGGAGATTGTCTACATCACTGCTCCATGCTCCTGCAAGGGCGGTGTTACCTACGTTCCCAAGAAGTGTGTCGGTGAGAGCTGCAACGGTCTCACTGTCTACAAGCCTGAGGTCTGCACCGATGACCACTCTGACAAGGTTGTCTACACCGCCGAGCCTTGCTCCGGCGAGGAGTGCGGCGAGGGTGCTGTTGTATTCAAGCCTGAGGACTCGAGCTACTCTACCGCTAGCTACGGTTCTGGATCGGAGTCTGGCGCTAGCTCCGGCTCCGGCCCCACTCACTCGGGTTCTGGCTCTGGTTCTGATTACGATGGTTCCAGCTCTGGCTCTGGCACTGGTTCCAACTACGGCTCCGAGTCTGGCTCTGGTTCTAACTACGGCTCCGGCAGCTACGGCTCTGGATCCGAATCAGGTTCCGGTTCCAACTATGGGTCTGAATCTGGATCCGGTGCTAGCGGATCTGGCTCTGAATCTGGATCTGGTGCTAGCTACGGCTCTGGCGCTGGCTCTGGTCCTGGTGCCAACTACGGATCTGGCTCCGGATCTGGCTCTGGCGCTGGCTCTGGTCCTGGTGCCAACTACGGATCTGGCTCCGGATCTGGCTCTGACTCTGGTTCTGGATCTGGATCTGGATCTGGTGATACCTACGGCTCTGGCTCTGGTTCCAACTATGGCTCCGAGTCTGGCGCCAGCTCTGGCCCCGGCTATGCCTCTGATTCATATGGTTCCAACCCTCAAAACGGCACCAAGACTTTTGCTTACGAGCCTAGCTCCACGCCCAGCACTGCCTATGGTTCCGGCTCCGGATCCAGCTCTGGTTCCAGCTCCGGCTCTAGCTCCGGTTCTGGTTCCGGATCCAGCTCTGGTTCTTCCAGCAGCTACACTCCCCCTCCGGCACCTATCACTGCCTCGAGCGCTAGCACCTACGCCGTCGGCACTCTTTCCTTGGTTGCTGCATTCTTCTTCGCTCTTATCTAAGAGCACCTTATTTAGTATATTATTGTGACGAACCCAGTAAACATATCTTCAATTTACTTCCATTTTTACTTTATTTAATACATGTGAAGCTGGATCAATCGCTGTCTTTGAAATGCATCTCTGTGCATGTTGTAGAAAGCATAAGTGTTCTCCTACTTAAACGCTCAGCTCATCATTTCTTTCGTCGCATGTGAGCTCGAACTGATACTATTTTGGCTTTAATTAAGTCTAGATATTTGATCTGCGCCTAAGCCGTTTGAGAACAAAAGTAGTATCTGAATTTGCCTCACACCTTATTTCCAACTCAAATAAGTGTCATTAATTGAAGCAGAACATTACTGTATCTCTTCATTACAGGGCAAACCTCTGCAATTCCAACGATATATATCAGGGTTGGCGTAGATTCTCACGAGATGCAATGGTCCAGTCCAAGCATGTATGGTTCCGATCCGGTCGTCAGTCCAGTATCGTTGAGGATCCCCAGGCAACCTCTATCAACTTTCCGGCGCGGGCGTCAATTCCGCAATCTACCACACAGATTCCAATGGGCTCCTATATGCTATCCTCGCCGACGGGACCGTTTTGTGGCTTGTAACGATAGCTGTTCACCTCTCCTCAGTGATTGCAGTAAATATTCATCGTTTTAATAATTGGGGGTGCAGGATCCTTGGAAATTGGTTGATTACCTTGGATAGAATATCATTCGAGATGAACCAAAAGAATTAAGCTTAGCTATTAACACAAAGATAAGTTTACATGTTACGCCTGTTTTTGTAAAGCATAAATTTACTTAGCAGTTATATAGATAACGATCCTTTCGGGTTAAGAATATCTTTGGGCATTTGCGAGTTTACATGGCGCATTTCAGCACTTCACCACCGAGCCTTCGGCTTGATGGTGAAACAGGCGCGTGTCATCTAATTGTCGGATCAGTGCCCTGGGTAGTTTCCTGCGCCTTTCCAACCAAACCCATTCTCACGATTACGAGCGCTCCGCACTGTTGGAATTCAACATTTATGCTAAGAAAAGAAACATCACTGATCCATTGTTGCAATAGTAATCATTGTAAAACAACATTTTATTAGGGATTAAATACTGAAAGAGTGACAGTTTTGCAGAGTAATGTATATCCGTTATGAAATCTGAAAACGAAATCGTTGGCGCCAAAGGCCATTCATGCACCTAATAGCCGCCGCGTTTCCTAGTATTTTCCGCCGTCCAGATGCACCCCCGCGTACTAAATCATCTAAATGGTGATGGATGCGGCAGCGTCGACCTCAACGGTAGCGACATCATCGATGTAGGCGTGGATACCGTAACATCCAGACCCGCAATCAAGGTTAAGCTTGAGCTGGGCCTCGGCACCGGCGTCGAGGGTGAAGGCAGAAGAAGTCTGCAGACCCCAAGAAGTAAGGGATTCTTGAAGTTGGAAGGTATCGACAACCTTGGCCCCAACAGAGATCTCGAGCTTGCAGGTGCCAAAGAGAGAAGCGAGATCAAGTCCAAGTCGAGCACGGTAGTTGACCTTGTAGGACTTGCCAGCCTCAATGCCGGTGAGAGTGGTGTAGGCAACAGGGGCTCCTAGAGACTTGGAATAGCACATGTCGAGGTAGTGGCTTCCGGTGAAGGCGCTCAGGAGGCTAGATGAAGCCTTGACGTCACAGTCTCCGCCAAATGTCCACGAAGCTCCATAGTTGCTCCCAGAAGCGGTGTCGAAGCTACCGTTAGAGACACAGTTTCCACCGTTGCTGCTGCTGCTGGAGCCGGAAGATCCCGAGCCAGACTTGCTGCCAGAGCCAGAAGAGCTGGCGGTGGCCGCGCTGGAGCCAGCTGTAGTAGTAGCGGAACCAGAGTGGCTGCCAGAACCAGATGAGCCAGAGCCGTAGTTGCTGCCAGAGCTTGAGCCAGTAGAACCTGAGGAGCTTCCAGAACCAGATGAACCTGAACCGGAGCTGCTACCAGAACCTGAGTGGCTTCCGGAACTGGACGAGCTAGAACCGGAGCCAGAGTCGTAAGATCCCGATCCTGATGAACCAGAGCCAGAGTGACCACCAGAGCTGGATGAGCCACCAGTAACAGCACTGGAGACCGCTGCAGTAGTAGCAGAACCAGAGTGGCTACCAGAGCCCGAGGAGCCCGAGGAGCCAGAACCAGAAGAACCAGAACCGTAGGAGCCAGAACCAGAACCAGAAGAACCAGAGCTTGAAGAGCCAGAGTTAGAACCAGAGCCAGAGTGGCTACCGGAGCCGTAGGAGCCAGAACCGCTGTTACCGGAGCCACCAGAGGAAGCAGATGAACCAGATGTGGACTGAGGGTGGGTAGAGGTGGTGGTAGAGGAGCCCGAGCCCGAGTGGCTACCGGAGCCAGAAGATCCTGACCCCGACGAGCCAGAGCCGTAAGATCCAGAGCCGTAAGATCCAGAGCCAGAGGATCCAGAGCCAGACCCGCTGTTACCTGAGCCTCCTGACGAAGCAGAGGATCCAGATGTGGAACTGGGGTGTGAAGAGACAGAGGTAGTGGTTCCAGCGTGGTTACCAGAACCTGAACCACCGCTACCAGAGCCATAGGAACCAGAGCCTGAAGAGCCGGAGCTGGAGCCGCTGCTACCAGAGCCAGAGTGGCTTCCAGAACCGGCAGATCCAGAGCCGTAGGATCCAGAACCCGAGGAGCTGGACCCAGAGCCGTTGTTGCTGGAACCAGATGAACCGGACCCATAGGAGCCACTTGAGCCGCTGCTGGATTCAGAACCAGAGGATCCTGAATGACCGCCAGAACCGGAGCCAGAGTAGCTGCCCGAGCTGGAAGCACCAGACGTGGATGCGGGGTGGGAGACAGAGGTGGATGATCCAGAGCTAGAGCCACTGCTGCCGGAGCCGTATGAGCTTCCGGAGCCATTACCATTGCTGGTACCGCTGCTGGAGCCAGAACCAGAACCAGACCCCGACTTGCTACCGGAGCCAGAGGATCCAGATCCAGAAGATCCAGAGCCGTAGGATCCAGAGCCTGAGCCTGAAGATCCAGAGCTAGAGCCAGAACCCGAGGAACCAGAGCCAGAACCCGAGGAACCAGAGCCAGAAGACCCAGAGCCGTAGGAACCAGATCCCGAAGATCCTGAGCCACTGCTGCCAGAGCCGTATGAGCTGCCGGAGCCGCTGCCGGATGTGTACACGCTCACAATGGTCGAAGTGGGAACGTAAAGAACCGAGACGGTGGTGGAAATGCTGTAGCGTCCAGGGGAACCATAGGCCCCGGAGGTAGAGGTGGGGACCACGGCGCCGGCCTCGCCAGCGGTAGTGGGAAGAAGAGAGTAAGGAGACTCCTGGCCACAGGGGCTGCCAGCAACGCCCTGCAAAGAGAGAGCCGCGGCAAAGCCATAAGCGAGAGACCTGGGAGTAGGCATTTTGTTATGAAAGTAGCGAGTGGTGGTTATATGCAATTAGCTGAAGAATAGGTGAGATGAAGAGAAGATGGAACGAGAGAAGGAATTAATAGCGAGTGAGTGGGTGAGTGAGTGAGTGAGTGAGTGAGTGAGTGATGATGATGGGAATGATTTTGCCAAGAGGTGCATCTCGACGAGTTTATATACACAATGACCTTGGGGCCATCTGCTATCCAACTCGAGGATGACAGCGACCCCTTGTCTCGATCTAAAACGAAGCAGTATAGCAAGAGTCTCCCAACAGCGTCTAGCGTCAGGAGGGGCTACATGCAGGTACGGTGGATGTACGGTGGTGTCAGGGCCACCGGCGTCTCCATTCGCCAATCGACCCTGGGAGCACAACGCTTTGGGCCGATGGAGTAAGGCGATCCCGGGAGATCGACCTGAGGCGTGGGTTCAGGAGTTCCGGCTCACCCGCTCGGCAGCGTCTTCCGGAGCCGAGAGCCAGTCGCGGAGATGGATGTGAAGGCATGCCAATGGTCAGCTAAAAACGGACACCCACTCGCCTTGTTTTTGCTGCCAAGAAAAGTCTTGATAGCTAAGGGGATTGCATCCTAGTATTCACAAGCAAAAAAGCACAGTGTAGCGGCCGTTTCTTACTTTGGTAAATCGGAAAGCGGAAAAAAGAAAAAGCAATGTTTCATCACATCGATGTCACACTCGCCTGTTGCTCAGTTTGGCTTAGCCCGTTTGGCTCTTTTTCCCCACAGACACTGGACGTGCTCTCGGCGAGCTGAAGCTAGCTTGTGTCAGGACGCAATCGCCCGTCCCGGGCTGAAGCTATTTTCAGGCACGTTAGCTATTCTGGCCGATGCGGTGCGCAGGATCACAGCTTGGGTCCTTGCGGGCGGTGCCATCTCTTCACCAAGTGCCGATCTGCCACGCGTCCCGCATTGGTTGCGCGTTTGATCCTGAATTGTACACGTGTTGCAGCCGCCGCTAGAATTAATCGAATTCTAGTAGCAATAACCCGGGACAATACAAGAGGAGATATTGGAGCACAAGGAAAAGGGGTGGTTGTGTGTGTGTGTGCCAATTAGCTCAGCACGCAGTCTATGGAATGTGATGGACGACTGGCGGCGGACAATTCTCATGCGGGGCGGCACGAACTGTGAGAGGCTGCGCCGGATTTGATGCCATCCCCGCCACGGAACTGTTATTGCCGAGTTGTCGCGCTAAGCCAACGATAGCGCCAACGCACCGACAGCGTTTGATGAGAGATGACGCGGCAAGTCTATATTAGGTCGAGCTGAAGAACAAGGCCGTGCGGGAGCATCATCTAGTTGTTTACGTTATAGGGTAAAATATACTTGTTTTTTGCCTTTTTTTCATCTGTTCGTGGCAAAATCTAAGACCTGATCCGCGTATCGTGATTGATGTTTGAGAATCTCACAAATGTACACCTCAAGTAGGCTCGCAATTTCAAGTCGCTCTTCAATTCTGTCATCACCAGTGAAAAATTGGTAATGGAAATAGTATGTTGATTGGACCTGTAAACAAATCTAGCCATCTTCCTTGCTCGGATCATCAACTGTGGGGAAACGATGTGTTCCATATGCCGGCTCCCCAGACTCAGACCCAGACCCAACCACCGGAAGGATTCTTCGCATTGATACCTAGCTGATCAAAAATAAAGCCGAATTATGCATCTATGATATTTTATGACCCAAAATTTTGCGGGTTACAAGATTCCGATTGGTATATCAGTTTGTGGCTCGATCGGGGGCTAAGTTAGACCGCGTCCTGAAAGAGTAATTGAGAAACAACGCTAAAAACGGCCTCTTCAGGGGTACAGTGGAGGTGAAACTGATGATAATGATGCAACATCATGTGGGAAAACGGACGGAGGGTGGTTTGTAATATTAAAGTGAGTGTATGTAACATTTCCCACTCGACTTTCCCTTTTTTTTCCCTGCCTTCTTGTTACGAGTGTGTCTTTTGGTCGATTTAAGTTTGGGCGCCCTGCCATCTGCACTGAGATGTAATACCTGGCCAGATTTGTCCACTCAAATCATTGTTAGGTTGTGATCAAACACCTGTTTGTTGCGTTTTAACGGTTGGACATGTGTCGCAAACCAGATGTGCCATGTCATAAAGAAGCCTGATGAAGCGACCCGGTCGTCTAAGAGATGAGGGAAATTTTTCCAGGTAAATAGTTCTTCACAATTGTAGTAAGTAATAACGTGGCAAAAGATAATTAGAAAGGGACTAAAAGGTGTGCATAAAATTGTGCTGGTGAATCAGGGTCAGCAATGCTACCTACTGGTTCAATATGCACCAACCTGCTGATATACCAACCAACTTTACGTTTCAGGGATCGCTCGTCTTTTCTAGAATTGCCTGCATCTCTGCGTCTAGGATTGTGGCGCTGGTCATGCGATCCTCACTCGATTTTCCGAGCGCTGACAGGCTAAAAAGTTGGCTTGAGGTTTTTACTTCTATTTCTGCAACTTTTACCTATCGAAGAACTGTGGGATCTGAGGGGTGCGGCGCATCGTGTTCTTGTAGTCAAGGCATGCGCCCAAGCCTTAGACTTAAAGCTGAATAAAGTATGTACACTGACTAAAAGAGGTGCATCTTGGCTATCTTCGTGGACTCGCTCTCCTTATCAGCGTTGAAATACGCACGATGCAAACCCAGCGTCTGGCAAAGGTTTGCGCCTGTCGAGGTCAAAGACCACGCAAGAATCGTCTTGGCAGTCTCGATAGCATGCTAAGCCTATGTTCACAATGTATCAGCTCAATCTGCCATGGCCTGTCTCTGTATGTCTTTTACCCCAAGAGCCAAACAGGTAATGATTTCCATCATAGCTGGCAAAACTAGAGGAAGACGAGTGAGATTATGCTGGGCGTATGTTCGATACTGAAAGCCAAAGTCTAGATAATTTCTTTGGCCTTAGTTCATGGCATATTTGGAGAAGAGCGATGCAAGGCAGCCGTCTACAAGAATAAGTTTGGTCTCATTACATTGAACCATAGCGAAGTACACTGTTTGGCAATTTTGGTAAATTTTTCTAGGTCTCCGACCTAGAAAAGCCTGGTGATAATGTATGGTTTGGGATGTTCTGACCTGAACTGGTTCGCACGTTGGGTAAAGCCACGTCAAAGGGCTCTTGGCTTCCTTCTTGCTCACCGCGAGACGACAGTCGCCGCGTGCTGCGGGGGCATCATGATGAAGGCTCTATCAAAATTAAAGAGCTCTACCAACCCAATATCGTCCAAGGCTGGATCCGGGCCGTTCTTCGAGTTCAGAGCTTCTTATAATGATCTGATGACGCCGTCGCCGTTGGGTTCGAAAGAACGGAGAAAATGACATCCAAACAGGTCATCAATGGATTGGTGAACAACGCTGGGGTTCCAGAAGAGACGATATGGCTTACGGATCGCCGTGACACGAGGGTGGTACAGCCCATCTGTTTTTACCGCTGCCTTTTTCCATTTCCGATGTAAAACTTTGTTTTCGCAGTGAATATTTATTGCCAAGTCTCGCTTTTTGAACCATGCCCCGCAACTTCGCCATCCTCCACAAACACTTGCGTCTTTGGGGCCCACTCACATCCCCAAGCACCCTATCATGAGCCATAGATGTTGCGGTGCCAGCAAGCCGCTCGTGGAGGAAGGATTCATGTCTCGTGGACGATATCCTAGTTAAGTGCTATATAAAGCAGGCTGTACTTGAAATCATCGTATCTAAAAGCTTCAAAAGGAGAATATCACAGGCCTTGCAGACATATACACTAGCGAACCAGCATCATGACTTCAACATTTTTATTACCGGGGCTACTGGCTACACGTAAGTCACCAAGCCCGCCTTGCAGCCAAATTTTAAGGATTAAAATACCGGTGGCACTCTCATCAACATGTCACTCATGAGCGGGCAGACAGCAATTGCGCGACGGCAGCTTTTTGCTGTAGCTAGAACCGAGGAACAAGCCCGTAGCTTAACTACCCTGGGCATCAAAGGCGCCTGTATAGACTTAACTGATAGCAAGGCACTTTCGATGTATGGTAGTAAGCGTAGTCATAGTCGGCAGTAGAATATGTGGCTGGAATGCTTCTCTAACTTAAACAGCCAACTTGGTTGTACACTGCACTAGCGCAACCGATGCATCGCTCGCAAAACCGCTTCTCTCTGCTCTTGTAAAGAGGGTCCAGTACTTGAGTAAAGCGGCCTCCTTTATTCACGCAGACATCTTCCGCTTACATAATTTGAACCTCGACCAGACAAAGCTGACACTCGTTTTGATGACACAGACCTCCGGGGCCAGTGCTTTTGCCGACAAGGCTAGTTGGCTCCACAGCCCCGTCATGGATACTGGTCCGGTGTATGACCTTGTGAGGAAGATTGGAACCCCTTACACGATTCGAGACGCCGACATGGCATCCTCGAGTATGCATTGTAGTGCATTGTTACCGTCTTCATCGTAGTTCCGCCCATTGCTAGTCTCGCTTGTCCAGTCGGCAACGAGCCGAGCCTAATTCATTACGTTAACATGGGATCCCCCAGATGGCCGAGGTACCGGTACAGTTCATCAGTCATATTTCATCCTTCCTACCATCATACACGAATGCATTGCCCAAAATGCCGTCAACAAGCTCCCCAAGGATAGTGCAAGTCACTGACTCCTTTTCCAAGTTACCTGCCCCGCTTACTTGGATAAACTCTCTAGATTTGGTAAGCCATCAATGTTGTACATGTGATAGATTTCGTATCCACCTCGTTACGTTCGTAGTCCAGGGTAGTAATTTTCCATACGGACACAACTGGTACTTCCTTACTCGGCTCACAAAGTGTTTTGATGGAAAACTCTTGACCGCCTCGCCATCTTCCTTCACTTTACAGGTCTAATGCCAATATTTGACCCAGCGTGGAAGTAGCCTCCCAAAACCTGGGTTTTCCGCTAGAGTTGGCCCAAGTTGGATGGAACTTGAAGTATGCTTTGTTTCTCACTTTAGAGTTTGTCTAACATTGACCGCGTGTCTAGTTTTATATACACCGAAAAGAAATTTCATCTTATTAATTGGGAACCACAGTGGGATGAAGAAACTTTTCTGCAGTGGCTTGATGATGAGGTTCAAGCAGTGAGTGATGCGCCCGTTACTAATTCTTGCCTGGAATATATATTTTCACCAATGAGGCTTGAATACAGCGCGTTGAGCAGAGACTTGGTTCCGATGATTTGATTTACATAGGGTGTAGCTGAGCGGTGCAATGTTCGCCCGACGAAATCAAGCCTATGTTTTGTTTGCACCTGACGGGATGAAAATGAAGAAACCTTAAACACGCGTTTGGAGCCTGGAATTAGAGTTCGAATAAAATTAGAAGTTCGTTGGGGATAAATTAAATTTGGCTAATTTTTATAGAGAAATGAGCAGAGACCTAATGGCTTCATCGTAGTCGCGCACTTGGTTACGGTCTTTTGAGCAACGATTATGATGTCATGAAACCGCAAAGCCTCGATGCTCCGATGTTTGAGTTGGGATGGTTTCAATGCGACGACAAACACGATGTGGGTGAATTGTGATGGACCGTGTGCACGTGTGGAAACCTCAAGCCCCCTTTTATCGTATCTGCAGATGGGCCCAAAAGGGCAAAGAAGTGTCGATCTCAGCCCTAGATTGGCCATGATTTGCACGACAGGGCAAAACAGCAGTCATTTCCCACGGGAAATTTGGGGCCCAGGGCTCATGCCGACGATGAAGGGCCCCTGCCTGCATCGCGCCCGACCGGCTTCTAAATAAAGCATCGTGTTTGTTTACTTCCGACGCAGGCTGTGGGTCGCGCCGTTTCAGACCTGCACGTCGCTAGTGCCGGATGCGACACGTCTAGAAGCATTCTGGCGCCCATCCGCTCGACGGGGGGATTCCCGGATAAGCAGAGCCGTTTTTGGCGGCTTTCTGTGGCGGTTGAAGGCGCAATTTAGGCATAATACCAAAGGTTCATCTTGCACCTGTCAGATGACTTCAGCCAGGCGATTCCGTGCCACACGAGAGATCTGCACAGAGCTGCCAATGCCCTCACGCCTGTGGAGTCTGGCCCTCACAGAGCTCGTATTCCCCCACGGCAGCAGCGAATGACGTCAAAACTCTGGGGCAACTCTGCGACCCTTGCCCCAACGCTCATGGCATGTTACCTTGGACCTGAGATGATCACTGCCCGACACAACCTTGCTTCGGCTTGCAGCTCCCAAAGACAGTCAACATATAAGGCGGCTGGCTTGGCCTCCAAATGCCAATATCTCCTCATCATCACTCACTCAACAAACACTTCAACTACATCTTTCCTATCTCTACAACTATAATAACCAATCACTTTTAATTCCTCTTCAACCTTTCCCAACCACCACCAAAATGCAGTTCAAGTCTCTCATTGTCGCTGCTGGCCTCGCCGCCGCTGCCCCTGCCCCCCAGGCCTCTGAGCCCTCCATCGTCTCCAACCCCTCTTTCCACATCCAGGCCATCCGATCTGGCAGCGACCTCCAGTACGCCACCGTCGACGCCGCCAAGAGCAGCCTCTTCCTCAACCTCCCCCAGTCCAACGCCTCGTGCAGCGCCACCACCGACGGCTCCGCCACCTTCTACCTCTTCAACAGCGAGCTCTTCCTCTACACCGACGGCAAGCCCTCGCAGCAGGTCTACGTCGACCGCTCCGGCATGGGCCAGGGCAAGATCGGCTACGTCACCGGCGCCCAGGGCACCCCCAAGAACGCCGAGACCAACAAGTTCACCTACAACAGCACCGCCGGCCTCAACTTTGACGGCTCCAGCTTCCTCGCCTGCCCCGGCAGCATCGACGGCGCCTACAGCCTCTGGCTCAACACTGGCGTTGCCAGCCCTGCCGGCAACTCCGGCTGCCTTGGCATCAAGGCCAACGTCCTCGACGAGGCCAACCCCGTCCAGTGCCAGTACACTCAGTAAATCTGACGTCGGATACAATCGACTCTTTTTCTTACAAAAAGTCAGAGTTTAGCGAAAGGCCTTGCCACATTGGCAAGCCTCGACTCGTCCGGTTATGTCCGGGTTGACATTCTATGTCCTTGTAATATACCTATAGACAGTACATACAATATTTGCGCATCGCAACAATCATTTCTTTTGCCGTGAACGTGATGTCCCATATACGGGTTGAATGTCTTCATAGTCGATTAATTGCCTGCGATGAACACCCTTGCCAGACAAAGGTCTTCCAATTGCAACGGGTACCTCATGATGAACCAATACCCGTTCTCAATCTGGAGGACCATTTTTCCAACGAGATCCGCGCCAGATGTCCGTCTCGGTTTTTCAAGGCAACAAAAAGAGCCGCTTTAAAACTTTAAAAGCCGTAGACTTGAGGTTTGCGCGATTGATGAGTCGTTGTGCCGTGGAATTACATCCTTTGTACAAATACTCAGTAGCGTTTCCCTATGGTAGCAGAATACTTTTTTTATTACCATGATCGGTTAGCAAGCCTGTGGCAGGAACTTGATAGATCTCTAATTTTAATTCTTAGATAGAATTTGCCAACTTAGGCGACAGAATCCAGATCTGGGCCCAGGTTTCACACAAATCGATGTAACCATAATTGTTATCATCTGTGTTCACTGTGGAGGATGCCATGTCTTGCGGACAGATCACACGCCCCCAGTGTATTGGGTGCCAATTAAAATATGAAGGAGGGTGCAATCCCCAAGACCGAAACCCATCTTCTTCCGCGCTAAGCAGCAAGCGTCATCGTCCAGTTTCATTCTGCGACAGTTTGTGATGTTGTAGGGTCATGTGATGACTCTGCCGCAGGATCCATCCACTGTCATGTTTGATGAGATACCAATGGAAATGGTCATCACCCGACTCCTCTTGAATGTGGCATTCGGCTCTGCTAGTTTCTTTCACGCGGTTTGCAGGGCTGAACGCCGACCCGCTTTCCAAGACTTTCTTGCAGCTGGCGCCAATCTTTGGAGGTGCCAGCGGGGTCGTCCCAAAATCCAATGGGGTAATTCCGATTGGGAATGCAAGGCACAAGTCCCTATCGGCAAGTTATTTGTGTTATCCGGTTGTCTTTATTTTGAGGAAATCAAGAAAAAGAAGGTCTGGGGTTAAATGCCTTGTATTGAGCAATCTTTATAGCCACTGTGGTCCTGCAGCAACTGGTCAACCTATGAATATGCGACTGGACGAGAGAATCCCATAGCACGATTAACTGGTCATATGGTTTCCAAGGTATTCGGTTTAGCTAAATCTTTTGCCGGATATTTCATGAGCTCATCAAGCCGTCTTTAACACGCCTGTCAAAATTTCTTCATTATGGCCCCCATGATACGCACCCATTAAAAAAAAAGAGATTACAATCCAAATAATTACATCTTTGCTAATACAATTATCAGTTACATAGCCGAGCTAGCCTTGACCTGATTCACATCCGTTTCTTTGTTCGCCTAGATGCTCTCAACAAGCCCACATGGCCTGCGTTTTCTAACGCTAGTAGCTACCTAACCAACCCTGCACCAATCCCATCAGACAATTGGCACCAAAATCTTTTGCAATTCTTGCAGCCGTTTTTAATAATTCCACCTTCTTATTTGGTGGACCTTGGACACCTGTGATGCCCAATTGAATAACACCTACACCCACATCGTATGCGAATGGTTTGGTTAGGTACTCAAAAGCGTCCTTATCTCCTATAACACTTTTAAGTTCACTCATCATACCATCCAAGTGATCTATCATCCGTATATCGGGAAGGTCTTTTGAATCCTTGGAACTAAGTCGACATTCCTCTTGGGTATCAAGACCCCAAAGAACCCTTGATACAGCGTCTGGACAACGGGGACTGGTCCCGTTGATATCCCACTTATAATCGCAGTTTTGATGAACTGATATTGCATTAGTGCACAACGATGAAATAAGCATAAAATCCTCAAACTTACCATTATCGTCCCATTCATCAACGGGGACGCCAACATATCCTCGAGCGGAAACCCGTTGATATCGGTATATCGAATCATTGAATTCCGTATAGTCACCATGATTTACCGCTATCACATGGGATATACCATATACGAGAATAGAAATCGTCGTAAAAAGCCCCCCTAAGTTCATGTTGGCGTATCAAAGTGCGGGATATAACTTGAACGGGTTGAGTCTGGGTGGAGGATATCGAGGCTGCGCTACGCAAGACTTCTCTTGTCATAAAATGAGGAATAAGCGCAGAAATCAAATACAAACCGCACAATGCTGATTCCCTCAGGTTATAATTGTTTTCCTGCCTGCCTGGGAATAAGGTGGCAGTGTTGATGAGTTTTTTGTGGGGCGAGGCTGAGTTTGCCTTGTTGGTTGTACCAACAGAGGCTGAGGCCATAAGCGACCTTGGTTACAGGGGTTAGTCTTGCATTGCACTCCAATGGGAATTTCCGTGATTAAAGCCGCAATTCACAACAGCTCTGCACGGATTGTGGTCAGCTATCGAGGGCCTTTTGGTCAGGGAACTAGATAAGCTCATTAGGTTTGCCGTGCAGCAAGTTTGCATCCATATCAGCCCCCTTGATCGCGTGCTCCATGTCAGAAGGATTTTCAAGTTTGCAATACATTAAAAACCGCGTTTAAGCTATTGTAATATTAACAGCTCATGCGTGATGCTTGAGAGTTGCTTTCTCTCATTAAGATTTTGTGGGTGGTTGTGATAAGAAATAATGTCTTCAATAATACCCTAAAAGAAGGTCGACAACGATGGAATTATCTAAGTCATAGACTATATAAACTATATAGACACCCAGGTTTATGACTTTTTAAGACCTAAACTAAACAGTATAATAAAATGTATGAACGTAGTTTGCACAGCGGCTGCGGACCACTTACCCTAGAAGCCGCCAGATGCTTAGTAATCCCGGTAAATTTATCACACCCTGGCAATCACTCATCAGAGTGGGGTGCGCAAGTGGAACTCCAACCCTTCAAAGATGGCGATTCGACCAGACGCGCCATCATTTCTTGCGTCACAGCTGCGATGAAACCCGTGGCCGACGAAGGGATCTTCAGGTGGTTACAGGATATTCCCGCACGCGAAGAAATTGATGCGAGGAAGCGCAAGTCGCGTGGAGATGGGCGACTCCCTTCCCCATCCTCTGAAGCAAACGACATGAGCGCTACCTCACCTAAGAAGCGTAAGACGGCCACCAATGCTGCTGCCGATGACGACGAAGCGCCAAGAGCTCTGCGATCGATAGATGATGGCGATACCGCATCATTTTGGCAAAGCGACGGGCAGACCTCGGGTAGGTCGTCTCCTACAAAGCAACTGGCTTTGCTGCGGTTGGACCCAACTGGTTTGGACGTCAGGGGGATGGATATAGATGATCAAGATATGCACGAGTTGGCTAAGAATTTGATCGACGACATTGAGTGCATTGCGGTAGGCCAGGGTGTTGTCCCCAGGAGTCTCAAGGTAGTTGGCATGCACTCCCAGGATTAGCTTTGCTCAAAGATTAACAGTCGCGCAGTCAGCGATTGATGCTCTGAAGCCCACCTCGCGCACCTTCAACTCGTTCCGCGATTTTGTTTACATTTCGACTGACGAAGAATCTGCGCCGGATCGATTTCTTGATGACCTGCTAGAGATCGTAGCCGCTGCGCGGGAATGCCAGGAAACGGAACAGGATGAAAACGGCTGGAATCATTTGGTGCATACGCCGTTACTCAGCGCTATTCTTGGTAGTCGGCGGTCAACTAATTTTGTGGGATTCACCCCATGGTACGTTCTGATGGATGTTTGCGAGGTCGCGATTAACGTATGGTTTAGCATGGCTGCCAACATCACGAGCAAGTACCGCATCAACCGCGGTCCCAGCTCCAGAGTTGACTACATCATGTGCATCCGGCCCGGTCTTGACCCACAGCCCAGCATCCCCGAGGCGCTTCGACGGCTTCAGCTGAGCCTGCCTGAGGCGGCCGCTAATCACACAGGTTTTGCTCCCTTGAGAGACTTGCCCATCAGCGTAAGCATCGAGACGAAGCGTTATGGAGGGCACGAGCGAAAAGCAGAGCTCCAGATGGGTATTTGGCAGGCAGCTCAGTGGAAGTTTCTCACGGAAGAGGCCGGCGAGGCTGCTCTCGAGAAGCTCCCTTTTATACCTGGCATCGTAGTGCAGGGCCATGAGTGGAAACTCGTTATCACGGGACGAAAAGCCGAGAAAACTGTAGGCCTGGTGCCCGCTATTAAGATTGGCGATAGGCAACTAACAATTGTTTAGATCCTTTGGGCAAGCCGGCGCTTTGGCAGTACAGATTCACCTCTGGGCGCATTTCAAATTATGGCTGGTATTAGACGCCTCGCAGTTTGGTCCGTCACAGACTACTGGCCTTGGTATAAGGAGCATGTTCTTAGAATTAAGACCGGAGTGGTTACCGGTTGCCAATGAGTCAATCATGTGGCTCCAAGCTCAAGCAAGAAGGACTTTAACCCATCGCGGTAGCCGAGTGTATGAGGTCAACGTTGCTCTGAGGGTATTGCGTCGTCTACATTGGCGTACAATCAATCTATTTCAAGCGTAACTTTGTGGTTTATCACGGAAATTTCTGTAAACACTGTATGTATTTCTCACTAATAGCCTGCTCACTGGAAATATAGTTCCGTAGGCAGATTACGAAACTGGAACTTATGCGTCACTCCTGCTCGGATCAAAGCTTGGTCAGCTTTCAGTTTGTTCATTTTCCACAGCAAAGCACAGGCCCTATCAAGCTTTTGACGGCTGGGAGCTGGACTCCCCTTGACCCCCCTCTTCTGGATCCTCACCCTCCACTTCGTCGATGGGAGATACAGTGCTAGCGAGTATATCTGGGCGATACGCGACAAAGTGAGACCCTTCCGGGGGGTTGGTTGTTGATGGTTGCCACTCAAATCCCTCTCCGTTCTTAAGGATGATGTTGCTATACTTGTTCTCCTTGGCGACAGAGAGTTGCCTGTCTTTCCTCATCCGGGTTTCGATTTCGCCTTTGGCCCAGAGAGACACGGAATCACAGACGTTCCTGCACATTCTATTGATTTGCACAGGGCTTTCGCCATCCCAGTTTTTGTCGCGCTTGTACTCCTCAGACACGTGTTGTGCCAGTGCAGCGATGATCATACCGTCCTCTACAGGTGTCGTGGATACGCTTGAGTTGACTCTTCTGACGAATTCGCGCAGAATGTTCAAACTTGGATAACTTTGGTTTGCGGTCCATGGGATCTGGATTTTCTTATTGCGACCACAGAGCTGGCTTCCAGATTCCGCGAGCCGCTGCGACTTTCCTTCTTTTCTAGAGACAGGCATTTTGACAAACTGGGGGCTTGGAGTAGAGGTATTGTTGCTGTTGTAGTTACTTTACTGTGCGATAGTTGTTAGAGCTGTCGCTGTGATCGTTGGCATGTTTTGGAACCTTGTAGGGCAAGCTCAAGCATTTTATAGCAGGAGAGACAATATGGCGTGGATTTTATCGATCTTGGTGTTCCTGCACTCACGATGCTGGCACATGTGAACATTTTTTCTTTATTTGCGTTTCTTAATCAATCGGTGTCTTGCACGAGGTGAAATCTCCCCAAAACGGCCCCAGTTGAACATGATCAAAACTCTCCCATCTTTCTTGTTCATGCGAATGCCTAGCGCCTTATCGTGGATTGTTTCCAAGCTTCTCAATTGAATGTGTGGATGGTTTATTCTAGATCCATAGCCAATATTGCAAGAAAATGTATTGAGGTGATTTTTTTGTTCATGATTCAATGTTCTATTTTCAATGTCTTTCGGTAGTGGTGGGTTTGTTTTTTGACCGTTGCGAAGCATGAACCACATTGCGAAAAGTGGCCGAACTATGTTCAAGATATGAATGAATACTTGTTAAAATCTTCACAGAACTATGAACAAGTGAAATAAGTGAAGAGCTTCATTTTAGCTGTAATTAATTAACTAATGGTTTCATACTCGACGACTGCTCAAATGTCCAGTGACTGCCATGATTTCTTGCCGTCATTCTCGCTTTAGATCCGGGTTGATTGATTTTTCCGATCGGTATTTGTCCCAATATTGTCGCCGCGGCTTGGAGCAGGGATACCGAGTCTTTGTTTTCGGTTTTTCTTTGTTGACTCACTGGCTGGTATCGTGCTGTATCGCGGCCCGTGCAATGAAATAGAGGCCGGTGCTCCAACTTCACTCTATTGAGGAGTTATTGAGCCATTGCCTAAACTTGAACGAGTCACATGTTTTTGAATCTCTAGATTGAGATTCTGCATAGCCTGAACCAGTGGCCTGATGTCTTCTCTGCCGCGCGCCAAGATTTCAGCTTGATTCCCCAGTCGCGCGAGCGACTTGATGTCCTCTGTGTGTTGCAAGACATTTGGCGCCCGCAAAATTGTTTTTGTTAGGCATCCTATGGCAAGATAACATCGATAGGTCCCAAAAAAGGTAACCATGGTTTCAGCATACGGTACCTTGAGCAATAGCAGGCCTAAAATTTCGACAATATGTCTCGAAGCATCAACAATCAGCGGACAATCAGGTATGTCTTGGTCTGTCGTTGTAGCTTCGGGTGAATTGGAGTTCAATAGCTCTAACTTTCGGTACATGTAAAAAATGGACGAGTATCCAAACAAGAGGACATCTGCGACCTCCCAGTAGTTAACTTGTTTGTTTTCTGAGTTTTCCATCAGTTCATGCTGTATCTGACAGTTAGCAAAACTCAGTGCAGCTGGTGGCGGGGAACATCACCAATTGCCATTGGGCAAATATTTGCGGGATCTCGAGACAGAGCTCGTCAGTCTTGGCCATTATGTCGTCATATGAACCATGACCGTCCAAAAGGTCAAAGAATCGAATAACAATGAGAGTGCAGCGTGAGCTGGAAAGAAAGACAATGGCGTCGATGGCATTTGGGGGAGGCTGTGAATCAGCGTCTAGCCACGGCAGATTTACTTTCCACGAGTTGCCAGTGAGGACTGGTGGTTTGTTCAGCATCAACCTGAAAAAAAGGTCGAATTGGAGGGCCTCCCACAATCCTTTGCGGTCATCGTCGCAGTCCCTCCTACCATCCAACTCCCATGGTTTACTTTTACTGTCCAAGTTGTGTAGATTGAGAGCATGGCAATATTCGCATGCAACCTTGAACATTTTCCAGGCAAGGTCCTCGTCAAAATGTTGATATGCGACGCCAGTCTATCCAGCAAGTTAGTAGCCTGAAGCTGACAATAAAAAGTGATGCAAAATACCATGAAAAGAGCCGCAACGAAATTAGTCATGGTGCTGGTCGCGGTGGTCTGCCAAATAGGAATCGCGCGTAAGCAACTGATATAGCACGCACTCGAATATGAGACGCCTGCGAGCGAAGATTGATTGCTAGCAGGAAGCACACAGCCGTAGTACAGAATGCAGTGGTATATTACAAGGACCGCTGGCTCAACGTGAATATGTGGAAGTCCGATGATGTCGGGGATGAGCTCGATGACGCGTCGATCAACGAGACTGAGAAACATGAAGCAGGAAATGTGGGTGAAATAATCTGCGACTGGTCATTCATTATGTTCTGAAGCCAAGAGCAGGAGTTCTCACTCTTGATCCAGAGTTTTGCAAGGTCAGGTGGAATACTGACTGGCTCGGTAATGACTGATGTCGCAAGTCCTCTTAACCTTATGCTTTGGACCTGATCGACTGCATTTTTGAGCACCGCAATAGCGTCAACATTAGAATCATGATCGGCATCATTTGGCTCATGAAAGCCGGGGATTGATGTCGTCGAGGGCGAGGTGGTGGTGCACGCGACGGTCTCGTTGGGTGTTGGGCATGGCGGAGTAACCGGAGTGTCTGGTGCAGCGGATTGAGCTTCAAGGCGCTGAAGCCGATTTAAAATGTTTGAGAGGGCGGCATCTGGCTGAGATCTGATGTTTCACGCGATTAGACTGCGATTGGATGGGTACACGGAAGGATCATCACGCACGCCAATGCACTGATCGGCCGCCTCTTTACTCGCACGGGGTAAACACATTCAGCGCCCTGCGCCTTGCACTTGTCGCATCGCGGCATCAGGCGGCTGCATCGCACCTAATGCACCGGTAAGCTCCGGGTGGGGTTGGAAATGAGATGGCACGAACCTTTCGATCTTTGCATCTGGTGCACTACCGAGTTCGGCATCTGGATCAGCGATTGTCCGAGCCGGCTTCAGACGTCGGCAGTGAGGAAATTAAAGGCCATGCACCTACCGAAAGACGATTGAGTTGGTCGGGCCGCCGCGGGGCGCCAGACGCGGAGCCGTGAGATTGGGTGGACATGTGCGCAGGAGGATTTGGCAGGAATTAATTGATCTGGGGTTTGCGAGGACGGCTGCAGCTCCAATGTATGGGCATGGCGTGCAATTGAGATCCGAGACGGACATTCGGTGGTGGAGACGCCGTCGATATTAGCCCAGAGTCTCAGCCGTTACCGCAATTGGGCAATCAAGCTCAGTCGAACCACAAAAGTGTGGAGGTGTCCAGGATGCAACCAATGGCCGTCGCCAGGGATGTTGGCGCTAACGGACTTTGCAAAGACCGAGGCCTGCTCGTGAGAAGCGGTGGCTCGGACCCTGGACACCGAAAGCCCGTCGAGTCGAACCATTCTTTCGGTTTGAAGCGACGCAGGGATCATTGGCGAGTCACAGGCCATAGTGACACATTGCATGCTGACGTTGAAGTCGTGACTGATGAAAATTTATTTGTCAAGCTTGGCTATTAACGCCACTCAACGTTTTAATCCGCAAGTTGGGCTGTCTTCTTATAAATCAGCCTCTCGCTAAGTCGTCGTCTTCTTCTCTTCTTGCTTCTATTCCACATCGACTCAACCCTTGCCCCAGTAAAGGTCAAGCCTCCCATCTTTTTATACAAGAAGTCTAATGTGTTGTCCAATACGAACACACCATTTACTCAACCGAATTCTAAATCGACGTCCATAATTCCACGTGGTCGGCATTGAAATTTTTGGGACCCCTTACACAACTGAACAACTATAACTCTCCAGAGATCACCCTGTCGGTCTGAAGCCACCATGGACAAAATTCTCCCTTCTCCCGATAGCCTGAGCATTGAGCTCGAAAATCACTTCAAAGTGAGAGTTTACAATACCGGCTCGGCAGTATGTGGTCATGTTATCGTCAACTGCCAACAAGACATGCGGTTTGATGACTTGGACATCCACCTTGTGGGAACATCAACAACAGCACTACGAGGAGCCCTGTCGCATCTCTCTCTTGGGGCTAAGCGCCTATTTTTACGATTGCCAATGCCGCATTCAGACTCCTCACTTCCCGTTCCGAGGGTATTTCAATCGGGCAAACAGTATTCTGTGCCATTCCACTTCATCATTCCTGAGCGCCTCACAGTCAATGCTTGTCCCCACAGCGCGACAGCATCTGTTCATGATGCCCATACTCAACTCCCTCCATCTATGGGAGCTTGGGAACGAGATACCTTTTCTCCCAGTAAGACCAGAATCAATTACGCCATCGTAGCTGCAGTCTCCAAGAGGGATCCGTCGAATGGTGACAATAGGGTATTGCTGGAGGGTTCAAAGGAGATTTTGGTTCTCCCCTCGGTTTTAGATGAGCCTCCTTTGGATATCCAGCCCTCCGATACCATGTATCGATTGACGAAAACAAAGGCTCTCAGAACATCTTTGCTCTCGCCAACAATCGGGAAAATCACTGCCGCAACATTTCAGCCTGCAGCCATCATGTTGGATGGTGACGGCCAGGCAGCAACCAACACAACGGTTCAGCTAAATCTGAAATTCACTCCCCACTCCAGCAAGCTCGAATTCCCCACCATCACAAAAATATCCACCAAAGTGAAATCGGTTACAATTTTCGGTTTCAAGGGATACTCCGGTTTTCCCAATCTTGACGACTGGACGCAGGCTGCAGTTCACAGCGACTGGCGCTGCAACACGGTTACTATCCCCCATGAGATCATGGAGCAATCAGTTTGGAAACAGGGGCAGTTCGAGCACAAGCACCTGTACAATGTGTCGGATTCCAGTGATGGCGAGGACACGAAAAGTGTAGACGAGGAAGTCGAAACAAGCTACCATGCGAAGACACGCATTGCAATCAGCTTGCCGGCGAGCGAGAAGACATTTTTGCCTACTTTTCACGATTGCATTCTCAGCCGCATCTATGTTCTTTTGTTATCTGCGACGGTATCGACTGGTGGAAACACCTCGACACTTGACCTGCGTATACCCTTGCAAATTGGAGTTCGGAGCCAGGATCGGGATGATAAACCTGAGTATAGAGATTGATTAATATTAGCGTGATTTAGCAATTTCTTTAATTAAAAGTATTACTTTAGTTTATAAGTTATTGTTTGCCATGTGATGATACTCTGTACATAGAACCAGAAACGGAATAGTATTTAAGAGACTGTACCGTCCCATATTATCCCGAGAGCGATTTCAATACCGCCCTAGATTATAAAAAATTCATTCCTGTCTAGATTAGAACACTTTTGAATGGTTCATGAGCCAAAACCAAGTTCGAGTGCCCAGGTGTACGAAAGTATTGCCCGTTCCGTTTTTTACCCACAAACGCGTGGGAGTTTGTCCGAAGTGATGAAATAGGCCACAAAATTGCTCAAATTTCAGTGTAACATAGGGTTGTCACTTGAGGGTAGAATACAGGCGATCTATTTGTTTCAAACATTGTCCTAAATACCTTGCGATATTGGCGTGGGTATGGGGAACGTGAAAGTGGTGGCTACATTAATAATTCCAAAGAAAAATAATCACAAGTTTAATTCTGAAATCTTCAAAGAATTGAGTTTCGTTATTTCACTGATAGGCTTTTTAGTTATGGGCGACGCGTCCATGCTTAGCTAATAAGTGAGTGCACAATTTCTCATTGCATCCCGGCATCGTATTATTTGGGCATCAGGACTTCTGGGATTTGGTAGAGGCCGCATACTCGGAAATACACCATTGGCGCTCTACGAGTTTACGTTGTGCAGCTGATGATCAAAATGGTCTTGGAATGAAGACGATCCACGATCAATATAAAATAAAACAACAGCCTCCTTATCACCACTGTTGGCCTTGTGTTGCTGGTTTTTGCGGCATCGGATGACTGTCTTCCGATGGGCGCACGCTGATTTGGTCTCGTGATAGACCTTGACCAATTACCATCAGCCGCGACGCCATGAAAAATAGCTTTGGCCTATCATCGTATGGCGGATGGTTCGGGGTAGTGTTGATTTTCGGTTGGGAAAATCGAGCGTGCATGTCCCCATCAGATCGACTACTCGTTGCTTGTGCTCTGAGGCAACATGAGCTTTGCCTAAACACACCCAGATCCCCATCCACATGTCTCCATCGGTCGACATTGCTCCGTCATCAGCGGGCGGTGAAATGCGGGGTAAACGGAACCGCTCTCTCTATTGGATAGATGCTACTCGCTAGACATGCACATTGACATGTGGAGAAGGTTTACAAAATGTGCCTGGTTATATTTATCATTGCCTAACATATGGTCGATTCATCTTCCATCCATTTCCTCAACCAAGCACAGTTTTCTATTTGCCAAAATGACTCAGGATGTACGAAACCCAAAGTGAGCTTGAAATACCGATCATGCATCGTGCTGACACTTTTTTCGTCAGAACTTATCCTGCCTCCTTTACGGCCCAGGAAAGGCTCGTTTTGAACAGCGGCCAATTCCAGAAATCAACGATCCGCATGATGTTTTGATTCGAATCTCATTTGTTGGTGTCTGTGGAAGCGATGTTGGTTACCTTTTACTGTTGATCAACCAAACACTAATGTCAACTCACCAGGTTCACTTCTGGATGCACGGAGGCGTAACGAGGAAGGTCTCTGACGAGGTGCCCCTTGTCATGGGTCATGAGGCCTCAGGAATCGTTCACTCAATCGGCTCCGGTGTCACCAACCTCAAGCCAGGCGACCGCGTTGCCATCGAACCGGGATTTCCATGCAGAAGGTGCAAGGAATGCAAAGCCGGAAAATACAACCTCTGCACGAGCATGAAGTTTGCAGCGGACCCTCCCCATACCCATGGGACACTATCTCGCTTCTTCAAGATTCCCGACGACTTCGTGTACAAGATCCCAGACTCCCTGAGCTTACAAGAAGCCGTTCTTGTGGAGCCCCTGAGCGTTGCCGTCCACGGAGTTCGCCTTGCGGATGTGAAACCTGGCCAAAGCGTGTTGGTGCAGGGGTCCGGGACAATTGGTCTACTTGCCGCTGCAGTAGCAAAGGCATATGGAGCAAGACCCGTCTTCATTGCGGATATTAACGAGAAGAAGCTGGAGTTCGCCAAAACCTTTCTGGGTTGCGCGACGTTTGTTCCAAATATAAAATCAACCCCCGAAGAGGACGCAAAACGATTCAAACAGGAAACGGGCCTCGAGCGTGGAGTGAACGTCGTTTTAGAATGCACTGGCGTCGAGTCATCTATCCAAACTGGCATCTACGCGTCAGCCCCAGGTGCCGTTTTCGTGCAAATAGGAATGGGCAAGCCTACGCCAGCCATACCTCTCATGTTCATGTGCGAAAAAGAGATTGTGATGAAGACTTGTTTTAGGTACGCGCCCGGTGACTATGAGATTGCTCTAGAGTTGCTGGACTCGGGTAAGGTTGCTGTCAAACCCTTGATAAGCAGCACTGTGCCTTTTGAGAATGCAACTGAGGCATGGGAAAGAACAAGGAAAGGAGAAGGAATAAAGAATTTGATTGAGGGATTGAAGGACTAAATGATTGTCATTTAACGTCCCAGGTACAAGCCATACGCATTCACAGAAAATTATTCGTCCATTTGTAGCAAAGTGCTTCAGTGGACGACTTGGTCGATCGAATTAATTAAATTGCAATCGGCCACCTATTTATTTCCATAAGTGATGATACTTGGCGATGTATGCATGTAGTGGTCGTACTCTTGGGGCAAGTTGGTACGCCTTACGCAGGCCTTACTTATTCACTACTATGGGTGCAAATTTTAAGGTTAATACTACGAGCGACTCTATTGTGGAGATGGAAAAAGAGCCACATGTAACCAGGGATAGCCAACAGGTGATGAAGATCTCGACGTGCCCTCTTGACCAGCATCGGATGGCTGACATCACGAGACCAAGGTGGCTAACTTGCGATATTGTCGTGCCTGTCACCTAAATGGTTCCTGCCCGGACGGACCACTGCAGATATTCTCATGGTCCTTTGGCGGAGGAAAAAAGGTCATTGCATCAAAGGCAGCTTGGAAGTGAAGTTCATCATGTAGGGTTCAATTGCCATGACTCCGCTTGTGTCTACGAACACAAGTATTCTTGCAGAAAGTAGAACTGTATGTTCCCGATAGAGATGTGCAATTCATTGTTGTGAATTAAGGAGCAGTCAATATGGGGTTTGATCCCTCAATGAGGAACGCGACCGTTGTGGCGTTGGGCTAGTTATGCAGCCACCCACCAGTCTCAACACCATGTTTTCTAATGCTGAGCAAATCATGAAATGATTTTAGTGTGTGGCCTCCTTGGCCTTTTTTCCCCTCGGAGACTATTGGTTAATCAGATTTGCTATCAATATTTTAATAATCGAGGCACGGGAAAGAGTAATCGGGCTTCGGCACGTCGGCGGTTTAGGCGGAAGTCGGAGTGGGGGAATCTTCAGCTGGCCGACACACTATCGAAAATGGAGGCGTCTGTCTTTCCTCTTGGACATTATTGCGGCTTAGTGCTTATGCAACGTGATCGTTTTACTCTCAGGCACCCCTTAGACAAGTATAATAGCCTAATAATACAAAGTCCCTTTATCACCCAGTTTCCTGCTCAAGGAAACCGATAACTCTCGTCTTCAAACCTGTTGTGACGCCTCAGGATGCGGTTCCTCTCTGACGACCGCAAGGTCGAAACCAAGAAGCCATGCATGCAAGTCATCTGTGCTGGGCTGTCCCGCTGCGCGACCTCTTCTCTTCAAGCGGCTCTGGAGTCGGATGTTCTGGGCTGCGACCCCTGCATGCACATGGCGCACGTCGTACCCCACGCCGACCGTGAGCTGTTAGTTATTGCCGCCCTCAAAGAGAAGGACGCCGAGAAGAGACAGAAGATCCTCCACAAAATCTTTGACGGCTATGCAGCCACATCCGACTTCCCTGGCTGGGCCTTTACTGGCGACCTGATGGACATGTACCCAGACGCGCTGATCGTCCTGAACCAACGAGAAAGCGCCGGGGCGTGGCTTAAGAGCGTCGGCGATAACATACATTTCTTTGGCACGCTTTCTTACTATCTGCCAGCCTTTCTCTGGAAGACCGATCGTCTTCATTATTGGATTCATCAAACTGCTTACCGTTCGATGCATCGTCGATTCGGCCCTGTTCATCTTTACTCGGAGGAGTTTTACAACCTGCATAACGAATGGGTTCGACAGGAAGCAAAGAAGCGCGGGCGAGCAGTTCTCGAATGGCGCCCATCAGACGGTTGGGAGCCTCTGTGCAAGGCCCTGAACAAGGACATTCCCGTTGACGGACAGGCATTCCCTCGCAAAAATGAGGCTGCTCAAATGAGGCTTTTCCAAAGAATCCTTCTAGTCAGAGGAATAGTATCTTGGGCAATGTTGGGTGGGCTAGTGTGGTGCAGCTGGAAATATGGGCCAGGCCTGGCCAGCAGCCTACGAGCGAGATTGTAGTATTTCTGAGGATAGCAGGCGTGTAACGGAGTACATAGCTGTAATTAAATATATTTGGACAATATAGTGCACTTGGGAAGAACATTATCGCATTCATCCTCGCAATTGGAACAACATCCGACGGCCTGGACGGGAGGGATTGTGACAGCCTGGTTTTTTTCTTCTTCGTAAGTAGCATCTGAGACCCCGCACTACAAAGAAGGCCCTCTTGTATTGAACTTCGGTGGCTTGACAGAAAAATTAACAAACATAAACTAATTTATGATTCCACAAAAAATCAATGTCTTCCCTTATCATATGTTCCATTTAACCCGTGATAATGGTTTGAAAAAGGTTGTGGAGAAACTTTTTGCTCTTGTACTACACCGAATCCACATCTCATCATCCTCGATGGAGATTGCCGGATATTAAAATCACATCACTAAAAAAGAATGGAATCTCGGATTTTGCTTCGAAGCGCTAGATGTATATTCAAACTATGTAGATGCGATGCTAATTCATTCGATGTTCATTACTCATAATATTCTAACTTAAAGGAAAAATGCAACAAGAGCGAGAGCTGCGAGCATCAGCTCAAGACCACCAGCGACCCGACCAGCGGCAGCGGTGACTTGAGCAGAAGTGGCAGTGGCAGAAGCGGAGCCCTTCTGGTCCGCAGAGGAGGAGGAGCTTTCCTGGACAGCAGCAGCGTAGATGACCTTGTCCTTGATGGGCGCAAGGTAAGTAGGCTGGGAGGAGGCTGCGCCCGAGCTGGAGGCGGCGTAAGGAGTGGGTTGTGCGTAGCCGTGCGTGGAGGCGACAGACCCGACGACGGTGCTGCTCTCCTTGACAACGGGAACGGTAGGGTATGTGCCGGTGGGAGTGGCGGCCGGGGTGCGAACGACGGAACTCCACTGGGAAATGCACGTGGTGCCGGTGGGATAGACGGTGGACGTGACCTTTCCAACGGTGCAGCCGTAGCTGTTGGCGGCGCAGCTGGTGATGGTGTAGGCCTGGGTCGTGTACAGGGTCGAAGTCAAGTTGCTGGCGCGGTGGGTGGCCGTTTCGGTCACGGGGCAAACCGTGGTCGAGATGCCAATGGTCTCGGTCGTGACGTAGGGGACGTTGGTGCAGGCAACGCCAGAGGGGCAGCGGGTGATGGTGCGCGTCTGGGTAGTGTACAGCGTGGATGTGGTCCACTTGGTGGTCGATCCGGGGATCAGGCCCGTGGTGTTGGCGTAGGGCGGGTAATGGGCCAGCTTGGTCGTGTGAGGGATAGCGGTGGGCTGGGTGGCGGTGGGCACCTCGACGGTGACGGGGCAGACGGTGGTTGACACGGCAGAGGTGATGGTGATGTACTTGGTGCTGCCCGAGGAGACGACGGTTGAAGTGTGGGTGGTGTAGGCGGTAGAGGTTGACCACGAGGTAGTGACGGCCTGGACCACAGTGGTGGATGCCTCCTCGGTGACGGGGCAAACGGTGGTGGACACAGGGATGGTCACGGTGACGACCTTGCTCCCGTTCGGGCAGTCAGCAGCACCGGCAGCGCAAGAGGTGATGGTCTTGGCGGATGTGGTGTAGACGGTCGAGGTGGTCCACTTGGTGGTGATGGCCTGGACGGGAGGCTGGGTGGTCTTGACAATGCCGGTGGTGGAAGCCTGCTCAGTAACTGGGCAAACAGTCGTCGAGACCGGGATCGTAACTGTGACAACCTTGCTTCCGTTAGGGCAGTCAGTGACCTCTGGACCACATGAGGTAATGGTCTGGTACGAGGTCGTGTACACGGTCGAAGTGGTCCACTGAGTGGTTTCAGGGTACGACGGCTTGGTGACTGTGGTCTGAACGCCCTCGGTAGTTGTCTTGGCTCCGTGGCCCTCAGTGGTAGCCTTAGTTTCATGGGTCGCTGGGGCAGTCTTGGTGACGGTGGTCTCAATACCCTGCGAGTTGGTCTCAATCACAGTGGTGCTATATCCCTTTGTTGTAGATCCATGGGCCTCGGGAGTGGTCTGGGCCGTCTCGGTAACTGGGCAGACAGTGGTTGAGATGGCAATGGTCTCGGTGGTGACGTGGGGTCTGTTGGGGCAGTTGGTAACGTCAGGAGCGCAAGAGGTAACCGTGCGAACCTGGGTCGTGTAGATGGTTGATGTAGTCCAACTGCTCGTAGAAGCCGCATGTGTTCCAATGCTTGTTGATGGGGCCTCTGAGCCTTCGGGAACAGTCTCTGTGGCAGTGGCGGAGGTCTGAGGCGCAGTTGTGGTGGGGATGACAGATTCGGGCGTTTCCGTCACGGGGCAGACAGTGGTTGAGATAGCAATAGTCTCAGTGGTAACGTGCGGCCTGTTGGGGCAGTTGGTAACATCAGGGGCACAAGAAGTGACAGTGCGGACTTGAGTTGTGTAAATGGTCGAGGTAGTCCACGTGCTGGTTGAAGCCTCCTGCGATCCGGTCGTGGCCACCGAAGTCTCAGTGGTCTCAATGGGAGTGGCGCTGGTCTGAGGCGTGGTTGCACTCTGGGCAGTCTGAGTCACAGGGCACACTGTGGTGGAGATAGCAATGGTCTCAGTAGTAACATGGGGCCTGTTGGGGCAGTTTGTTACGTCAGGAGCACAAGAAGTCACGGTGCGGACCTGAGTGGTGTAAATGGTGGAGGTTGTCCATGTGCTAGTAGAAATAGAAACTTGGCTTGAGCCGCCCTGAGCTGGGGAAGTCTCGGTTGTCTGAGGAACGGTGCCAATGACAGTAGTCTGAGAGCCCGGAGCCACAGGAGTTGTAGTCTCTTGTGCTTCTGTCACAGGGCAGACAGTGGTCGAGATAGCAATGGTCTCAGTTGTAACATGGGGTCTGTTGGGGCAGTTTGTGACATCGGGGGCACAAGAAGTGACGGTTCGCACAGTTGTAGTGTAAATGGTCGAGGTGGTCCAACTGCTGGTTGAGACAAGGCTCGATCCGCTCTCTGCTGCGGAAGTTCCAGAAGTCTCAGGGACAGTGGCAGTAGCAGTGGTCTGGGCCTGCGTCACAGGAGTTGTAGTCTCTCGGGCCTCCGTCACGGGGCAGACAGTGGTCGAAATAGCAATGGTCTCGGTGGTGACGTGAGGCCTGTTGGGGCAGTTTGTGACATCAGGAGCACAGGAAGTCACGGTGCGGACCTGGGTCGTGTAGATGGTTGAGGTAGTGTATCCCGTAGCAGGCGTAGTAGCGACTGAAGTCTCAAGAGTTCCAGTGCTCTCGATGGCACCAGGTGTCGTAGTAATCTCGACGGTCTCGGATGTCTGCACCGTGGTGTACTTGTTGCCAGGCGTCGTGCTGACCAAGGTCTCAGTCGTTCCGGTGTTCTGGGTAGCTCCAGGAGTATTGGTGGTGTCAACAGTCTCAGTAGTGGCGATGGAGAGAGTTTGCGAGGGAGTCTCTGAAGTACCAACCAAAGACGTCTGTGATGTCTCATGGACCTGGGTTGACGCAGATGAATGAGAGTCTTGAGTCACGGGACAGACGGTAGTGGAAATGGCGATTGTTTCCGTGGTGACGTGAGGCCTGTTGGGGCAGTTTGTAACATCGGGAGCACACGACGTGACGGTGCGAATCTGGGTCGTGTAGACCGTGGAGGTGGTGAAGCTCTGAGTTGTGGCACCAGTGGCATATGTCGTGGGTGTCTCTGAGGTCTGGGCTTCAGTTGTTCCACTGGGGGTTCCAATGATCTCAGTGGTGGCCAATGTAGTACCCGCAGCCTCAGTCACAGGGCAAATGGTTGTCGAGATAGCGATCGTCTCCGTAGTAACATGGGGTCTGTTAGGGCAGTTTGTGACGTCAGGAGCACAAGAAGTGACCGTGCGGATCTGGGTTGTGTAAATGGTAGAGGTGGTGAGCTGCTGAGTTGTTCCGGCGGAAGTGGCGGCGGAAGATACATCGCTGGTGAGGGCGGTGGGGGTAGTTTGTGGGGTCTCGTACACGTGCGATGTAGAGAATCCGGAGGTTTCCAAAGAGGTCGCAGGGGTGTTGTGAGGAGTCTCGTAACCGTATGTTGTGGAGACGCCAGAGGATTCCAAGGTCGTGGGGGTATTAGAAGGAATCTCGTACAGCTGCGATGTAGAGAGCTCCAGGGATGCCGTTGTTTCCGACGATACTACGGGGACCTCGGTGGTAGGCTGAGAACCAAGCTCCGTAACGGGGCAGACAGTGGTGTAGAGGGCAATGGTTTCGGTAACGACGGTGGGCCTGTTCGGGCAATTGGTGACGTCAGGAGCACATGAAGTGATAGTCCTAAGTTGAGTTGTGTAGACGGTTGAAGTGGTGAGTTGCTGAGTGGTCAGTTGCTGAGTAGTAGACAACTCCTGGGTAGACAGTTCTTGGGTAGACAATTCCTGAGTCGAAAGCTGCTGGGTAGCGAGTGTCTGGGTCGAAACAGATGCGGCCTCGCTGGTCGTCACCCCAACCTGTGGGTATGATGGACCAGACGTAGCTGCGCTTGTTGCTCCAACCTCGGGGTAGGATGGCTCTGAGGCAACAGATGTTGCGTTGTAGAACAGAATAGAGGCCTTGGCCACGCCCGTGGCGAGGGCGTAAAAGACCAAAGGGCCCTTCATTGTAGCGATTGGATGTTTTGGTTTGAAACGAATGTGTATTAAAGATTGGTTGCGTGGAAAAGAAGCCTGGATGTGCAGGGATTAGAGTGGTAGTGAAGAATGAATGATTGATTGAAAGGCCTGGGTCCCACGTCTTTATAATGAGCAACAAACAAACAAGAGGAAAAAGAAAAGGCGCATCTTGAACCATCTCCAGAATCCCCACCGGCCGCGGTCTCCAGCTGTCAACGGAAATACGAGAGGCTGCAAATAGCGACGCAGATGCAGGGTCGGTGGTGTGGTTAAGCGCTGGCAGCCAATACGGGTGGGTCGAGACTGAGCCGCCCTGCAGGCTTCGTCTACAGCCAACCACTTGTTCCCACTGGGGCATGCAAACGATACGAGGCCAACAGGCGAGCGGCAGCCGGAACCTCACCACGTCTAGACGACGGGCGCTAACACCTTTCAGGGCTCTGAAACACAATTCTTGTTATTTTCAGGCCCGGACCCACGCCGTCGGCTTGCATAAGCGTTGCTCGTACCTGTGAGGAAAAGGGTGTCTGTAAGCAGGCAGTTGCGTCATGGGCTGGATCGTATTGATGTGAGTAGAAACAAATCATGCCAGTCTGAGATTTTTTGTTTTATTTTTATTTGTATTTTTTTTTTTTCAATTTGCGCTCAAGGCATAATAGCATTTCACATGTTGACATGCACCCAAGTTTTCGACCTGGCGGCTTCAACAGGCCTCTCCAACTGGCCTAAGCGCCCCGAAATCGTCCTTGTCAAAAGATCGGCAGCATCTCCAGCCTTTCTTGGATCAAGGTTTGGTGCACAACAACTCCGTGGCCGTGATCGCCGGCCATCCGGTAACAACACTCACACCAAGCCGCATCGAGATGGATGCGGATGAAAAAAAGCAAAAGGACAATGTCCATGCTCCCAGCTGACGTCGCTAGACGCGTGCATTAGCCTGCCCAGATGGAGGTTCACCTGGCGGAACCGTCCTGTGTCCTCATTGGCCGGGCACGACACCAACACGGCCTAAATTTAGGTCAGGGCCTGCACCTCGGCCCACAAACTGGTTTGTACCTCCTGCACCGCATCGTATTTTACAACCTGACCAGAGCCGAGCTCCGAAATATCTTTGGCCGTTGGCATCGCGATGCGGTGAGTGGTGGCCCGAGTTTGCATCTTATTAATCAACAAGCTGGAGGGGTGGGTGACGGCATTTCGCCAGATATTTTGGGTGCAAAACTGCCCCGTTCTTTCGGCGACAAGACGACTGCAGCATCTCGAGTCAGCTGCAGGCACCAAATACCACCTCAAATATGACAGAAAAGAACTGGCCGCGCATCGATCGACAGCAGATCTCGCGGCACCAGCGCAGGCCCAGCGGTTAGCCGGCCCGCAAGCGCTCAAAGACCGAGCTGGGCGCCAAGAGCCATGTGAAAATGGCCCCTTTAGGCGACGATCAGGGCCTGTAATAACCCGCTCGGGCGCTTGCACCCAATAGCGACCCCACAGGCCCACGTCCGTGTTACGAATGCCCATGTTACCGCTCCATTTTTTGTTTCCGTTTTTCCTCTTTCGTCCTTTTCCTGACCTGATTTGGCCCCTTTTGGTCGAGCGCGCTAAAACCAAAATCATCTGGTTTCAAATTTCGCACTCCCGCCAATCAGACGACAGAGTGCTCCTGTCAGTCAAGTACAAAACCCGCGACATTTCCCATGGCAAATTCGAAGGACTGGGTGGCTGAATCAATATCTCAACTATTATTGGTAGTATTCTAAAAGTTCCTTCTAGTTCAGTCCGTCGTTTATGGACTTGATAGCTCGATACTGTCCTCATGTGAATTACCAGACATGTCGTGAATTTTTGGTACCCAGAATGTGATGGAAATTTGGGACGCTCCTCAATCCGGGCCGTCCCAGAGTGCTGTAACGACGTTGTGTTTCCTATCAACAAGGCGTGTAAAAGTGCAATTAACACACGAATTAGAAAGTATTTTTTAATATAAAGTTATGGTGGCATATCACTTCCCTTATCAAACATCGAAATAGTACTATTGCATGCAATGGTGGCAGAGAAACGAGTACAGGGTAATCATTCTGTTTTTTCCGAGTTTTTCATCTGGAGCCAATTTCTTCTATTTAGCGAGCGGATAGACTATGATATACATTTTAATCCCTCTGGTTATTAACAATCATTCGTTTCCTCCTATTGTAATCTTTGTATTGAAAAGGACTAGCTGTTCGGTATGATTGTGTGAACCCTGATCACGGATGTTTATTGAGTCTCGTCAGAGCCAACACGAAACCTCTCCCTGCAAGACTACAGAGTCACAAGAGGTGACCATCATTACTCAAATGAAAACCTTCATCACTACTACACTAGTTATAGAACTGGCTGTTGCATATGCACTTTTGATTCCCTTCTCTCCATCCAGGCGCAAGCTAGTCTCCCCCGGGGTCGCATCACGTGCTGTTCGGTTTCAGGGCGGTGAGCGGCAAAAAAGGCCAATTGACGTTGATTATTTTCACGTGCCTGCGGTGGCGTTGTTTCTCAATCAGATCATCAAGCACAGCTGAAGGGAAGAACACGGTACGTGGGCTTGCGCCTCCTGGCTTTGCTCCTATTGTGAATAAGAGACACCGCTACCACACTTCAAGTGGCAACCCAAAATTCAATGACCCTTTTTCCCGCTTCACCGCTTGTGTCCTCATACACTCTACCGACCGCTACAGTTTGTCGATGAGTTGGACGACATGCGCCCAGTTACCCCATTTTTGCCTTCAATACAATTTTGTTAGAATATGGCTCAGCTAACTGATACGGATGAAAACTTTTATTCGACTCCGCAAGATCGCCAGGTATTCTCACTCGCCAACGTCCACCGACTCTCAAAATGAGACACATAACCCTCTGTACTTCATCATTCTTGCAGGACAGGGGAAAAAATTGCTTTGAGGGGCTGAGACACCCGCAAACATTGCTTCGGAGCCTGGCCAATACATGCGTGGGTCAGACACATTCTAAAAGCCACGGAAAATAGCTCGGCTGATGTTTCAAATTGTGAAATGATAGTATCGGCCTTTTAATGAGCTTATTGGAAATATTGACTCAAACATACATAAATGGGTCAGTGGCTGAAAAGTGTGAGACACATATGAGCACACTTTAGACTGCAAAAAAGCCATCTTGGGCACTCCAGGTCTGCACTTTCGTACATGATGGAATAAATTATTTCTCGCCAGTGAAATGGATGAAGAACTGAGGCACAAGGTTCACGTGGCCGAATACACGACCACGGCATGGTGACAGATTATCCTGATGGATTATGAGTGGGCTTTGAATCTATAGTCATCTTATGTACAGAATTTACTCGTACCAACACTGCAGTTATGGCTGAAAATCATGAGAGAAATGTGGATGCAATATCTCCGTCATGGACAATCACTCATCCTCAAACTATTTCGAATTTATTGACGAGAATGCGGTCTCTCGACGCCCGACCGGCCATGTCTACTGAAAGTGGGGGCTATTATTTTATCCCTGCTATGCGACGCGTCAGAGGAAAAGATTTGCTTGGCAGACAGTTTGAGTAATAGATAGTAGAAGAAAGGGCCCCGGTACAAGACAATTATCAATCATGTTACAAAAATTCTTAGCAGCTTATCAAATCTGCTGAGGCTTAGCGGAAGAGGACTGTAATCAACGAGCACGTCTTATTCATGGTATCACAGTATAGGCAAACCTTTTTTGTACAGGTGCCATAAATTGAGTCAATTACGGAAGGCGAGTGAACGACTGAGGCAATCATGTTGACTTGAAATAAAAGGTTGGAACTTGGAATTCGTCTCCTGTTTTCTGTAGAGGATCTTTATATGTGAAATGAAGGCACGATAGCAGTATAATGTTGAGATTTTGTGTAAAAGCAATTGAACTATGTTGCCACACTAGCTTAATGAGAGATACTTGCGTCATAATCCAATATTGGGTAACCCACATGCTAAAATCTTTGCAGGACCTCTGGGTGTCGAGGAGCTCTGTGACGAACTCAGAAGGCGCTTTGACTAGGCAAACGGAAATATAGCCCCGAGACTTTTGAATGTCTTGACGGCAATTAAGAAATCCTAAAAAAAGAAGTATAATGTGCGGAAGAGAGCCGGTTGGGGTTCAATTAGGATTCATTTCTTGTGCCATTGCGCTGGATGCACTGTAGATCGCGAAGGTCAGAGCTCTCTACTTCAGCACATAACCCTAAATAATGCGATCACTGCATTCGATCCCGAGTGCAAAGTGTGTAGGGCAGCGGGACAACGAGGTGCTGGCTTTTATCGTCATATCCCAATTACCGACGAAGCGACACCTAAGCCTGAAGCGATTAGGCGTATTCCTTGGACAAAGATGAATGCGCGAATTCAGTGATTTGTGACTAATACGTCGGAAATTGAGAATTATTGAATGCTCGAAATATGTTTGAGATAATACTCTTTGAGACCGCTCCTTTTGAATTAGAATTAATTATACTTTGGTATGCTTAGCTATTGCTAGTCTAGTTCATCACTAGAATACGAACTAAAGCTGGCTTGGTTGCTAACGACTGTCGTGAAACCGCCACACCCTCGAAAGAGTTAGTACACTTACCGGAACTAGTACTAAGTCTCCGGATATCTTGTTCTGAACTAGCCAACCAAATGAATGAGATTAGAACGAAAGGGGAAGAAGCCTCGGTCCTCGGAAGATTTCACTTTATCCCGCCTCTTCAACTTCAATCTACAATGCGGGGAAGGTTGCAAAGACAATCGATCAATGCTGCTTTCCTGCAACTAGCGCGACCCATCTTGTCATGGAGGTCTCCAACCCCGCATTCTTTCACCGTTTATCAACAGACGCGTCACTTGATCCCTGCCAGGTTTGTTACCAATTCGAAGCTAGTTTCACGCTCGGATGCCGAGAACCGTGATCCCTGTCTACAAAGTGGTCCTTGTTGTAAATAAAGATTTATTGCGTCGCATTCCCCCCGACCCTGAATGAAGTTTGTTCCATATTTTCCCACAATCACATTTCCGAATCGAGATATAATACTCGTTGAAATGGCTGCTGTCAACAAATCATTTCCCAAAAAAGAAGAGGACGGTGCGGTGGAGGCGCAGGTTGAGCATGTTGGCCATCCGGATTCCACGGACAGTCTCGACAACGAAGCAGCACAAGCAGCGACGAAAGTAAGCAAGCGATTTTATTGATTCCCACCAAAAAAACTTTATTTTGTGCTTTGAACTGGACATTTGTCATTGTGCACCTGGAAATGTTGTTTGTTGCAAACGCTCCCATGTTCATTACCGGTGCACACTGATGGATTGAAAGTAATGGCAAGAAGGTGTGAACCAACAGCTGAGACGAGGCAGCTGAGACCGCTTTTCTGTCCAACCATGTCCCACTAATATACAATACTGACTTGTGCAGATGACGCCTCGTCGGTTCATGGCTTGTGTTGCGATGGCATTTTGTTGGACAAGCGGACAGATGCCTCCGTACCTTTGGGGTCTGTCACCGAAAATTTACAGCTCTTCCAATACTAACACAAAACAGGCGGGATACCTCCAATAATTTATGGAGATATAGGCGGTGTCAATCGCTGGGTCTGGTTCATTACTGCCAATCTCATCGGTCTTGCAGCCATCTGTCCCTTCGTTGGCGCACTGTCCGACCTTTTCGGGCGTCGGTATGTGGCCATCCTCGGCAGTAGCTTCATCATCATAGGGCAAATTATTTGTACGACTGCTCATGAGATGAATACATTTATAGGTGAGCACTTGGGATCTGAGAGGTTTACCCACGCAACACTGACCCGTGTTTCTAGGAGGCATGGCAATTTCGGGAATCGGCGCCGGTATCAATGAGCTGACGGCGATTGCGGGGACAGCCGAACTGGCCCCAACATCTCAGCGCGGTATATACATTGCCGCCTTGATCATGTCTATTCTACCTTGGTGCCCTTCTGTCATGTGGGGGCAGCTCATTGCCGCGAATTCGAACTGGAGACATGTTGGCATCCTAATTATTGTGTACACTGCCGTCGGGCTGCTTATTACTGTGTTTTTCTACTTTCCCCCTTCCAGAATTAATACCCTGTCACGAAGAGAGGTTGTGGAAAGGATTGACTTTTTGGGTGGTTTCACCTCAATTGCCGCCATCACACTCGTCATCGCAGCTATTCTGTGGGGAGGCTACATGGTACGGTCCCGCCCGAAAGACTACTCGTATCACTAACTAATTGTACACAGTATCCTTGGAAAAGCGCGCATGTCCTTGCTCCCTTGATGCTCGGATTGCTCTCCCTCGTCGGGTTCATTTGTTGGGAAGCATGGGGCGCCAAACATCCGATGATTCCAAAGAATCTCGGCCGCGCCCCTCGTACCCTGGTCCTGATCTTGCTGATCAGTTTTATTTCCGGGGCAAACTTTTTTTCCGTCCTGATGCTGTGGCCTACGCAAGCATTTAATGTATACGGGCATGACCCCGTCAAGGTTGGACTGCGAGGCTTGCCATTCGGCCTTGGTGTCATGGTTGGCTGCGTTATTATATTGGGCCTGATGAGCAAAACACGCGGCCGTGGAATTCGTTGGCTTCTAACTGGGGCATGTTGTGTCATGACAGCGGGCTGCGGAGCTCTGGCTGCGGCTGACCTGCACAACGAAGGCATCGTATATCCTATTCTGGTCATCTCTGGGCTTGGTGTCGGCGGAATCGTCGTGCCAACTAGCGTCATCACGACAATCATTTCGCCCGACGAAATCATTGCCACAATCACCTCCTTGACAGTGTCAATTCGTGTTATTGGCGGAGCCATTGGATATGCCATATATTACAACGTGCTCGTTCAAAAGCTCACCCCGGTGCTAATCGAGCGCGTGCAGACGGCCATGGTTCTAGCTGGCGTACAAGAGCCGAAGACGATTAAGGCTGCTATTGAATTAACTTCAGCATCGCTTATCGACCAGATACTCTACCTTCCAGGTATTGATGGTAATGTTACGAAATGGGATAGTGTTGTCCTCGCGGGTCAGTCGGCATATGCCGATGCTTATAAGTGGGTTTATTACTGCAGCATCGCTTTTGGTGGTGTTTCAGTTTTGGCCAGCTTATTTGTCGAGGACATTACGCAATTTATGGACGACCATATTGCCGTCATGATCTAAGTACAGGTTTTCCGCACAATTTCGCTTGTCAGATGCGAAATTCCTTCTGGAAAAGGGCTCTGACATGAAGTTTAAATAAATGGTTGTTCTGTCAAGAAGATCTCATCAATTTTGTAGAGCATGATCAAATACTGTGAAAAGACATTAAAAACATGCCGGCACAGGCTACTCCCCGATATGCGGAGGCAGCCCTGCGCGAATCCACGAGTACAAGTCCTATCACTACCGCGACTATGATATTGGCGTACCCAAGGAACATCATTTGCTATTGGAACCAGGCGGGTGGCAAAGTATTCTGATAATCATTGTCTTTGATTGGGTCAAATCATGAATTGGTACCGGGGGGCTGTATCTGCGCACTGAAGGGGATAGCGTGCTGCGTTTTTCCGAGAAACACGATTTTCAGGGGCGACATTTTTGTCCGGTTGTCATATCAGGGGAAACACCCTAGGGCCGGCCACGTCCCTTATCGCGGACAAGTGACTGGCATTGCCGCCTGCTATCAAATCACCCTTGTTGCTGGTTTGACACATCAGTGCACTCAGCTTTCAGCGCGGGACCATCAAGATCGCAGTCTGAGACTCGCACATATGACGGAATGGGATCCTGCAAACTTAGTAGCTGTCTACCTTTTTAGTAGCCGTACGATGAACCAGAGCTGAAATGCTACCTATGAGACAGGTCCCTTCTGGATCCCATTGAGATCTCATTGCGCCGATCATAGGTGGCGTGCCAGGATCTCCAACACCATTCTCTTTTAGTACTGCGCCATCGAAAATGTAGTCTCCGCTGTGAGGATTGTTCGGGCAGCAACCAGTAACATCACAAGCTAAATGAGCGTAGCACCATGATCGAGACAGCCATACTCAATCCTATTTCGAAAAAAAAAAATAACCAGGAATTGTTCGCACGAATACTCCGAGGTGGATTTGAATGCGAAAAGTGCATGGCCACTTAATATCATTCAAAAAAAAAATCCGCTGACTGTTATCGCAATTTCCGTTAGAAGACGAGACTTCTGGCCATCTTCTCCTTATCCATGCAGTGCTTGTACCGCTATGCACAAGCGCAACGGCACTCTTTATCTTTAATTGGCTGTTCAAAGCGAACTAAAATTATAGCGCGTGGTTGAACGCATCGACGGCATAGAAAAAAGAAAATTACTAGAAAGGATGGTGGTGAGACAAGTGGGTGACAGAGGCAATCGGCACAGCAAGACGTGCGTGTACATTAGCCGAACCATGAATTGATATGCGGCACGCCATTAACGCCAAAGTAAAATAGTGGTATTTCAGCGATGTGAAAACTGACTTGTAAACTGTGGACGATTGAACAATTCCATTTTTCCAATCTGCGCATCGAAATATGACCAAAGATTTTCGCTCTAAATATCGGAAAAGAAAAATGATTGACAGTAGAAAAATGACCAGGGGACCACAACTAAATCTGCGTGAGGATACAAATTACAACTAGATTCCAAAAACGTGGCGTAAAAACATCCTGCACAGTTCGAAGGTCAGATGCTTGAGTCAACAACGGTCTGTCTTGGAAATCCGACTCGTCGCTTTCTATCCAACCAATGGCACAAGCATGCATGGGTACATTCGTGGGCGAGGTGAAATGTCTTATCCCGGTAACCGGTTTGCTTTTTCTATCAAAGTTTTCATTGTGGCTACCTCGGCCTCCTTCCCCGGGATTAGTTCCATTGTCTCTAAGCGGTAGTGCCGATTGGACAAGATGGAGACGCCGCTGACGCCCGACATTAGCTACGAATTTATTTGTCCGAATGAAGGTTTTGGTTTAAAGAGCTTGGACCGCCTGTCAAATGATTCATTTGAGCAAGCTTCTTCCAGATTAATCCAGGTGATAGCTGAGCGGGTGAAAACACTATTCGACAAGCATCACAATGACACCAACTCCAAATCTTGGAAATGATCCCGGACAGGACAGCGGTGACTGGTATCACACTCCACTGGCCGGAACATTGTGCAGTCTGATCATCGAAATCACGACCGCGTGTGCCGTTACGAGTCTAATCACGCAGAGGTACTTGGCGGTTCAGAGCTGGAAGCACCTACCATGGACTCAGTGGCTTGTATTCCTTGTCTACATCTTCTCGCTGATGTATTCGTGGGCGTCGCTCCTGATACAATTCGTTGTCGGCCCTGGGACCAGCAAACTAGCCTGCAAGGCCACCGCAATCTTCTGTCCTGCTGTGTATCTAGCGAGTAAAGTAAGTGAGAGCAATGGTGATTGGGTGACCAAGTATAGTTCATCTTGCATAAATTGACTTGACACAGGTTGTTAGTTTACAGGTTCCTTCTTTGGTTCCTTAGCTGACGGAAACAAAAGTTTATATACCTGTTTCTAGTCGACCGAGCGGTAAGTATTGCATTGGTGTGATAAAGATGGCGATATTAACATCCTGGAAGCATATTATAAGAAGCACCAGAAAACGGCGAATGAGGTCAAAATTATACTTATGGAACTCATTTGGCGTCTTAGGTACAGCTCAAGAGCGCTTGCAACTGACATGACACCATGCTAATGAACAATAAGTCATATATGCCGCACTTAGCTTATACAATCTTTTCGAGTGAGTGGAACAACTTGAGTGATGGCGTGGGCCTCGCTGACATTTATCTAGCGCTACGTACGATGTGTATGGGGGCGGATGTCGCATCACTTTCCAGTGGGAGTCTATGATACCGATTATAGTATTTGATGCTGTTGCCAATGTATGATCACCGTTTCATTCCCACCTGCCGCTAACATTGAGTACAGTTGTACCTTACAGCACTCTTTTTACGACCGCTTCTGAGTATGTTAAATCGCACTCCCCTCTTAACTTAGATGCTAACTACTCCCTAGACTCATACTCTCTTTCTGTTGGTAGGAAGTTTTCGAATTTTAGCAACCGCACATTTGCCTCTGCGGATGATTCAATCAATGAACCCAACAAGAAGTTGAAAAAGTTAGCAGTACGAACTATTGCAGGATCGCTTCTTACATTGGGCATCAGCCTCCTGTTTGTGAATACTGGTCTTACTGAGTGATTTGACATACTGAGATGGACCCAGAAATTATCTAATCCTAATTGGGCTTCGCGGCGAGGTAGCTTGGTTATGTATGACCTGCTGCACGACTGATAGTTAGTCCAACTGTTATAGATCATTGTATTGTTGACGGCTAACATGTGACACAAATCTCTAGTTCTATTTTCCGCCCTTGTTATCAACTGGATGACACATGTTGATGAAAACAGCGCAAGGAAACCGGTGGTGTCGTTGCAGTCTCCGGGAGTAGTTGAGAGTCACAGGGGTTCATTTCTTTCAAGAGAGCCATGTTGTATAGCGAAACCAAGTGTTGTCCATAGTGTATAAATTGCAATAGAGTTCAAAGACGCCACGCAATACCTTGATTCTGTTACACTCACAAAATCGCATTGCCCCATTATTTCTAAAAGAAAAATGAATAAATTACACGCTGGATGTGTTAATAGTTGTGTGTCAACAGAGCTTGTGAGCAAAATCGTGAGAAGGAAACCTGCCGATGATGGCCTTGACGAATATTTAATAACATTAAAGCCATGGAATTTAGCTTGGCTCAAAATTATGTAAAATCCAGCCACCGTAATAATATAAACCTAAGTATTCTCCTTTTTTCATAGCATTTCATGCCTATCGTGAGTTCTGGTTTCTTCGCTAGTCAATCCAATTGCGTTTTCCCACACTGACCGTGCCAAGGATTCATTATGGAATGCAGGCCAAGCAACATCTTGCAACCTTTGGTGGGCATCTTCCCACGTGAGGACATCCTGTTCCAAACCCCATTTTTTGATGGCTTGATTAAAATAGCGTCTGGTCATTGCCAGATTCTCAACGCAGTCCTGCGATTCATTGGCTGCGAAGCTGTACGCCGCGACAAAATGTTCCCAAAACCATAAATTTTCTCTAACACTCTCATATTTCCACCGGTTTTGGGCAAGGTCTCGTGCAAGTATTATCATCCAGCGACGAAATAGCACACGCTCAGTTTGATCCCAAACTCCCAAGATATGCCTCAGGTACATACCGGAAGCAATCGTTATCCCGCACCAAGAAGTAGTGTTTTCCCCAAATGAAGAGTCTCGCAGGTCGTCTGCTTGCGATGCAAGGTGAGATCTGATGTAGGTAACCCGGAGGCCTGTTATCAAACGCTCAATTGAACTCGTTTTCTCGGCCCGGTCTAGGTTCTTGCTGGAATGATTCGAATCCGAGGACGATACAACAGTATTCAGGGATCTCAGGTAGTTCAACAAAGGTTTTGCGTCAATATGATGGAATTTGTTTGCGAGTGGGCGTGGCGTCAACAAAAATGGGGACATTGCCATGACCTTCAGGTACGTGCTTACGCTGGCAACGTCCAAGCCCGGAAGCCACTTGAATACTGGGGGCACAGAATCTGACGGGTCTGGCGGCCTTCCAGTCTCATCCTCACGACCCTTGTAGTCTTGCATTTTCTTCCTCATGGATTCGATAAAGTCACACGACCTACAAAGCAATTTAGCACCGATGGGAAGAAGAAGCCAATGAGCTACTTACAAAATCAAGTAGCGGTGTGCCATTTCATCTTCAAATCCGGTTTTAACATTTGGAACATCATTTAGCGGACTGTAAAGTTCTAATACGGTCAGGAGGCCATCGAGATGGGATTGAGCGGTAGTCACATAGCCAAAAGCAGTCTAAAAGTTTGCGTCAGTTTCGAGTCTACCCACGAGCCAACCAAAGGGTTGCCGTCACGGGAGCAGCAAGCACGGTTTGCATTGAAACGTACCTCAAGAAATGTCAGTGTAGCAATGTGTTTTACTATGGGACTGAGGTCCTTCAAATGAAACCCTTGGAGTCGTTTGTTCAGGGTTTGAATGACCTCGCCCTTGTGAAATAAGCCTGTGGCCTGAAACCTTCGAAAGTCCCGAGCATTCCAGAGATAATGCAAATCTGCCACAAGCAAGGTATCACGCAGTGCGTCTGCGCTGTGAAGCATAGAAGGAAGACTGCAAATCAATCAGTGTAAATGCCATGTATTCATTGACGGATAATTTTAAATGTGGTAAAACATACATCTCAGATTTCTTTTGATTCTTGTATGTCAATTCATGGTTTTGTTGGAAAACTAGACGAGGTCAAAAGTGAACAATGATACGGTGTTGAAGTGGCACGTACAGTAATGTAGAAGCTCCTTAGACTTGAATGGCATCTGCAGTGGTAGGCAGTCAAAAGGATCAACTGGGTTGGCATCGATGACCAGTGTCACTGGGGGCGATTGGTGGGGTCCTCGTGGCTTGTCCAAGCACACGGCCCACGGCGTCTGCTGGCCCGGCAAAGGCAAAGCCCGGCGCTCTCGAAGGGGGGGGTCTATCGAGGTGAATTCACAGGCCTTGCCCAATCTAGCGCAAGGACCACTGTTTGTCATCAGCCTAGCTCAGAAGCAGGAGGCTTCTCAGGGCGGGACAAAGACTGACCAGATTGGCTGGGTACCATCGCAGCGCATATGACGCTGCTTACATGTTAGACAGCCATTCCTGCCGCGAGTATGGTACTTCCGCGTGCCGGGCTGAGCTTTGGCCTCGCTGGGTGGCTTCATGTTTCTCGGCTACACGTCTGACTGCGTGGATGAATCTTCTGTCAAGTGCAGGAGGAGGGGTCAGCCAATGCGCCCTGACGCCAATTTTCAATCTAAGTGGTTCCCATGTATCCACCCTCTCACAGCCCTAGTCTGCTTTGGGACGATTAAACGAGCAACGGCTCAGATGCCAATTCACTTGACCTTGTGTTGGATGGCAAGCGGAAGAAGTTTTCAAACTTGAGCTTATTCTTATTTCTACCCTAATGATGTGCTTGAAAATGGATGCATGGGCGACGCAATAAAGGGAAGGCTGTCATTGCACACCACCATGTTGCTCGAATTGGGCTTCCACTCCAACCTCTAAACATCACCACTGAGGCTACCTTGGCGAAAGGGAAATGACAAAAGCACTCCATGACTTGCCCTTTAGTGTGTTTTGGAGTGTGCGAGCTGAAAACTTCTCAAAAAAAGGACGAACGAAAATATCTTAAAAAATAAATAAATAATGGGCAGTTCAAAGAGGAAGGCGATTTAGGAGAGCTGCCATAGCTGGGCGGCATCTTGGATCGCTACCCTAGACCAGGTTGTCATGTTGGAACACGTGAATTAGGAGGTGTAATATTTTGACGTGATTCTTTCTTCAATCTAGAGGGACCAATCTAGTTCTAATATACCTTATGAAGCTATCCATGCCGTTTCCGGCATAACCCGGATTCGGGCTTGATGTGACGCTTTTGGACTAGCCTGTTCGCGATGTTCCAAAGCGGCGACTGTAAGGTCGCTGCTTTAACATGTCACGTGCAGGCCAGGGGTGTTAAGATTACACACGGAGACAACAGAACGCGCTATTGACAGGTTTTACGCAACGAAACATCAACCTGGAGGTCATTGCAGAGCCCAAATTGGCCAATAACAGCCACCCTTCCCCACCTGGCTTATAAATAGGTCGATTCCCGAAATATGGACCCTACAGTCCAGCTCCCGAAACGGAGGCTTCACCCCCGTGTCTATCGAGTAAGTTGCCAATTGCCACGGTCCGTAGCGGGTGGCTTCAATTGTGACACGCTGACCGACATTACGGCCTGAAGTCGTGCCATCGATGCTGGATCATGAAAGTGAAATGCGACGAGCAAGCTTTCAACTGCTCACAATGCTTGTCTCGAGGCGTTGAGTGTGTACGCGACGCAAACCCACGACATCCTCCCACAGTGTCAGTCCATGTTCGTACCGCGGGTCAGCCTTCTAAGATGGCAACAGTACTAGTGCTCATCGCACCTCTTTTGAGCGCCGCCTCAGAGAGCTCGAGATGTCTCTCAACATCTCAAACCCGTCACAAGTGAATGAATCATCGATAGTAACAACAGCCCCGCCGAGCGCTGCCGACTCTGCAGACCTACCGGCCATGTCGATGTCACCTGGATTCCAGTTCGCCAATGACATTGAGCAGTCTGGTTTCAACGGAATCCAATTAAATGTGGATCAGGTAACCATCGTTGAATTGGAGTTATCTGACGATAAGGTCATTCACCTACAAAGACCGAGAACTCAGCCCAAGAGTAGTAGACTAAATGTCATTTCTCTACCACCAAGGGAAGATTTACTCATCCTGGTCAAAATATGGCTGGACGAGATCAACGCTGGTCTACCTATATTGCTTGCCTCATTCCTAACCTCTTGTGACAGGATCCTCGTTGAGGAGGATAGATGGAACGAACCTTCATTTTGGTGTTGCCTGAACGCCGTCCTTGCCATGGCAGTACTCAGGAGATCGAATCCGAACAACTTTCAAGCTGTCTCAGGCATATCCTGGAGCCTTTTCAAGAACGCCCTTGCTGCCTACCCCGATCTTTTGATGGGAAAACTTGACTTGACAGGGATTCAAGCCATTCTCTGTATGGTTCTGTTTCTGGGGGGCACGACTGACACCAAGACTATGATGCTCCTCACTTCTACAGCTGTTAGAATGGTTGAGGCTCTTGGTCATAATCTCGACAGCTTGGACACACTACCCGAAACTGAGCATAAGTGGCGAGTCTTCTGGCTTGTCTATCTGATGGACGTTGTCGCACACGCACATTTTGGATTAACGCCAAGTCTACGTCTACAAGGGCTGGAAATGGCTCTTCCCAGCGACAACCCCTCTGATGGACTGGGTATTGTTGTCTCTAATGGCAGCAGAATCAACTTTTTCCGATTGAGGGTGCAAATTTCCATGATCGAAATGGAGGTTGCCCACATCGGTGAGAAGGCTTTGATTATACCGTGCGCAGCTCAAATTGACGCTGCCATGGGCTTGTTGGATAAATTGGAAGAGATTTGTCAGAGCTTGCCTGCCGAATTTCGACCTCGGTACGACTCCGAACCATCAATGAGAATGATTGATTTCCCAATAGTTGTTTTGCATTGTTCCTTTTACTACTGTGTCAGCACCATCCATCGCATCCTCTCACGCTGTGCAGATCACGAAATTACGTTACTCGCAACCTGGCCTTCCGATGTGCTATTTGCACGCCTGGCAACTGCACCACAAGCAACAATGAACTTGCTTCAGTGCGTAGACACTATACCATTTTCAGATCTCTGGTGAGCGGGAGTGACCTCTCGAAATCCCTCATTTAATAGCTGACAAGAACCAGGGTCTTCTTGAGATTCCAGTTGTGCGCCGCCATCACGCTTCTAACAAAGATCACTAAGAGTCCTTTTGACCCGAACACCGCCTCGGATCTGAAGTTGATCGAATTTCTCCTGAAGTTCTTAGTTGACATTAAACAACAGGGCTATGTAATCAGCAGCTTCTGGGACATCTGCATCGTGCTAGTGTGAGTGGGTAAAATTGCCTGTGGTCGAGCACCGCAAGCAGGGGATGGGCCGTTGGATAACGGTCTGGTAGATACAGCAGATGTGCACACATCACTGAAGGTAAAAACGCAACCTTGCCGATTCTCCACAATTGGATAGCTTTCTGACACGCCAACAGGAGCTCTACGTAATGCTTGACAACGCTAACCCCATGCACATTGCACAAGGCCTCGTAGGTAACCTACCTGTCTTGAATAAGGCAGCCTCATCTGTATTCTCGCAAGCAATTCGAGTCTTGGGAAGCAGCAATGGAGGTCTCTATTTTGCCCCAGATTCACTGCAACCGCCCGCCGAGTGGCTGGCAGCATAGAATGCCTTATGACACGCTTTAATTGTTTTCTAGTTCGAATTAATGATTGGTTGGGACAGCCGATAGCCTTTCCCTTCACTCTCTTTGAAATATGAAGAGACAGCTTAGTTTAGAGATTGTAAACTCTTGACCTTGCCCGCAATGCCTCCTCTATAAATAGCATCTGGAGTTCAGTCTGCCGCTACTGAAATAACGGTGGCACCAAAGATAATTTTGTTGTCAGAACGAACAATTTGCCCGTCTTATACATATTGGTGTGTTATTAAATCGTGTTATTAAATTGTAAAGTAAGTCATTATTGCTGTAGGTAGAAGGTAATATAGTAATCATCCAGCAAGTTGGTATTTGGAAGAACGATCCATTACTGTCGCCTGCTAGGTGGAGGGGTACGTATTCGTAGTGTAGGAATCGTAGCCATGTGTTTATGGAAAGCTCAAGCCCAAACCATTGCCTTCAGTCCAGTCTGTCTTATCCTTGCCACCAGAATGAATGTGGTTGCACCAAAGAAGAAGCACCCGGCGAAAATTTTGGCTCCTAGCCATCTAGTTGAGCCATCTCTGATGGCACTAGGAATTGGACTGGTCGTCAGTCCTCCGATTGATGATCCAAAGAAGACAAGACCGGTCCGAAAGCCGACCTCTGGCATCGGAGAGATCTGGGCGACTAGCGGGGATATGAGGGAAACATATGCTCCGGAGGAGAAACCATATAGACTCGCAAAGGCCACTAGAGCACCAGTGGTCTTGGCTGGGATCCACAAGGCCAGAATCCATGTTGTCGACAGATAGCAGACAATAATGTAAGTATTGAAACGACCGATCTTGTCCGCTAACAATCCCGAAAGTACGCGGCCGAACAATGACCCGGCATTTAGGATCGGAAGGATGTATGGTGTGAGATTAGGGCTCATACCTGCGTCGAGCGACTCAGCAGGAAGGTAGTTGATGGGAATAAAGACGCCGTAAGGAGAGAGGCCGAGTCCGAGAAGGACTAGCACAAAGTCTACTTCATGAAATGGCCTCATGATGTCTTTCAAGGTGACCGGTCGAGAAATGGACGGCACTCTTTGCTTGACTGTCAGGTTCGCAACTGCAAGTAAGCCGAGCGCCATGAAGGCACATATCCGCATCGCCCAGCCAAAGCCGTGTCGGTCAATCAGTCGCGATACCATGATGGGAAAGATGGCACCACCGACGCTCGATCCAGTGCTGACGACACCAAAGGCCAGCCCGCGCTTGAAATCAAACCACGCGTGAAGAGTGTTGAGTGCTAAAGGAAGAGAAATTAGCACTCGTAATGACTGCAAGTTAATTAATCTCGGAAAAGAAATAGATGGAAAGTACCGGGTTGGAATATGGCCGCAACCCCAATCGCCGAACAGACGCCTTGCGCAAGAAGAATCTGGTAATACTTGGTGCTGAGCGATGTCATCATCAAACCAAACACGTGTAGTAGTGTTCCGCCGAGAAGAAGGTATCGCGGACCGTACGAGTCGTACAGTCTACCGAAGTTAGGTCCCTATGAGCACAAAGACTATCAGCAGGGAGGGTATGATGTGAATTTCTTGGGTCGACATGGGCTCGACGTACCGTGCCCATCATGAAGAACAACTGCAAAGACGGGATCCAGGATACTGTACTTGGTGACATTTCTGGGAAGAGAACATTTTGGTAGTATTGTTGGAATGATCCGATACCTGCGTTTCCATCAATATCAGTACAGTGTATGCCGACGCACTACTGGTTGTATGCGTACTCGTGATCCAGCCCAAGCTGCAGAAGGATGTGCACCGCACTCCAGCGGCCACTGACCAGGCGGCCACACTACCGTCAGGGGCTTTGTCCGGTGCATATGTTGTGTCTGCATCGCCGAAAGTCTCGCCACTGTCGTTTGGTGGAGAGGTCTGCGATAAAGTGTTCCTGGCAGTTTCGCCAGGTAATTTTTCTTGCCCCGATTCAACCATTTTTGATAATGACTTCGGTCCTGTATGATGCTTTAATTTCTGCAAGTGTGACACAATATGTGGATGAATGCTTTCGAAAGGGTGTGTAATAACAGTTGTGTGTCATTCTTGGCTGCTGTTTTAAGGGAAATCCATAGAAACAATTTTGCAAGGCCCCGATCTAATTCACGTCGTTATGTACTCCATTAGTCTGTATACACATGGCCGAGTTGTGTGGCGTATTCCGACGTGCAATATGCCCTATGACCGGATCGGGATTCGATGATACCCCGGTACAATTCACGTAGCCGAACACTACATTAGTCCATATATGCACTGTGAAGGGTACCCCGTTTGGTCTTTTTTGTGTGATGGGTGTGGCGACCGGATCGGGGTTTTATAAGACCCCGATTCCGATGTATCCACAATCGCTCCGTGATCCATGATCCGTAATCAGCTTCTCCGGCTCTGGGATCCACATGACGACTGGAAACTGGCTTCGCGTGCCGTACATCTTTCTTTAGTAGTGGAGATATTTCACACTCATCCTGGTAGATTTGGCATTCAACAGCGGGGCTGTAGTAACTAGACAACTTCTCAAACGCACGTATTTCAATTTGAACACGTTACAGATTCCTTCACCTAGGGCATTACAAAAATATGGATTCAGCTAACACCAATATCAAGCGTGGATTGTATACATCGAGCTAGGCGTATTCTTCAAGATAGAAGTAGTTGATGAGCGGATTTCGAGTTCCGACCCAGAATAGGCTCTCGTACGAGTGTAATAACTTCGAATCACATTGAAATGTCTTCGAATAATGATATGTATTCCAAAGCTATGAGTGGTGGCGTTTTCCTTGAAACAAGCTAGAAGGAAGTATTTTGCCGCGATCTATGAGCAGAGGATTTTATCGACCCCATGAGGTTGGATGAAGATTCTGCTTAGGATGATAAAATTAGACAAGTCACAGGCGGCGGTGCTCGAATTACATCAATATGTACCTCAGCGGCAGAGTATATGAACACCTATTATCTTGGTGGGTTTTCGAGGGTCTAATTTGTCCGGACATCCCCCATGGCAGCGGATACTGGTCGCCTAATATTGTAACAATGTTTCTAAAGGACAATAATAATTAGTATGTATTTGTTGTTCCTAACCGCAGTCCTCGAATACACAGCTTAGCAATCTCTTCTGAATAGCCTCAGATTTGGGAGATCGCCCAGAAATGAAACAGAGTATTGAACCTGCGGCGCAAAGAGGTACTAAGACTCATGACGTGCTTTAGAAGATGAGGGACCTTGCGTGCTTGTCACCACAAGAGCAAAATTTTGCACAAGGGCCGAAATTTCGACACATCAGTTATTGCGATGCTATTTGCTAGTTACTTCCCATCTAACTACTCCTTCCACATGATGCACTTTGTCCTAGTCCACTCTTGAAGTCCGTACAGGCCGTTGAACCTTCCATAGCCACTCTTTTTGACCCCTCCGTGGGGTACAGCAGGCTCTTCATTAATAGCCATGCTATTGATATTGACTGCTCCTGTGTCCAGCTTACGTGCAATCTTGAAGGCCCGCTTTAGGTCGGCAGTAAATACCGCGCTGGAAAGACCGTATTCAGTATCGTTGGAAACTGTTATCGCCTCGTCGTCAGACGATACGATAATGAAGGAGGTTGTAGGCCCGAAAGATTCCTGGTGATAAATATCCATTGCTGGGCTTACGCCCTCTAATACAACAGGTTTCATCTCAGTCTTGGAATCTTCCTCGTGGAAGGGATCCCCATATATAATCGAAGCACCCTTGCTCAACGCATCTTGAACTAGGGCTTTATTTCTTTCAACGCTTAAAGGCGAAATGAGCCGTGGCGTGGGCATAATCCCCCCTCCAAAGAAACGGTCCATGATTGACTTGATCGCAGTACGCAGCTCGTCAGCAATCTCGCGATGCACGAGGATGCGTTCAGTAGACATACAAACTTGGCCAGAATTTGCGAATGCCCCGAGGACGCACTGCATAGCTGCCTGTTCAATATCGGCATCCTCGCACACAACGGCGGAAGCCTTACCACCAAGCTCCATGACTGTGGGCTTGAGATGTTGACCCGCTAGACTCGCAATCACAGCGCCCACTCGACTAGATCCCGTGAAATTGATCTTCTTTACCAATGGGTGCGTCACTAGGGCAGTTGTGATTTTGGAGGCGTCGGATGTTCGATGGTATATGGTATTGAGGACGCCTGGTGGAAGACCGGCCTGGTGTAGTATAGACGCAATGCCCCAATAAACAGCGGGAGTGGATTTTGGACCCTTTAGAGTGACGGTATTGCCCATTGCCAGGGGCTGCAGGGTGCCGCGCAATGCCAGGAAGAAAGGCGCGTTCCATGGTGCCACAGTAAGTACCACACCGTATGGCTCCTTGATGACCATGCTATACGCATCTTCTTCGGCCGGGACGGGCATGGATGCCGTTGACGCCTCTTGGATGAGGCCCGCAATAACCCTACAAACCTCTCCGGCTCCTTTGAGCTCAACTTCGATAAGGGCATCCGGTTGAGCCGACTCCCGAGCCGTCATCCTATGAAGCTCTTCCTTCCGTTTATCGAACTCGTCGGCTGCACGGAGAAAAATGTCCCGCCTTTCCGCTGGCTTGGTCTTGGACCACACGCTGAGAGCCCTCTCGGCCGATTCAACAGCATGTATAACATCTTGCTCAGTTGCCGACGAACATTCATACAGCGTGCTTTGGTCGATGGGAGAGATGACCGGAAAGGTTGAGGACAAGGTCACTTGTTCTGCTCCGAGCCAAAGAGGAATTGTAGACAGGAGATCCAACGGTGACGATTGTCCTGAGGCCATGGTGATAAGAAGGTTTTCAATTTCTTATTTGAATGGATGCGGTATGGTAAAGAGCGCGATGGGTTACGTCGCGTACTACGGCGTCATATTTATACAAGGGCAGATCTGAAGAGGCTCAGAAACCACCATTCATGCATCAAGTCGAGATTATACCATCTGGTGGAGACACCATAATGCACGGAACGGACACTTGTGTCTCGGGGTTTTAAGAAGCCCGTGCCGTTCCGTTGCGGATCCCGACCCGTTCGGAACCTGCACCACGAACTCCCCGGCACACGCACGTATCTACGCAAACAACTTATTTCAATTGCTCGACCGATGCTTATGCAGGTTGTTGAGTGTTGAGTGAGCTCCCCAGCCAGCGTTGGTAAGCTGCCCTAGGCATTATCGTCGAGGACAGAGCCCCGCTCACGACCTTGCCAATGCAAAGGCCAAAGACGCTATTGCCCACAGCGGCTGGCAAATAACCTCTGATGTGGGGCACCAATCGAACATGTTTGTTGGCGAGGTGGAATTTCCGACTCTTGCAAAACCCTGGGTGCCACCTTATGGAAACCAGATCGCAAATTTCAATCTACAACGTTTATTGAGACTTCCAAAGCCTGCATTGACATGCCCAAGAATGAGCCAGCGTGGCAGACTATCACGACGAGTGTCCAAACAGAAAAAAACTGACTTAATGGAACTTCGCTATATCAGGCTACGTGCCCAGCGCGCTGATGTACAATTAAACGGAAGGATTCGTTGGTATTAATGAATCGAGTATAGATAATAACGAGAACTTGACTGATGGATCAAAAACATGATCGCGAATTAAGCGAGTTTCCAAAAGCTTCTTTAATATACATTTGACAAACTTGTGCGCAATGGCGGCAGAGTTCCAAAATCAACCAAGTCGTGGTAAAACTCCCCCCAGTCACCTTCCGCCGCTTCAACAGCGACTGTAACCTCTCGAACATTCCACATCGTCCGCTCTAGTTCTTCTAGTTCTGGTGTTGGTCCTTCTGTTTGAACACTACGGATGCGAGGAAATGTTCGCTCGTAGACTAGGCGGAGCTGACCGTTGCTTTCCACACCATAATACCATTGCCGCAACCTTCTTTTCAGTGTGAATCCTGGGCCAGGGCTATCTAATAAATAATGCCGGTAGAAAGTTTCATAGCGAGGGTCACTCTTGGGAAGTCCAACAGAAATATCGATACTACCGGTACGGGTGAGCGGCAGGAGGGGGGATAAAAGGGCTCGCTCATTCACGACAGACCAAGATGATTTGTCATCATGATCTATCCAGAAGTCGAGTCTCTTCAGATTCTTGCAATTTATCGTGATCGTTGATAGCTTTTGCCAAGTTGACAACTCAGCAGACCAGGCATCATCGCTCTTTGCTTCGGTCATGGGGTTGTCCATAGCCTCGCAAAACTTTAGTGGGAACTTTAATGTAAGGCTCAGTTCCTCAAAGATTGGAAAAAGTGGACCAAGGAAACCATAAAATAGCATATTTTGGTAATCTTTGTTGTCTTGGTTTGTATTTGGGAGGAATAGGCGAAGGCCATCAAGACCAATGACGTTAAGGGTCGCGTGGTCGCCAAGAAATGTGAGAATATGCTTGTACCTGATCAAGAATTAGCGCAAAATGACAAATTGGAAACGATTGCATACAGTGTCTTGCAGGCAAGCGCTATAGCAAATATCTGAGTGCATGTGTTCTCCTCGCATCTCCAGTGAGTGCCCCACGAGGACCGCAGTCGGCGGGCCCAAGTCTCATTGTCCATTGACCACTTTAGACTACTGTCGCAGTATTTGTGACAGCCATAATCGTCTGAAGGCTCTTCAACACAAACAGAGAAGCGACTTTTGCCTCGCTTGTGAAATACGTGGAGTTTGGTCGGCAAAACTAGTGCATAAATAGCATGGCGGATTTCATATGGCAGTATCAGCAGCCCGCTTTGCGGCAGCTGAACCGGTAGGTCGTGAGAAAAAGACATCCTAGTCAATGAGGTGAAATTGCCAGAAAGAAGATGGGCGTAGATAAGGAATGTGGGATTGTTGGGAAATTAAAAGCGCAATTGGGCGAGGGGCAGTGAATAGGATTCAAGTTAGTGCTTGAGGCAGTGCTGTCAACGACGACAACCAACCAACACGACAATTAAAGACGACCATCATCAACCAATGGGATTTTTCAACTAAATGCTAATTGGGAAAAGGCTGGGGGGCTTTGAAAACGTGGTAGCGCATTTCGACTAGCTGCTATAACATGCCAGAAAGAAAAAGCAAGAAAGCAAAAGAGAGTAGTTGGCTTCTTTTTGCAATTTTTACAGAATTTAAAACAACTATGTGATTAAATCAAATCTTCAAACTACCTACTTGAAATTGATTCAATGAATTGATCTCAACCAAGCCTCCCAACAGCCACTCATGCTCCAGCTGCAATTTCCTCCAGGCCATCTCCAGTAAGCAGGAGCTTGCTTCGTGCGCGTATTCTATCATGGTATCTCCCTAATGGTGTCTGCATTTACAATGTGGTATCCTAGTTTCCAAACCTTCATGGCTAATGCTAATATGGCGATCGAGTCTGCAGTTCGTTAATCTCCACCCTCTTCACTTTGTGATCCCAACAAAGAAAAAGCTCACCTGAATTCATAGGCTCATGAAGTTGACCAACGCATGTCCAGCCGTAGCAGCTTGTAACTCCTGGCGGAAGTGTTGAGGTATCTTCCAGCCTGCCACCCGTGTTCGTATGGGTCATCTATCCACCGCGCATTAATTGACTAGCCAGACCTTGATTGGGAGATGGAGGGAAAGATAGGTACCTCGTGCAACATTGTCACCCCAAATGTTTTCAAAAGGTCCGCTGGTGGGTCGTTGATTCCCATTTTCCGACGCAGCTCACCATTTATAGCATCCTTGATCCTCTCGACGTCTAGTTTTGGCCAGCCTTGTTCCTTCCACAAGTTCGAGAACCAAGGGCAAATATCCATTGTGTTGGGTAGTTTTGGACTTTCTATACAGAAGTCCCTCAGGTAAACATTTTGCCCCTCTGCCTTGGCTTTATTGAATGCTGCTTTGTCGCATTTATCGGACGAGGACGTTGTGGCCTTAATAGCTCGGCCTCCCGACCCTACTCTGATAGTAGGGTCGTAGCACATTTCATCTATATTTTCGTCATACCAGGCACGTGCTATCAATACACCATTGCTTAAGTTTACAACCGCCTGTTCACGCTTCTTGAAGTGCCTGTCGCTGCACCATATATCCTGAATGAAGGATGTGAGTGGTTAAATCAATATTATCTGTTTGATTGTGAACTTACTATATTTTTATTGCTCTTTTCGACAGACTTGCCAGTTTGATATGGTTTTATTGCCTTTTCGTACTTCTTTATATTTTCAAAAGTCTCTGGAGAGTTCCTCGATGGTCAGCCTTCATGTGCGAGTTGGAGCACACGACAGTTGGAACGGAATCTTACAGAGTAACTCACCTTTTACAGTTGATAGCTTTGCGTCGAAGTTATCGTTACCAAGTATATACCTGGTCATTTGTTGAACATGTTGGTCATCCTTGTGCTTGTCTAAAACCTCGAAAGCGTTTTCTGCCAGCTCGATAGCTTCTTGAACGGCCAGTGTGATACCATCACGAACATCATCTACCATGGACTGCGTCAGCACATATTTGTTAGTTGAGTCTAGCATAGATTCTCACCACAAGACTCATTGATAGCGATCTCAGCTGCAAAGGTGAGATTCGTCGCAAGTATCAAGATTAGAGCGAATAAACGCATAATTCATAGGAATGATAGAGTTTCTTGATACAGTAAAATTTGAAGGCTTTGAGTTTGGGAAAGGCAAAAATGGTGACAAGCAATCTTCTTTAAGTAGATGAATATCAGCTCTCAACAATCTAACCAACCTTTTTTTGTTGGTCAGCAGATGGCCGCCGCACCCCATCTCGTGGGATTGCCGCACGTAACAAGTCTCTGCCTCCTCCTTACACTTGTTGGTTGAATGTCGACTAAAATGTCTCATCAAATCATTTACAAGTTAGCAAAATAGACCACCTGGATTCCCCAATGTGTTCTGAATTGGTGCACAGATCATGTGGTCATGATGCTAGGTATAAGCCAACATGGGTAATCAACTTAAACAATGCCCACTACCTAGAACTTAGAGGTGCTAACGTATCCTAGGATATTCATTATATTTTTTAAAAGGATTATACTTGATACGATGATAATTTCTTGCTGTTTTGTCAATAAAAAGGATCAGTTGAATCAAAAACTGCCTGTGTTGAGAACCTAAGCTAAATTGGAAGGATGCACCAAACGAGCTTGTTGGGCTACAAAATTAATCATTGCGGATGATAATCGAATTTGGAACAATATGTTAGTTCCAGCAATATTTTGATGCATTCCGCCAGGATCTTGCAGCCTGGTTTTTAAGACATGTTTGCCAGCAAGCCCGCACATCTGACAATTTACTTCTTTCCCCGCTCGTTCACTTGGACTGAGCCCTTCTTAGCATTGGATCAGGCTGGAAAAAGCAAAGGATCAATGCGATGCTATTCCATCGCCGCCTCTTGAAACCTAGGTTTTGGATTTATGCATATTAGTGGTTCGCTTCTCGGCCTGTGCGTCGCGCACCTGCCCACAACGTCGCCGATAAAACAAGCGAACATGGTACAGTCAGGATTAATCATATGACCTAACGCTTGGGCCATTTGAGTCGGCAGTGTTAGCTTGGCGAATCCGTGGCCAGTTCAAGTTGGTGATTGATTGCTGATCGCTCATGTTTCTTGTTTTAGTCAGGTCTAAGCCTCGGGGCCAACACTGGAGATGAATTCTGCGGATGAGAATCTGGTGGGCAGTGCAGAGTTGGCTGACTCGTGAACCAACACCAACAGTTGGACTTGATATCTTGACCTGTTTGCCGATGTTGCCAACTCAGCGCCATTGATGCCTTCCGCCTGAGTATATATAGACCTTGAAATGATGGTATAGTCTTTCCGGACACCTCAATCTGGACACCTCAATCTGAGCTCAATAGTCATCTTCAGACAAGAAACCATCATATTTCTACCACCTAATCATTTTCAACACTCGCAATGAAGTTGGCGACGGCCTTGGCATTTGCCGGGGTCTTGGCCATGGCTTCGGCCAAGGACTTCAATCTCGGCAAGTTGGATCAATATAAATCCAAGGTGTGTATGAACGTCAGGCATATTACGAGACGCCTAACTGAAAAAAACACAGGAAAAACCTCCCAGCTTGAGTGGGAACACCGTTTGGATAGCGGAAAAGAACGGCAATGGTCTTGACATAGCGTTGTCAAAGAATACCCACACTAAAGTGCAAGGCGTCTTGAAAAACTGCGGAAAGAACCATAACAAGTGTTATCAAGACATTTATCAAATCCTTCGATCGGCCAACCTTGACTTGGATAGGCCCCAAAACAGACGCCAAGAACTTGAGGATTTTGCCAAGTTGGCCGTGGGCCTCTGGCATCTTGCTGCACTCCTCATCGCAATCGTTTTGGGCAAAGAGAAAACTGAGGAAAATCCCGTTGTTCATATCCCTGTCGGCCCAGCAACCTCGGCTACAGTCTTAACATCGGCTACCCCAATTACCGTTACGGCTGACAAAACCATCGTCATCACTGTTACTCCAACAATTGAGCCTACAAAACTTATAGGGTACGTCATTGTCTTGCGGTTAGCTGTGTTAATAAGATGGCTCACTTCTATTCCTTGGATAGATCTCATGAACCCAAAGTCACAGCCGTGACCGAATCCAAAGACGGCTTCAAAAAAGGAGATTACGTTGCGATTCTCGACGATGGTTTGGCTAAACGTATCAGTGAAATTATTCACCGGATGAAGAGTTGTGAGGATGGTAATGAATTTGATAAAAAGAACCCCTCCAAGAAGCGTGCGAGGGGCTCCTATGGACAGGCTATTTGTGGTGCCCAGGGCGTGATGTCCATGGCACGAACTGGTGGCCTTTTTAATGACCTGCTGATATTAGGTCGACACGACCTGCCATTCCAATTTAAAGATGCTGCTCTGAAAGCGTGGCAATTTGCTGCGCCTGTTATCCGCGCCAATGCGGCATTAATTCCTCTCTCGGAACAGCAAGCTGAGAGAGTCGCAATGTACGTCTTCGCACTTGCGCTTGACGCAATCGTCGATAATGCGACTCTTGGGGGCAAAAACCGAATTCCCGCTTCTCGCGTTACGGATTCATCCTCTTCGACGACATCATCCAAGCCGTCCTCGTCCAAGTGTCCAGATCCAAAGAAAAAAACAGTATGTCCAGGTTTCAGATAATGACCCACAGATGCCGTGGAACTTGACATTAACATTCACTAGCTTCTATGTGGATTTGAAAAAGAAGACTGCAGACCGCAATTCCCAAAATCTAAAGAGGACTCCAAAGTTGTGTGCAAATCTGTAAGTTGACAGCCATGATACGCCCAACAATAGGTTATCCATCTTCACTAACCTGTCTCTCTGTCTCCTCAAATAGGGCAAGTATAAAGGCTGCGAATGCGATGCACCCGGAGCCATTTGGGCCAATGTGGCCTCAGTTGAAGAACAAAAAGTCATGATGCATGCGGCTAAATTGTTTGGCTCCTCCAAAGGATCGAAGACTTCTGAACCCGTCTGCAGCGCTCGCGACAATCTGAGCAAGATCCCGTCCAATGTATTCAGCTCAAGCAAAAACAACATCTATGATCATTTCTGCAAGAAATGGTACAAAGGAAAGGCAATCAAAATGACGGTTGATTCGACAGGGAAAAATAGGGACCCTGAAATCAATAAGCTCCGTCAACGTACGCCGCCTCCAGATCCCAAAACCTGGTCCAATTACGACTTTCAGCTTAGCTACAAGCCTAACAAGAAGAGCGAAAAGTGTAAATTGGACTGCAAAGGTGCCTTCTCCAGTATGGCGAAAGCGTGCGCCGGCACCGGTGGTAAGAACTTGCAATTGTCCCTGCCCATGACCTACTTCCTCTTGGTAAGGTTGACACAGAGTTGGCTAACGGATCATTTCCAAATGTAGGTAAAGATGTCCCCATGACTATGAATGGCACAGTCGACGCCGGATGCGGTATATTTGGTTATAAGATCGTCCCACCGACGCCTCTAAAGGCGCAAGCGCGGCATTGTCTTGCTACCAACCAATACGGAAAACATAAAAACACCGATGATAGGTACTTACGTCCCGGTTTCAAGGAGGGTTGCAAGGGTGTATCCAAAGCGCGGGTTAAGGAAGACGATAAGTCTACGTTCGTACGCAAACACATAAAAATCGGCAAGGCCGACTTCGTGATGCTTATTTACTGGAAGAGTGGCTGTAGAGGTGATTATCCGGCGGGTACCAAGGATGTTTCTGTATTCAATCCGTTCATGGCGGATAAGGATGACAAGAATATTTGCGAGAACACGATGTATGACAATTGGGAGAAGTGCAAGGCCAAGAATGAAGGGTCAGGTGGGTCCATCCAAATTGGTTGCTTGGTTTATGAGCTCAGGGCAGTGGAATGGAAGTAGCAAGGGGCAAATAGCTTGTTAATTATAGTATAGTTGTGCAATGTTATTTGGATAGGAATATGGCCTGCCTTGCCCGTAGCGAACTCAGTAATTTTGGAAGGAAGCAACATAGTTGCTCCACTATTGTCAGCGCGTTGCATTAGCATTTTCAAGGGTGGTCGAGGCACTTACGTTGGCATTAAGCATCATGAACAAGTGGATCAGCCTTAAACTACCGGCGGAGCTTACCTTCTGCACAAAATCATCGCAAACACAAACCGTATTGTGGATGTCTGGTGTCCATTCGGCGGTTTGGTCCGTCCTGAGCTAGTGAGCATTGTGACCAGTCGAAAGAGCTGTGATGCCACCGCTTTGCTGTGTCCCACATTATGCCTTTTGAGACGAAGTCTGCATGAAAGCGGCTTTCCTTTGCTCGGCTACATTTTCAGACGGGTGGTGTAGCCCGCACACCTGTCGTATAAATTAATTCACCCCCATGTGCAGTACCATATTAGTCTTCTGAAAATGAAGCCGAGCAGGGGGAGGTTTTCTAAACGTCTCCCAACGACAGTGAGCCACACACGCAAGGCTTTGAATTGATGAACTGGGATAATTCAGATGATATCGAATTACCACTTAATTTGAATCCAAGCAAGAAACAAAAAAAATTGATGATTAAAATTCTCCCATTTTTGACGTCTGTTATCAACTGCATTGCCACTCTCAACATAGTTACTGTACATTGGCCGCAGCTTACTTCGCTATTTGCTTGCTCCATGTTCGCACCATGGATGGATCAAGTTATGAGAGATATTGACACAAAAAATTGTGACATTGGCTCGTTTTTTGCCTCCGTCTATTGGGCTGTATATTTGGGCCACTGTTCCCGGCCCCATGCAGCGTGGCAGATTGCCCCAAGCCGGAAGAGCGAGGTCGGGCTATGACTGTGTGGATAATGCCTGTTCTTTTCGGACCATGAATCAGGCCAACTGTAGATGCATACTTGTTCCAGTTACTAGGTTAGAGATGGGACTTTTGGCTCTGATCATTGCTGCATGTGAAAACCGTTCCAATTTTTGGGTATAAGAAGCTGGTGTGATGAACCCTGGACAGGTGTTGACTTCTTGATGAATCTCCTTCTTTCTGATTAAACCTATCATTTTCCTTAATCTCCAGCCTTTAACTGACAGAACGCTCGCGGCATGTGTTTCATTACTATTGCAATGATCTTCCCGGCCTGTGTGATCCCTAAAGCCCATCACCTATACTGGATTTGTCAAACCGCTGCGTAAACAGTAATCTCGTTCTTGAACTAACTAGAATACCAACACACTCCGCATTCAAGAGAATTCACCCTCTACTACCTATAATATTTCCTTTTACTATTCATCAAATAAATGACATTAATTCAGACCTGCTGCTATTTAATCGTCTCCCTCTTTATCTTCATGTGCCTCATCTATCTGGCTAACAGGTTATAATTCAAGGGTTTCGTTTTCGCTTTCAAAATACACGCTTTGTCTTTATCTTGAGGTACATGGATTATGATCATACTGGTACATCACATACCTTTTTCCTGATTATCGTAGTAAGTCAATTCGCATTTTATGTTAAGCCAATAACACATAATTAAAAGCCCAAGACTCGTGCTCTATGAGATGGTCTGCATCCAAAAACAAGACCACTGTCTGCCAAATATTTACTGATCTCAGCCTCGAGCTGTCTCCTATCAAAAAGGGCGAGGGAGTGTCAACGAACCTCGGATCTTATGTCTACGGAGCGGAGGTTGTCCATGGTGCAGCACATGGATCACACGCTCCTCTTGGACGTTTGGGAAATGGCATCAAGGCGGAGCGAGGCGCGTTAATTCTCAATATGTTCAAGGCAGGCTAGATGGAAGACAATTACCAGAAATTGAGCCCCCGGTATGGTGAAATGAGCCCAGAGGCCCAACTATGTATGTCCTTTGGCCAAATAGCACAGATGATGACGGTGGTGTCGTACTGATCGTTTCAATCAATTGCGAAGGCACGCACATCATCGTGGTCACTATCCATACCATCACAATGTGCAAGATTATGCGTGCTGATATGCCTCAGGAAATAGGTCATAGTGTCTATGGCACCTTGATTGAGCCCCAAGTCAGAGTGAAGATTGAGAAGTAGTGAAAATTGATTTGATAACCCATAAATCTCTTCTCCCCTTTGGGGTTTGTAGTATGAAGTAGAGCAGGCCTTTCGCAGTCTCAGCGTCACCACCATTCCAAGCGAACCTAGCTACCGATTTTCCTGGCCAACAAGAGTTCAATACTTAAAAACCGTAGAGGTCATTATGCTAGTAGTGATATTCACATGGCATCTTTGTCCATCTTCACGTACAATTGGTCCATTTCAGCTGCGTATTGTGCAATACTGGCTGCTCGTTGAATTGTACCTTTTCCAGATCGAACCAGAGGTCTATCTGCTGCTGTTACCATAATTAAGGACTTTTCAATCTTGGCATATACGGGGGCCAGGCGATTTGCCTCGACAATACTGGGCCAAACATGTTGAATGAGAGCGGCTTGATCGTCTGCAATAGATGAACCTAATATAGGTATGCGTGGTTCAATTATCAAAGCAGGTCGTAGTCGCTGAGACCCGACAACGAGTGCTCCACTCAATTCAGGATTCCTACCAGTGATGCGCTGTTCCACCGGGATAGGATTCATCTTGTCGCTGTTGAGCAAGACTATGATATCGTCAACACGACTCAGCCAACGCCATGCATTTGAAACCGTGGGGTGAGGTTCAAATAGATCGTGTGTACGATATTCTGTTTCAATCTCGGGTTGTCCTAAGATACTAAACAGCGGCTGTGTGGCGGTGAGGTCATTGTCTCGCCTTATAATGAGCTCATACAGACCATCGGAAATCTCTTCAAATGCAGCACCGACGCATGAATGAAATCGGGTGTAGTGCCAATCAGTCGGTCCCAAGCCGTCTGGAATGAGCTGCTGGGGAATGCCAACCTCAGATGCGCCCCATTGACAGCGAAGCGAAACTTTTGCCGCAAGTCGATCCCCTAACGCCTGGGGCAGATCCCCCCCAATATATACAATCATCTCGAGATTTTTTGCGCAATAGTCTAGTAGCTCCTCATTCTGAGCTAGCTCTGCTATCACTGACGGAACCAATAGCGCAACATCAGCCGGTGTCTGTTTCAGCGCGGCTACGAGACCCTGTGCGGTTGTGATCCCTATAGCGGCTGTTGTAATGATTATGGTACCAAATGGAATCGCATTGAGGCAATAATGTGTAAAGGAGGATCCCTAGGGGTTTTAGCAGAGCAGAAGCACAGCACAGCCGCATACCCACATGAAATGGTGGAGCCGTCACCAGCAATCGCTTTCCGCGCCAGAAGTGGTCGATGGATCTCAAATTTCCGGGATCGTAATTGGATTGGTTTATCTGGCGCGCACATGTTTCATGAGACCAAATGACGGGCTTCGGAAAGCCTGTCGATCCGGAGGTATGACTACTTGGGTTAGAGCTACACTAGGTTGCAGTGATGACGTTGGAAGAGGGTTCTTTTTGAATACATACACGATGCCCACTGGGTCCCAGCGTACGTCTTCGAAGCTTTTATCGTAAAAAAAAAAGGGATTGTTCTTGGAAAGAAGCTCTTCGAGGCTTGGGATCTCAATGTGCTGTGGTTTCACCACCTCAAGAACCGGGATGGCGGCTGGTGGTGGTGGGTGAGGGGTGACCAAAATTTGACAATCCAGAGCATCAAAGAGAGCCTTTTGAGCCCCCGGGGTGTTATGCGGCGATATGAGAAATGTCTGCCAAGTGATTAGCAACTGGAAACCTCAGAACCAATATCGCTACGCACCACATGTCCCGCCTTAAGGCTGGCTAAAATCAACGCAGGATATCGGACGTCATTTGGACCTAAATAGGCTAATACTTGCCGACCTTGTCGCGACTTGAGGTGCTCCACAAGCCACCACGTCAAGCCATTGACAACGTTGGCCAGCTGAGCATATGTGATGGTTTGGACCCCCGCCTCGTAGGACCCCGGTGTGGCTGGCCAGAGACCGTATACGGAGTCTGGTCGCTCCTTTGCCAATCGGTCAACAATGTGTGGCAATGCATCACCCTGCCAGCGAGCGACACGTGAATGTTCGGTATCCATGAGTTATAGTACCCGTGTTGGATGATTGTTTCTGAATCAGAGCATAGGCTTGGAAATTTTGATTACGATGTCGCGGAACTGTCACTCAACGGAGATGACAAGGGTTTAAATATACGAAATCGGAACCGGCTGCTTCTTCTTACACTCAAGAGTCTGACATACTTGTCCACTCATGCCATTATTTTGTGGAATCTCACTTGTTTATGGGTGTAATGACGTACGCTTACCAAAGTAGCATCTGGCCGGAACTTGGGCGCTATGATTTTTCATGCATGCACGGCGGGTGATGGTTGTTGACAGGGATAAACACTCCTTGAACATGATACTGAGTGGATATTTTCCAGCCCATCCATCATCCGCTGACCACCGTTATGGAGCGCGGCATTCCTAAAATTAGTTTAGTGAAATCTGTTTGCAGTTCAGTGATTGGGTGGAATATCCGCCGTCTATTTTCCGATTGAGGCTATAAGACCGCTCACGTTATCGCATCTCTGCCAATCGTCAGATGCCTCTCATTTGTCACGAACTCAGCGAAATTTTGTCAGATTCCAAATCCGGTCTATTTCCGGCTTCTCCTGCATGAACTGAGAGGCGTTTATATTGCCCTTGCTGGTCAACTCATTAATATACCCGTGTCAACGTGTCTTTGACATGTCTGATCATGTTCGATCGCGTTTGCCTATATAGCAGGAAGGAACTGGATCACTCACATCCATCCAGGTCGGGCGATGCGGTAGGCCACTACTGGCAGCAGCCTGATCGAAATAGCAATAGGGTTTTGACGGATTGAGCGTAGGTCAAGTGTCAAATGACTTTTTGGCGGGCCCGATTAATCTTACGTTCAACAATAACAACAAGTGGCTATTAGTGATTAAAAGAGATGCAACAGATAGTCGTTAACATGCGGAGGTTGGCAAATAAAACGTCGTTTGATCTTGAAGGGAAACGAGGTATTGATTTACAAGGTGGTAAGAAGATTAAATACTGAGCATGAGATCTTCTCTTCAACTAATTGATCCCGTTTTGCTCTCCATATCGAGGGAGTCGCCAAATACAACAGCTTTTCAGTCACAGCTAGCCCCGCGCTTCATCGGCTGTGCCCATGACTTTCATCATGTTACGAATGGTAAGCTTTGTCATATGTGAGGTGTCATATATTGGCGCTCGATGCCTTCAACAATTCTTGAGTTTCATTTCGTAGTTGAAATTGCGCCCCCATGAACCAAAGGAACCTTTGATCTTGGACATGAGGTATCATTTTGTATCAATCCATCATAATTAGGTACCCGAGCAAGCAATTTTAGTACTGAGATTTGAAAATGATTTCATGGATATAACATGCTCGAATTAAAAGTCCACCGACAATTCAGCTCCTTCACTCTGCCCATTGTCCAACTGTTGCCCTGGATTTTTGTCCAAATACGAAACCCCATCCATATTTGACAGGTTTCTGGATCTAAAAACCGAGTTTGTTCGTCTTTCTGCAATGATATTGCAGTAAAATACCAAATTCATTAAGGTGTAAGCGGGGATGGGCTCAGTTATAAGCTGGGCGGAGCTTGTGGGCGTGGGTATGTGGGTGATATAGTAACCGAGGCATTGGATAGCAGATCGACCGTACCAAAAAGAAGGGTTTCTTTTTTTACTTTATATTTTGTTGCTGCGATCCTGAGTTCCAAAGTCCCTGATTATCCGGAATCAGCCGAAGGTGACGTGACAGATAATTCGAGACTTTGAAAAAAAATAAAAACCAGAATTATATCTAAATAAGAAATTTGTTTCTGCTTTTGATTCGCAGGAGGACTTGAATGCCAAGTTTATCTTTCCCGCCAAATTCATAACTCATCTTATTATCTCCAAAAAAGAACTTCCGGATCCGGGCTTGATGCAATGCTCTCGGAAGAGTCTGTTTTCGCCTAGTGGTTGAGGCAGCTCCTGTTTGAAAATAACCCACAAATTCATTCCTTATTCCGTACGAACCCGTTCATTTGCATTCCTTTATTATTCATCCGGTGGTGTTACACCGAGATAATCATTTGATATTACTGGTGAACGCCGGCTGGACTTGCAGTATCAGAGCAAATAGTATATTGAACAGGCCCTTCCTGAGCATACAAGAGACGTGTAGCTCTTAGAGTATCATTTGAATAGACCCCCACAGTCTTTTTTATATAACAGTTCCTGTATGAGCAGATTACCTCAAATGTCTGAAGCCGAGAACAGTCGTGTCACGCTCCAATGCGGAGAGCGCCGGTTTTATACGACAAGGGACACTCTTACAGGCGAAAGTGCGTACTTTAAGGCATGACTTTCTAATTGGAACGACACCGATGCCGACGGAAGCTATTTCATTGATGGAGATCCCACTTTGTTTGAGGTGATTCTTCAGTACCTTCGTTCTGGTACTCCACCATTATTTTTTGATACGACAACAAAAACTCACAATCTTGCAAAGTATGCAGCCCTGTTGGGAGAGGCACGTTATTTTCAAATCCACAAATTTGAGAAATGGGTAATTGAAAAGGAATATCTTCGGGTTATTCAAGTGCAAACCAGTTTCAAGGTTCTTGATGAACACACATTCAAAAATGCCTCATCAAATAACCCCAAAAATTCGCTCTCCACCTACAACGTGGACTACTTTCCTGCATCAGGTACTAGAAAGATACTTGTATGCCCTGAAGAAACAACGGATTTCAGAGGGAACCATCGATGCAGTGATTTCTGTTTAGAAAGGAAAGGGTCGTCAGCTTGTACCTTCGAAGATCAAGTATACTTTAAGATTCTTGCGATAGAAAGGACCGTGGTATTTAATCCAGAATATCTATAGTATTAAAACAGTTTTTTGCCAGCAGCCTTTTCTCCCTATTGCAGGGCTACGGCAGCCCAGAGATGCATCGCCGTTGTGTATCTCCAAAGTACAGCAATTGTATTGTACAAGCATATGAAATATGATTTCGACGTAAGATTCTTCTCCTGCTCTTGATTGAGTTTGAAAGCCAGATTTTGTCATGTAATGAAATCCGCAGAAGAAATAGCTTTCAAATGAGATACTGTATTAGATTGAAATGTTGATTTAGCACAAACCCACTGTTTGAATTCAAGCTTTCCGGCTTCCCCTTTAGTGGACGGTTGAACGTTGGTGCACGATAAGTCAGGGTGATTTTCAAAAAGGCAAGGGTCAGTTAATGATTAGAATTAAAAGCTCAAATCTTGACATATCTCATTTACGTATTTTCTCAAAACTAGACAATTGAAAGTTTGCCCAAATGTTTCAATTGCTGCACGCTTCTAACAATGCGACGAGTTGTGACATTGTGACGGACGTGAATATAATAGAATAGCTGGGTTTAAGGTTCTGTTTTGAACCCCTTAGACATCGAGTCGTACCTTGCGAGCAACGTATGACGGTTTATTTTCTTCTGTAACAGCGACTGAGCTAAAATTCTAGATATTACCACCTTTACTAGAATGATCTCGCGAGTAGGTATTGGGTGATACTAGCCATTGACTGCTTTGTCCAAGTGCAATGAACCCTGCCGGTGTTCCTACCGGCCCTCAAACTAACATGGTGTAATTTACTTCTCAATAAAAAAAGCTGCAGGCTCAACCGGGTAATCCAGGAACCAAGCCACAAAACATGGTTTAAGTGTCAGTGAAACACCTGATATTCATGGTCTCTGGCTGATCGTTGTTGCAAGCAAGCACGAAGCACCCGCAAGTTGCCAAGAAAATAAATCAAGATACCTAGGTACTTTTGCGTAGTCACTAGCCATATACAATCTATCACTGTGCCCCGTCTCGCTTTGAGGCCCTCTGGGCGCTCTCATCCCGGTTTCCCTTTGAGTGTTGGGGTCGAATGAGTCCAATTTCGTTAGCGACTACCATTGGTCTCACAAAAGTAAGAACCATCTAGAACAGTTTGAGTGGTGATATCAAGACTCAATATTCCACCCTATAGTAGCTTCTTGGATGTGCAAATGAAAGACGATTCAGACAGAAAAATGAAATCAATGTGGGTAACGGGTAGATTTGCAGAGGAGGAGGTAATTTGGAGGTGGCCAGGGCTCATTCACACCAGTAGGCATGAGCTATTCAGACTTGGAGACCCCATGAATGTAAAAGGATTTTTTGAGTTCCGACCAAAGCAGAATCCGTTTTTAAATTTAAACCTGTTGACTGCATTGTTTCAACCTGTTCGCAATCACCAGAACCGCAAGAAAGCTATAGAAGCAAAATGCACCTGGATCGTGCGATATCAAAGCTACATAGTTACTCAGTTCCTGCTGCGTCGTATACCGGAGGTCAGTTGTATATAATGCTTTCGAGAAAAAAAAAATAACGATTTGTTACCTATGCATAACGTACCTAGAGCCATTCGATTCGCGCTCGCTCGTTCATGCTTACACATGATTCTCGAGCTACTATATACTTATTCATGCACCTTTTCGGATCGTGATTCTCATGTTGAGCTCCGACTGTATCAAAACGCCATAAAACGAATTCCGAATAGGTCGTTCAGCGTCAATGACCTCAAAGTCAAAGCGGCGAAGTAGCTACGTCCGTGGTTAGGATATGACCTTGCAACTGTGGAAATGACCCACCTCAACAACCATTTTGTTCAGCTCAATCAATGCAATTGGACGACCGAGACAACCCCAGCGACCCTGTCCAAAGCACAAGTCGATTGTATTTTCCATGACTTGGAGTTGGCCTGCACTGGCTGACATCCAGCGCTCTGGCCGAAAAGATTCGACGCCAACACCAAAGACAGATTTGTTGCGCATCACTGCCCGAGCACTCCATGCAACGTTGGTGCCCGCTGGTATACGTGTTCCGCAGATAATGGCATCGCTGTCAGAAATACGCGGCATGATTCCTGATATTGGTGGCCACATACGGAAGGCTTCTCGTATGCATCCTTGCAGATAGGGCAGAGCTCTTGCCTCTGCATCCGTTACTGGGGATGAAACACGTCCACTGGCAATGGCCCCGTCAATCTCGTTTTGCAGGCGCTTGTAAATAATGGAATTGGTCGCAACGTGGACCATGACGGATCTCAGGACAGTGGCCGTTGTGTCGGATCCTGCAATGCTGGTAAAAAAAAGCGTGAGATTATTGGCAAGTAATGAATATTCTCGATAGCGCCCACTTACATTTGCACGAGAGACTCAGCTTCAGCCTCCTTCTGGCCTAGTCCATGCCTTACAAAGGAGCCGAGCATGTCGTTAGTCTCAGTTAATGTCGGTCCGTAACGCTCAGAAACTACCCGTTTAGCTATGGCCATGATTGGGCCAAGCCCAACTGCATCCCGCTCAGATGGCATCATAGCCTTGCATAGGGGCGACTGTATTAAATCAACAAGCCAGGGAATTAGTGCAAACATTTGCATCATTGGGATCGAGGCCTCTGTAGTGCTAATATAGCCATAAAGATCTTCATCACGGTCTATAAATCCAAAGGATTGACCAAAGGCAATCTTGGAGATAATGTCGAGTGTCATGAATTGTACCTTGCGAGCAAAGTCAACGGGCCGGTAATCATTGTCAGAAGACACATAATTCTCCTCTATGAAGCGGACGAATCGAAGGATTCCAGCATCAATAGATTCGTGTAGACCATCGACGTCCTTCCCGCTGTACCCAGGAGCAAGCTTGGAACGCAAGGCTGAATGGGCGTCGCCTCCACGCATTGACAAGGTACAGTCTCGAGGAGGGTCCAGACGGAAGCCTTTGTACCAATCAGCACGGTCAAACTGAGAACGAACCCCCCAAATCCGCCGTACTTCATGCGGACAACCGCAAACGACGTAGTTTGGGGCAATGCGGGCAATTGGGCCTAAATGAGGGGCTCGATGGTTAGCGAATACATTGCCACGTCAACGGGATGCTCTTCGACGTGCCATATTGATTGGAAACCTCATAGAGGTCCTCAAAAAGGATGCCTTGCCATGTTTTGCGTATCAGCCACCAGTCCGACCAGGCGGCGAACCAAGGGCCCTTAACGTGTCGCAATCGATACCAAGCGACCAAGCGTGAGAAGATGTCATGCCCAATGAGCAGACAGACGATTAATGCCCACAGGTCGGGCCGGCGGATGAGCTCGGATAGTACAGTATTGAACGGCATCTCCATAGTGTTGCGGCCGGGCTGCGAGCACGTATTTTGTAACCAGGCTTGAAGATGCTAGACTGCTTGACGACAGCGGTTGATCGCCCGCTTGACAAGCGGATCGGACCGGGGCTGCGGGGCTGTGGGGAGCTTCGTTAGTCCGGCTCCGTTGTTACCCCACATGCTCGTTGACAGCCCTTGTTCCTTTTGTTACGTCAGGATGTTGGCAACAATCACACACATGTGGCCTCTACTCTTTTGATTGTTAAGTGACGAAAATTTGATAAAGTCAATTCACTGCCATGTGTCCCGAGACCGATGAGCGCCGCGACATCCCCGACCATGAGACGACACCAGCAGACCTGGGAGATATTGGAGAGGATCTTTTGGTGATGATCGCACCAACCACTGTAACACTGGGTATTGTACTAATGAGCCATTATTAGCTTGCTGAGGATGACAGCTCCTCAGTAGCAGACTCAGCTGTCGAAATTGTACTTCTCACTTCCTAGTTTGCTTCTAAGTAACATTGTATTTTGCCACACAATATGAGCTACCATGCATTAACACTTATCTTGGCAGCTGGATGACCAGCTATCCTCCGAGTCACTTCGATCAAGCATATTCAGATACCAGCTAGAGAATGGACGCAAATACCATTCGCTCAGCGAGGGAAGTCCGTGCATATGAACGTGGATTGTGACATGAATAAATCGCTAATCATCGCACTGTTAGAATACATTCTACCAAATGATGACGTGAGTTTGAATAACCAGTTGGTACCGGGATTTGCCATTTGTGGTTAACGTTGACGTCTTGATAGGCCGAAAACGATAGACTCGGTATGGATGGTCCCGACCATAGCTGTGGGTGGAAATGACCAAGCTGACGTTCACCAGATATCCAGAACCATCATTTCGTCCTCACTTTTGACGGCCGTCAATGTTTTGCTCCAGGTGCAGAGACAGCCAATCGTGTCCTTGACGTGGGCACCGGCACCGGAATTTGGGCAATCAAATTTGGTGAGAACACGTTGATATGCATCGGAAATTGTTGGCGACATGTTAACATTTGGGACCTGTAGCCGATGATCATCCACACGCACAAGTCTGCTAAAATTTCAGCTTCAAAATGAAGTCAACTAATAGAGCTTTAGGTCATTGGTGTTGATCTCAGTCCAATCCAGCCCAGCTTGTATACTCCAAGACTTTTCATGTTAATGACCAACCCAAGTAACGATTCCGCAGCGTACCCCTGAATTGCCAGTTTGAAATAGACGACGTGGAGAAGGAGTGGACCTGGCACCAGCCATTCGACTACATCTTCAACCGCATGATGGTTGGGAGTTTTGCCGATTGGGACAACTATATTGAGCAAGCTTATGAGTAGATCTCGACTGGTCTTAAAATTTTATGCCGCGTAATAGCTGCTAACATAATTGTTAGGCACCTTGAGCCTAGCGGCTGGATTGAAATGATAGACTGCCTGTTTCCCATCGAGTCAGATGATGGTTCACTCAAAGAAGACCATCAAGTTATGAAATGGATTAATCTACTGATCGAAGCTAGTACGAACTTGGGCCGCCCGTTGACTGAGGCAAAACATCACAAGGAGCGACTGAAGAAGGCAGGGTTTGAAAATGTGGTTCAAAAGACATTCAAGTGGCCGACAAACACATGGCCATTAGATAGGAAGCACAAGGAGGTTGGACTGTGGACTCTAGCTAACATCGGTGGCGGTTTGGAGGGCCTGAGCCTTGCATTGATGACAAGGGGCCTGGGCTGGAGTCGTGAAGAAGTACTGGCTTTCCTTGTTCAAGTGCGAAAGGACCTGCATGACAAACGCATTCATGCATATTGGCCGATGTGAGCTGATCCATATTTCCTGGAGAAACCGACCTAATTGTCAATATTTTAGCATCGTCGTTTACGGACAAAAGCCCCCGGTCTGAACCATGAGAAAAGATTTACGAGGAAGATATTAGTTGTAGCTCAAGTCTCCACAAAGACTGCCAAGCTTTCTGACTATTTTATTTTTTGGATACTTGCACCTTTTTCAGCATGGTGACAAAATAGGCATGCGTTGCGTTTGTATGTGCGTTGAGTTTCTGCTTGACCTCGCCTAGGCGAACCGAAAAGGCTTTACGCACCTTGATGACTCTCTTCAGAGCGGTTTTCACCAACGGCGGCACGCCGTCAGCGTCGGGCTCCAGCTTGGCGGCGATAAACTTGGCCAGCGGCACAAAGTCGCGGATGGCGAGTGCATACTTAGGCTTCTCCGGCGCGGGCGTCTTTTGTGTCTCTGCAACAGGAATAGCGGCGCTCTTCTGCTGCTGCTTGGCCTGTTTGCGCGCTTTGCCCTTGAGGCGAGTGGAAGCTGGGGCGGATGTTGATCTGGATGACGCCTTGGGTACCAGACCGAGCGGGGCAGTGTATCCGCGCTCTTTGGCCGTTGCGGCGAGCCATGATGCGACTACGTCTGTGTCGTGCTTGTATTTTTGGTAGGTTGAAATGAAGTTGGAAGGGAGCATGATGGACAAAAAAGAGAGAGAGCTCGAGGTATGTTCAGGGGAAGTTCTGCCGTGTTATCTCGCGAAATCCGGCCATGGAGTGGATCTGTTCTTTGCTTTTTCCCCCGCGTTTTAGCCTCTGATCCCAATTTTGATTGGGTTTTTGTATATTTATGGAGACAAAACAACAATGCAGGTCGTGGGGGCTGCGGAAAACGGATGGTCAACCCAAATTTCGTCAGTATGTGGGTGGAGCACAACTCAGTGGTAGCTTGCCAAAGCTCGCAGGCCCTGTCGTGCCGCTGTTTCACTGCATTAAAAATGGGTGGCAATCTCGCTGATATTCCGAGGACGCTGGGCTGTAAGAAACGAAGATATTATGGCTTCATGCAGATTTGAATTGTCCATAATTGCAAAGCTCAAGAATGAATATGCTTCAAAGTCGCGAGGAATCAGTATTTTCCGTATTTCCTGTTATGAGGTAGCGCGTTGTCATGAAAGGCGGAAAGAGCACGAGGGCTTTCGATGTCCACCACATAGTACCATCTTGATCGGATCCGAGGAGCATGGGCACTTTTTGATATGATAATTTACAAGTGGCAGGTGATTGTATGATTGGAACGTCTACAGTATTGTTCGCCTTGCGGCGCCCTTGGACTTGACCAAGGTTTTGTAGGCTCGTTTTATGCAGCACACACTGGCGTAACTGGAAACACAAAATGCGGCTTATTGTGACTTGACGTGGCACCGCCTCCAACATCGGCGCTCGCGATAACACCAGGAAAAAAACTTGTTAAACATCTTGTATTCCCCCCCCCCCCCCCCCCCCCCCCCAAAGCTATAGTGGATTGATTTTAGTGGGCTATACTAAGCTGGAGCAGTGTGTTGGAGTTGAGAGACATAAAGTTGATACAGGATAGGCAATGTGCACGAATCCGTCAATAGTTAGCCCCGTCATAATACGGCGGCATTAGGGATAAAGGCCCGTTGGTTGCCACACCAAACATCAACACCAACTTCAGCTCAATTTCATGATCTTTGGTCGGTTTTGGTGACTTATATTTGAGGAGGATTTGATCAAGCGACCTCAATGGTGTTTAGATGTCTATTCTAACCCATCTTGTTAGGCTTTCATTTATCATACGCTTCCTTTTAGAGTTCCGTTGCCAAAACTTCCCACCTCTCTGATGGTGCCCAACCAAGAATTTGCTGCTCTGACCTGGGTTTAATTTGTGCTTTGTTCACGCGTCCAATTCCATCCTAATTCAACATGTAAGATGGACAACACTATTCCTCGCATAAAGTAGGGCCAGCGTGATTCAATTCTGGAATTTCTATTCAATAATATCAATATTATATAAAATAGAAACCAAAACATCTTGAATTTGCTTTGAAACTAAATATCAAAGTCAAAAAGGTCTACCAGTTCATCACCTAATATTTCCAAATAATGTCAGCTCTCTGGAATTGATATTGATATAACTGCTTACCATTTAGTGATTCTATAGTGCTAAACCCAGAGTCCTATGTGTCTGTTAGCTATACCTTGCAGGCGATTCTGAGAACGCGAAAACCCTACAAATAAGGCATTGAACATTTCAACTTGCGACTTCTCGGCTGAGTCTACAGGAGCAAATGCATGAGATTTGCTTATTCCATTTGTCTGCATATGCAAAATGCCTTGACACTCCTACAAAGATCGTCTAGCTGCCTCTAGAATAGCATGTCTGACATCTTTTCCATCCTTGAGTGCATCAGCCTGAGCTAAGGCGCATGCGAACGATACATAACCCCTGACACTTGTTTCGCCAGCTTTGACTCTCTGTTGCCACAAACTTACTGTTTGGCTCAAGGCAGCATGAAGTGCATGACTGTCCAATGTGACGAAAACCTGCAATTTGTCTTTGGATAATTCCGTCATTAGGCGTATGCACAGAATGAATCCGGCTTGAAGAAGTATGCTTCTTATGATACCTCGACCTATTATCTGCATCTGGGCATAATCATCTTGTTCATCACTACATTTCGTATCCCGGTATGACAGGAGGAGGAAAGATTATTCAGTGCATACTTTGCAAGAATAGTAATACAATGGGTTGGACTCTGCAAGCAATGCAAAGGGTGTATGTAGTGCAAGAAGGAAGCGTCGGCTGAGGATATCCACCATTTTAATCTGAAAGGCGGTGAGAGATCGTCTCCTCGTTGGGGTTTCAAGATCAGTATGATTCTGTGGAGGTCTTAGGATAGATTCACAGAGCTCAGCCAGTTCTTTGCCCATCGACAAGACCTCGGGATATGATAGTTGAGGATGAATGCGGTTGAGCGACTCTGTGATCTTGAGTCTGAGAGGGAGGCTTCTGGTTAGAGCTATTTGACCGGAAGATTGAGTGATTCCGTTGAGCAAATGTGAACGTGGCATGGCCGTCGTGTTGTCCTCGATTTGGTCATCATCAAGGTTGGAAGGAATGCGACAGTCGTAATCGCGAGGGGATATCATCGGTGGCATCCCATTATCGAGAGCGGATTGCACAGTGATTTCCAGTACGGTCGCCCATAAACGTCGTCTAATTTCAGCCTCAAGAAATGAGATTTGTGGCAACAATGAAGGCTCTCGGTGTAACCCAATAGCCATGGCTGATCGCAACAGTGCCCCGGTAGATATCCATGCCATATCCGCGCCTGTTCCGTTGACCTGGAGCGAGAGTACCATGAGACAATGTATTTGTAGACCTTGTATATTGAGATGAGCCTTTTTGAAGGGTATCCCAATCCATAGCTGTGCGGCGAATATCCAACGCCAAGAATCAGGGTCGTGAAAAGCAGATGGGTTGCTGACATCTCGATGGAAACAGCTTCCAATTGATAGAACCAATAGAAGTGTAACTATGAAAGATTCTGTTGACAGATTTGAATCTCTCCAATACTGCTCATAGTCTTGATTAAAGGTCGGTTTGTGCAGAACTCGGTAGACAGTTTCAAAAGTCCGAAAGTAAGCCTCCACAAAAATATCGTAGGTGTCCTTGCAAGGTACATATTCGCGCAAGTCTAACGGAACTTGCTGTGCAACGGGCCGTTCTGATTTTATCACTTTTGCTGCAATTTTGCATTGCATTAATAGTTCATGCAGCTCTGGTGTGGTGTTGGAAGTGGGGTCTCCCTGGAACAAGGCGTCGGGTGGAACATGGAATGATTCCCCAAACTGCGAAACGTATCAGCCGTCTAGTTCTTTTAATTGAATTGAATTGAATTTTTTTCTTTAAAATGGATAGCGAATCAGACCCTCGGCTTACCGGGGCGAGGACATTGGCCCAATGACTTGGCCCGAAAATTCTCGACTTCCGAAAACAAGTACCAAGGCCAGGTTGAGAAAAGTTTGATGGAGAGGAAAGTGATGTAACAGAGTCAGAAATAAGACTTGGTATGCTGTGAATAGAAGAACCTAATTTAGTATTCGGCACAGACTTTAGCAGGTCGTCGACCGTATTAAGATGCGTCGAATCACTGGACAGCATGTGAAACTCGCTGGCCACACATTGAGGCTGGTTGCGTGCGGGTGCGCTAGGGACTAGTTCCGTAGCTGTGTTGCGGGCTCTGGGATTTATCTGGTACTGACACTGGATTTGCTTCTTAGCGCACCGTGAGCATGGTCGTTGCTTGTCACATGCGACTTTTCGCCGACGACAGTGAATACACGCGATAGCCGGTCACCTGCGTTTGCGACCCGTAGCTATATCGACCATTTCGCATCCTTGGCTTCTGTTCATGTTTGCTGGTGGTTGCGGTGCGAATTGATGACTGTGCAGGTGGAAATGGGTAATGTGGATTGAGGCTTTTGATGCACCAGCTTCGGCCTCGGCCTTGTCTCGGTGCCGAGCATATCACAAGTGTTTCGTGGCTGGTCGGGTTCCTCCGGTTCCGTGGGATAGATCCAAGCTGAAAGAGATCAGTGCATCTGGTCATCTGTGAGTGCAGCCTTCTCTGGGGCCAACCATGTATGTTAAATGGGACTCCATATACTGGCGTTGGTATTGCGGTCAGCGTCATCGCTATTGCTCGAGTTTGAGGCGATACGTATGGCTACAGGAAGCAAAGGGCCACAATTGTGCGCCAGACACCAAATCTTTTTTTTTTTTTGGAAAAAGAAAAAAATGCAAAATACACAAATGAATGAGGGAAAAATATGGTATTGTGTATTGAAATGAGTTGGGATTTAGCATCCATTGTCTTTCAACCATCCCCACAGCTACTCAGGAGGGCATTCGAAGACGCTCTACGCATCAAATTCGAATCCTCGATAACCATTTCCTAGAGCCGCATTGGCGGCCTCGAGATAGTTCTTCATTCCCCCATAATAAACTTTGCATACAGCAGGTTTCCCAGGTACATTGCCACCGTTGATCCACGAAGCTACAGTCGAGAACAATGAATATTTACTCATCTCTTGGCAGCTTTTCGTCCATTCAGCTTCAGCCCAGCTCTTTGTTCTAACTATGCATTTCTGAGAAGAGTTGATATTGTCCTGATTGGAGACATTTTCTGCAGTCTCAATAACGCGAGAAATAACTTTCGAGACTGTCAGGGGCGTTATTTACAAGGGAGAGTGGAGAGGTCAGGGCGCAATAGCAGCTATATCTCTGCAGTAACAGTTATCTCGTAGTGACTGTTAGATTGATCCTTGCCTTCCTCTTGTGGTGTTGTGGCCGCGTCCTCTTTTATAATTGCAGGCGCTGGCCTTTGCAACCTAGGGCTCGCGCCCCTAGCACAGCAGTCTCGCAGCGACTTCGTTCCGAGGTCGCTGCGACATCGCCCTTCCTTGGCGCCATATCATTGGTGTCACGCGCCTGACGCGTCTAGCGTCAACCCCACTCTGACAGAGACGCATTGCAATGCAGCCATATTGTTACCGAAGGGACCAAGCGGTCCATTAACCATGAACATGTTTGGGAAGCCTGCGCATGAAATTCCGAAGTAGCTGCTGGGGCCATCCTTCCAATGATCCATTAACAACCTTCCCGACTCGCCACGAATAGGGAAACCTGTGTAGGATCCGTCAATGGCGTCGAAACCGGTTGCAAAAATGAGAACATCAAGTTTATGAATTGCCCCATCACTTGTTTGAATTCCATCGGGTGTAACAGCAACTATCGGGCTTTTTTTACAATTAACAATCTCTACATTGTCGCGATTGATAGCCTCATAGTATCCCGAGTCGCACAAGGGGCGGCGAGCGAAAAGCTCTCTAGGCATGACCTTTTCGGCTTTCGCAGGATCCTTGACAGCTTGGAGGACCTTCTGCCGCAGGAAACAGCAAGCCTCTTCGTTTGGCTCGGGATTCAGAGCAATATCTCCAAAGCCACCAAACATGAAATGAGCGCCCTGTCCAATTTGCCAAAGATTTTCAAAAATTCGCTCTCGTTCCTCTGGACAAACGGACATGGTCGAACGTGTGCTTTGGATAAATCCAAATCCCGCGGCAGATTTCCATACTTGGTCAATAATCTCGTCGTAATGTACATTTATCCAGGCTCGATGCGCCGCAGTGATGGGGTAGTCCCTTACGGGAACTGAGTATTGAGGATTGCGTTGGAATGATACCAAAGATTTAACCTGGGGTGCTATTGCTGTGATGATTTGAACCCCCGCGGCTCCGCAACCTACAACTCCGACTCGTTTGCCCAAGAGGACAGTTTCGAGGTCCCAGTCGGATGAGTGCGCCAGAACACCACGGAAAGTATCGAGACCTTGAATATCGGGAAAAGTCTTTTTGTGGAGGGATCCGAGTGCTGTAATCAGATATCGACTCGAAAGTTTCATTTGAAATGATATCCTGAGACTTTTTGCCTTGACGACCCACAAAGAAGCAGAGGCATCCCAGATAGCTTCGGTAACTTCTGTATCCAAATTGATGTCCTTCTTCATGTTATGTTTATCCACAACATGGTGTAGATATTCCAGAATTTCAGGGGCCTGAACATATCGATTCTTCCAAGGATACGTTTGCAAGTCATCTTTGTCCCAGAATAGGCGATAAAGGTAGCTCTCAGTGTCGCTCATACAACCGGTGTAGCGATTATACCACCAAGTTCCTCCCACATCTGGAGCGCGTTCTAGTACCATAGCTGACAGGCCAAGGCTTCGCAAAATATCCAGTCCGTGTATTCCACCAAACCCAACCCCGATAACGATAGCATCGATCGTAGCTTCGGAACTCATATCGCAACGAGTTGTTGAAAAAGAGTTTTCAGAAAGAATTATTTGCTGAAGTCGTAGGAGGTTGGAACGCTAGACTTTGCTCTTGGTGACTTGAAGTGGAACTGGTGACGAAAAGAAATCAATTTGGCCTGGAGGCAAAAGTATTATTTATACTATTTGTTTGGGTTTGTGGCTCGGTCTCCGAGATGGTTTGTACAGCCCAGGATACTGCAGTGACCCTAAGCTGTGGAGACATCCAATAGTCCGAAAACAACTGGAGAACATTCTTCCATTATGCCGAAGTCTTTTTGGTAAGAATTTCCCTATTAGGAAGAGCTCAATTGTGCTGATGCTGTTCTAGCAATGCATTGATTAGGCATTAGATTTGGTATTCAAATACATGAGAGAAAGCTGTACTACCTCAATTTCAATAATTCCATTGATTATTTAGCTTATTTCTCATAAAAATAGCATTTTCAAAAAGAAATCTTTTTCAATGATATTAATGTTTTGTTTGTTCATATTGTGCAGATAGTGGTCTAACCTTTGGAAGTGAATGATGTGATAGGAGCATGAATTTTAAACTTTTTGGTCAGCACTCGATTTTCAGAGTTAAGATATCTTCAATAGGTTAGTATCAGAGTATGCATTGTCTTCTTTTAGCATTCTTTCATATGACCATTATAAAATCATTCGGAAATGGGAAAGTCATCTCGGAGATTTCAACTCGGCATTTTCGGGTCGCTAACTCCACGCCGTCATGACATGTGGAGGTAGCTGCCTCCACTTATTGTTTTGTAACCTAGATTGGCCTACTGGGAAATCTGGTTAAAAGGTGAAGTAGCTAGAGCATACTCATGTCTATCATAGTTAAGGTTATTTTTTATCCACCCTAAACAAGTATAATTGTTAGAATTGTTTTTGATATAATTTAGAAGGTGTGAGTTTGCATTTGAATTTATTAAATCCAGCATGGTATCTAAGACAGACCTTTGCGATATCTGAAAATATAGTCTCTGATCTTGGGGTATTACCATTACATAAGTGTCACCATTTGTCACTATCTTCTTGAACATCTGTTATCTGTGGCTGGGGCGAAGTTTAATTACTTTGTCAGCAGGTTGTGTTTGTCCCGCAAGAAAAGGATTACTTATTTTGCCAGCTTAGCTATCTTTTCACATGCCAGAACGAAAGCTGAATTTTTGAGAGTGTCTTGTCCAAAGCTTGGGGTGGATGTCAATAACACCTTATCCGCATCATAGACAAAGGCGGCTCTGTTAGCAGTCGGGTAAGTATGCATAATCAGCGTCGTTCGTCGCAACGGATTCTCCCATATTAGTAAATGCTGCTCGGATTCTATTACTTTAGATCACAAATGGTTTCCCGGGCCTAGGAAAAGCTATATCAGTAAGAATACCTATTATGGAATGTTGTCATACTCGTAAGCGATGAATTGGGACTCTGAAATTTGCGTGTAATGACTTCTGGCATGGGTTGGAACAATGACCTTAGCTCTTACATTTACGTAATCCATAACCCCAAGAGCATAGTCATGATGATGAGGAGTCAACCAGAACACGTTAGTATGATGTTCAAGTGTGCTTGTATGAGCGTATTGACTGGCAGACACGTAGCTGGCAGACTTTCCAAGGTTGTCTTCAGTCCAGCCAATAGCCAATTGCTCTTATGTGGGGTGCGTCAAGAACTAAAACAGAATAGCCAACCTCAAGTAATAACTGTCACTTTCCCAGGAGACTATTAATCCTGAAATTGCAAACTCCGGGAAGATCGGGGTATGTCTGTGATGTCGTCAGCGTATTCAGGGTGCTGAAGTAGGTTCCGAGGCAAAGCCAAACTCCATTCAACTGGTCGATCTTTCCGAAAGTGCACTCACTGTCTCTCTTTCTGCTGAATGAAGAAAGTTTGTGCCAAAATCAGCATCAACCAGAGCCTCGTCAGAAATATGATTGCTTAAATGATGCCGCTGATTGTAAATTATTTTAAATTGAGTAAGAAACTTCACCACATTAGACTCCAGGCAATCCATCACAAATAGATCATTTATAGAAGGGCCGAATATGAGGTGGCCTGTGAATAAACGGATGATTTATGCAAGGTTCGTTTCTGCATCAAAGAGGACAGCCAACCCGTCTCGCGCTCGCAGAGGGGCCAACAAAGCCGGCTTCTGGGACTAGATGATTTTATCTTGAATAAACCAATATTGCCTATATTGTTGATGTTTGGAGAGCCAAGGGCTACTCACTGGACAGCGGATGGTACTAGAACGGTGCTCATTCAAGGCGATGTTGTGCGGAGCAAGAAGAATGGGGAAAAGGGCCCTATATCTCTGCTGCTTTCGGGGCGCGACTGTAGAGGATTCGTCGCCTGAAAGGTTGATTCAGATTACCCTTTGAGGGTTCAAGCCAAATGGATGGTGTCACAGCACCAACATCTATCCCGCCACATCATGTTCATAACACCAACCGACCAAGAAGTTTGGACAAGAACTCGTCATGGTCGCCTTTCCGTTTTAACTCGCACAATACAACCATCACTCTGAGACCTGACTATATAACGTGATGGCTCGTGATAGATCGTACTTAAATTCCATTTCTTGGTCACATCGCCGATATTAGATCAAGCCAAAGTGCCTAGCGTCGCGGATTTGTCACTGAATTTGGTCTACGAACCGCGGAATTAAAGAAGTGGGTAACATATTTGGTAAAATTTGTCTATCGCCTTTTCGAAATGTCTCTGGCTTTTATTGGAATGTGGCTCACACGACGTATACGAATTGACTGATTATTATGAGGTCTACCTTCTTCTCGCTCGCGTAATGAAGATGCCGGCCCACCCGGTCCCTTTCCCCACCCTGCAATGACTCCACTGCGGATCTACCCCTCCGCCACGGATCTATCTCTCCGCCAGCCAAAGGTTCGCACATTACCGAACTCGGATATCGATATTCCTTGGCTTGGTGTTTCGATCGGACCCTAGTGAATCGCCTTCCGCCAGTAGCTCTCGGATGTATCGCATTCAGAACCACAATGAGTATTTAATTTAAGTCTCGCTACTCCAGCAATAGTTGCCCATCGACATCTTCTTGGTTAATTTTTTTGTTAACCAATATTTACTATTTTATTGTTGCATACCCTTCGTTATAAGAAACTACACACTCTGAAACCAAAGTATTAGCCTGGTACAATGGACTTCAAACATTTCATTGGCACTATTCATCGTTCAGGGTACGCGGCGATTGACCCTAAGGCGCCTGCCAACTCCGCGGCTGGAAAGGTTGTCGCGATCAGCGGGGGTGCTGGAGGCATCGGATACGCTATTGCGCGTGGCTTTTGCAAGGCCGGTGCCACTGTCGTGATCCTGCTAGGACGTCGTCAAAATATACTGAACGAATGCGCTGCAAACCTGCACAACGAATACGGTACAACTATTTGGGCAGAAAGCCTAGATATCCGCGACGACTCAGCAACTAGTTCCGTATTCAATACGCTCAGAAAGCGACTGATCTCCGATTTAAAAACCAAAGATATCGATATTTTGGTAACATGTGCAGCAGTCTTGGATCAAGGCGAAAACCTATTGGACTTCGGCACCGAGACCGTCCGCCACAGCTTCGAAACAAACCTCGTTGGTAATCTGAATCTCGTGCGCGCATTTTTGGCACCGGAGCAGGTCTTTATCCCTAAAGCTGCTGCCTTCGGTGTGGATTTGGGAAAGAAAAAAGACATTGGGATGTCCCTTGCTCCTAGTCACAAGAAAACGATTTTGGATGTTTCCACGGCGGCGCTCCACACGAAATTGCCAGGATCCGCTATATATAGTTCCAGCAAACTTGCGTTTACGCACATGTTGACTCACCTACAAATTGAGGTTGACAGGCTCCCAGGTTCCCCGATTCGCATCCATAGTTTCCACCCGGGCGCCATTCTGTCGCCAGGGACGAGGGGCTTGGGGTTAAGCGAGAACTCGTACCCTTGGGATGACGAAAGCCTACCGGAAGGCTTTTCTGTCTGGTTGGCCAGTCCAGCAGCTGAGTTCTTGAAAGGGAGATTTGTCTGGTCAAGTTGGGATGTGACAGATTTGATGATGATGAAGGACAAATTTAACGAGAACCCAGAACTTTGTACGGTATCTCTGCAGCTATAGATGGATTTGTATATTTTGTCCTGCGCATTGACTCCGAAAACATGCCGAGTCAGTTTGATATTATCGAGATTGAACTCTGAGATTTTTCTTATCTAGTTCCAGTTCCGTGACGGGAGGGAGATTGATAGAAGTTCGCTGTATAAAAAATAGTGGTGGTATTAATGAGGTACTAATGGCCTTGATCTAAAATACTTGCGAGGTTTAATTATTGAGCTGAATCTTCTATAAAACTAGTGGAAGTGATGTCAATCCCCGCCCAGAACGTGGTGAATGAGCTGTCAATATCCGAAAGCATGTTGTACACATCCCACGTCTCCATTTCCATCAGTCTGATAATTCTTTGGGCTCATGTTAGCGAATTCTGTAGTATTTCACTCTTTGAAAGTGGTAGGGAATTTACCCTTGACCTTGTTCATTATTTTGCATAAACTTGCAGAGAATGGAAAATGATTCCAAGCAACATTTGCTCAGGCGACAATGGTCTATAGTAGAGAGAAGGGGAATAAAGGATTCCAAATCCGGGAGCATCTTTGAAGAAGGCTTCTTTGGAATGCGTATAATAAGTATCATGGCATTCACTAGAATAGCATACGCGTCGAGATAGTAGAATCTACCGAGTGCCCCGTTCTTATGCAACCTCTTGAGCATCTCTATCGAAGCCTCATTAGCCTCCACGCAGATGCTTGCACAAGAAGACGTCCGATCCTGGTTCTGGGATGAAGATGATAAGAGGTATTTGCGTGTAAGCACCATAACTTGTAGTTGATAACGTAATTCAAGGTAACAAATGGCATGTTCATATGATGGCGCTGTTGGGCAATCTGGCCGCAAGTATACAGGAACACTGTTCTTGTAGGCTTTGAGATGTTCCAGCATCCGGATAGTTTCTCCATTGGTGCCTGTCGATGAATCAATCTCTTGCTGGATTGTTTTCAGCACCTGGCCAGACAATTGAGATAAACGTGCCGAAAATATGGAGTAGCCAGGCGGAATATTTCGGCTTGGCCTCAATTCCTGGAAGATGTTAGACTTTTTCTGTTCTCCCTAAGGGGTAATGGAAATCACCACATCCACAGCGAGCATGGCTGTACAAGCTTCATGAACAATACTTGAGGCCCGACCGAGTGTAAGACACAGGAGCGTTTCGAGTTCGAATAAAGACCACCATATCATTCCTCTTTGTTCCTCAGCAATTAAAATCGAGTCTGGCGAGCTTGGGCGACAGAGATGCAGTCCAAGGGATCGCGCCATCCTCACTGCACAGCCCATGAGGGCATATGCTACCTCTCGTTGAAAATGATTAATGTACCACAATGTCTACAGTTCAGTTGTTAGCTACCTCATTCCAGCCACGAAGATATAGCTAATACCATCATCATTAAGCTTTGTACACTTTCTAGTGTTGCCTCAGAAAGGACTGCCTGGAAATACTCATTGGCTTTACCAAAGAACTCATCTGAATCATGGCACACCGCGTAGACCAAATATATTTTCATGGCGTTGGAAAATGTAACAGGGGTTTTGCTGCGGTAGACGCAATCTATTAAATCACAGAAGTTTTCATGGTTCATGACATATGTGCCCACGTTGATCTGGGAAAAGAAACGATTGGTAGCTTCATTCATAGACTCGCGCGTAGGCAGCATATGCAATACGAGCAACCCGGTGTTTTGGTGTTCCAGTGGTATTTTGATGGATGCAAGTTGTTTCCGAGGTGAAGGCTCTTCAGTTTGCGAGAAGGCTCTTCGAGCGATGGAATAGAAAGCATCCCAGCTTGTACCACAATCTAACCCTAAAGTATTTAATTAGTATGAGAAATCGGAGATAAATTTGAGGATAAGAACCTACTTGAAAGATTCTCAGAACTCTTTATTGTCACATCATCCGAATGCGTCTGTGTTAATTCTGAATCAATGTTCTCATTCGGAATCGGAGCGAGGTGCTCTGGAGTGAAGGCTTTCGCTCCTGGCTCCATGACATCATCATCGTCTGCATATCCAAGTGAGGATTCATTCAATAAAGGAACCCCATGTACCGTCGTGGGCATGTTCACTGACACCCCACTGTCTGACGAATTCCGTGCTGAATCAAACGCCATCTGCAGCTCCTCTGTCTCCATTGGTACCCCTGGCAAAAAATGATTGACGATGGATTTCATTAGTTCAAATTGCTGCTTGGAGGTTCTATAAAATGGACGCTGCAATTTGGTGTAGTCAGTGAAGCAAAGCTCTGAGAGAGAAGTGCACCGACGGCATGATTCTTCCTGCGGGTGCCGTACACACTGGTGGCCAAGTTAGCATTGCTTCGCGAAATCACGAGAAAGAATTTCTAAAAGAGGGTGCCGAGAATATACCTTCACTTTGCGCTTGCGGCAAGACTCACAACTAAGTGTTAGCCGACGTCGAGATCCCCTCTCGACGTGAATGCCGGTGGAGTTACTCATTTTGAGGGCGGATTTTGGTATCAAGTTTTGTTGCGGGGAGAGTGGAGGTTCTAAACATGACATGTTGTAGGCGTAAATTTAGCGGCAAGGAAACTGCAGTTGTGTGGGGTTGAGCTAATCGGGAACGTCGGACTTAAGTAAGTTCTACGCTAAAAATCCTTTCTCCATAGGAGTCGAGTGATATGAAGCTAAATTAAGGCCCCGCTCAGCTTGAAGAATTGTGATAATTCTAGCGCAAAAGGAGAAATATCAGAGGAATTTAGTCGTGTTGGACCCAAAAAGTTGTGGTTTCTTGCTAAAATTATCGTAATCCTGAGACAGGAAGTTATGCAAGTGTCCAAATGCATATTTTGGCATTAAGCCCGGTCTATCATAGCGTCTGGGCAAGCAAACTAATTAATACCGAAAGATCGGGTCAAAGTAAGAGAATTCTGCGGTGACCATAATCCTGACAAGTCGGGGATTAGGGTAAGCCTGCTGCGTTGATTTCTGCATCAGCTCTTTCACTTTGAACGCATGCGATACAGAAGCATAACTTTGAACCGCGCCGATAACATAACACCCCTCGCCCGGCTCATTGGCCTCACCAACCCAGCCACTGAGTTAGCGAAGGCTCTTAAACATCTGGGATCAGTCATCGTTGGAACCGTAGACAATTTGGGATAAATCCCATATCTCTACAGCGATAAGTTCCTAATCGTCACGATTTTGTTGGATATACTGTCAGGAACGAATATTAGGCACCCCGCACGGCTGAAAGGGTCTTTATGCTCACAATTGAGCAAAAAAGGAAGGGTTGGAATCTGGCCCCTCCGCACTGAGAATCTAGTACATAGTCCTGCAAGGAGCAATTTTGTTCAAGCTAGATGTCACTATGGAGAACTTGGGATTGCTATATACTTAAGGAGCAGGATTCCTTTCTCCTCTTCTTCCCTCTTATCTCTATCCCTTTCGTCATCTCGCTTACTAGCCACCTACCTTCCCTACCCTATAGAACCGGCCAAAGGCCCAGTCCATTACAATTACAGACATTAAAAGCTTGAAATACGAGAAAGGCAATGCCATGACAGTTAAAAAGAGGAACCATACAATTGAGAGACCAACTTAAAGAGTATTAGTTATGAGGACACAAGTCGGAGCTGCTTGTATGCGAGGGGGATGGGTCACGTCGGGAACGGACATGGCTGAAAGTCCGATACCCGGGCATGGCGCTAAGACCACGGGCTTATGCGTCCGTAAACTGTAATGATAGGGGAATCCACAATTTCCGTTTAATCATGAGTTCCCCAAGCGCGGCGCATTGACTCCACCAATGAAATGATAGTTAGAATTGGCCACTTTCATTTCTTACATTTCAGACAAGTTTTACATCAGTACATAAAATGGGAGTCTCGAGTGTATTTCAGGGTTTTTTTGTATAACACATCTAGACCCATATTTAAAATCACGCACAATGGCGTCTTTATCCCTTCAGTTACTTACATCGTTAGTTTTATTGTACAGTATCTTTTGGATCTTTTACTGTCGAGTCTTTCATCCGTTGTCGAAATATCCCGGGCCCTTCTGGGCCTCATTTACGACTCTATGGGCAGTGTATCAGGTTCTGGTTGGGCGCCGCCTGGAAACTGTTGAATGTGAGCTGCATGAGAAATTCGGTATGCTAACATCTCTGCACCCAATTTGTACTAGTTCCATGTTTACAAAATACTAATTGGGTCAGGGCCTATAATACGTGTTGGCCCAAACGAACTTTCTATTTCAGATCCAGGTGCTCTTAAGATAATCTATGGCATAAGGGATGTTTTCCCCAAGTCAGACTTCTTTCGACTACAAAGGCCACAATTCGGTAAGCTAGGGATTTGATTGAATATTTCATCAATTTGTAGATAATACTCACCTTGGATTTTAATTTAGCACGAATTCCAGACCATCTAACCATGATTGACCAAAAATACCACGCGCAAAGGAAAAAGATTGTGAATCATTTCTACTCTACTTCATTTATCGCCAAGTCAGAAGAATATCTTGATTCAGTGTTAGAGCTCTTCATCTCTCGAATGGAAGAGTTTACTGAGTCTGGGGAGACCTTTGATCTAATGAAATGGCTTCAAATGTTTGCCCAATTACTCCGAATTCGGATGAGAAAAGTCCGCTGACACAGGAAATTAGGTTTGCATATGATGCCGTTGGAGAACTATTCCTGGGCAGAAAATTAGGCTACCTGGAGAACCGTGGCGACTACAATGACTTCATCAGAACTTTGGAAACCGCAGTGCCCGCCCTCCAAGCTTCCGGTCACCTCCCTTTATATGCAAGACCGTTTGCCTTGGCTTTGGCATTTATTTCTCCTGAGATGAGAGCCGCTAAAAGAGGCGTCGATCAAATGGGAAAGGACTGTAAGAAATATGTCGAAGAACGGTATCGAACCATGATGGAAGGGAGGCCTGTGAGGGAAGACTTCCTCACCAAGACACTTCAGATATACATGGAACGAGGGGAGGAGATTGACCTACAATTGGTTGATATACAAGTAGAGATATTTATTCCGATGTGAGTTTAACAATTCTAACCACGAGCGTCTGTTGCTAATATACTCTCTAGATTCGCCGGTAGTGATACCACAGGTATCAGTCTATGCTCAATTTTCTACTATCTACTTAAAAATCCTCAATATTATAGCAAACTGATAATTGAGCTCGACAAAGCCACATCGGATGGGCTGCTATCAGGTCGATTTGTAAGATATGGCGACGCCATTAAATTGCCATATCTTCATGCCGTTTGTCGAGAGGCCATGAGAATACATCCAGCGGCTTCGGCTCGTTTGCCCCGAATAGTTCCAAAAGGGGGCCGAGAAATCGCTGGACAATTTATCAGAGAGGGTGTTACAGTCGGGACTAACCCATTCGTCATTCATCAAGATCGGCACATCTTTGGTGAAGATGCAGATCAATTTAATCCAGAGAGATGGTTTCGACCAGGACACAAAGAGATGGATGCTCATTACCAGACGGTAGGGCTCACGCTGTTTTTTCCTCTTCGCTGCTAACGATTGCTGTCATCTCTCTAGTTTGGAGTTGGCCCAAGAACTTGCATTGGAAAAAATGTAGGTTTTTAATATGAATGGTTCTCGCGGTTATGGCTGAGCTAATCAATGAGTTAAGGTTTCACTTTTTGAAATATACAAATTGGTCCCACAGCTCCTACGGTCGTTTGAGTTAGAACTGGCGGAACCGGAGAAAAAGTGGGAGCTCTGGAATTATGGCTTCTTCAAACCACAAGGCCTTAATGTTCGAATCAAGAAGAGATCTAAAGCCGAATAATTTCATAGTAGCTGGCGCTTCATAACAACAGGATTCTAAACCAGAACGTGTGAAGCATTGGATTTTTTCCGAATCTAACATTCTGGGTTGTGAAATAACCGATAATGATCTATTACAGACAGAAGGCTACATGTGTTGCTTTTTGGGTTGCGGTTGTTTGTGCGTCTACACAGTTGCAAGGCGATCTGTTCGAAGTATGGTGTGTTGTATTGTGTTAAGTTATAATGAAAGTGTTCTATAGAGAAGCAGTTATGTATCTTTATCCCTTGAGTTTGTTTCTCATTACATCAGCCTCGCTTGGAATATGTGAGACCATTTCAACACGCGTGGTCTGATCCAAAATATTCGAATTAGTAGCTGTTGTAAGCCAGGTCAAATAACACAGGTATTGTAAATCGAGTCAGATAATGTACCATTGTAGCTCAGATCAGTTTACCGAGGTGTGGCAAAAGTAGTGAAGGCAAATAAAGGCAAAAGAAAAATGGCTGTGATGTGAGCGTGCGTGTGTGTATCAGCCTCATGGCATTGAGTCCAGAAGGAAGCAAATAAGACAATTTGATGCAGACAACAACTATCGTTAATTATGGATTCTGAGGAACCCAAGAATGATGATCCCAAGAAGAAGATTAAGTCTGATTCTTCACAAAAGCTGGACGCGTTTGATAACATATTAGATGATGTTCGTATGTAATGATCCATACTTCCTGTTAGATCAATTGACCTCAACATCTATGATTTAGCATCTAGATACATGAAAAACCAAGCATCATCAAAAGTATTCCGCATCTTTATATCCATCATAGTACACAATATCTCTTATTCTATGCGAATACGAGCAATCCTCAAATGACATCCCTTCTCTCGAACCCGGAAGGGTTCAGAGCAGCTTTCGGGGGTTTTCTGCCCTCCTTGTAATCACTTACAAACGGATTAGGATCTTCTTTCTGGTTTAAATTACCCAGTGTGTGATTAACTCCTCGGTGGACGGCCTCTGCGAAGCCATGCTGGGTCAGCAATGAAATAAAGCCACTCCAAGAACTGTCTGGGTGACAGGACTCACCATCAGCCCTGATATACAAAATCAAATCCCTCATTTTCCTCTTCCCCTCCGGGATCTTCCAGTATTGTATTGCGAGCTCAGGGATTCGGAAGTTTGGGTCTGTCCACTTAGGCAACAAGCCTGCTTCAATTTCGTGGATGCATCGCGTGTATGTATGAACGGCTTCCTCTTCGAGATATCCAACAAATCGATGGCAAATCTTCGGCGAGATAAGATATGCAAGGAATACACTGTTGAAAAATACACCCTGGGCACCCAGGAGCATGATTTTCATGAACCAACCTGGCTCAGCCATCTTCATGAAGGTAAGAAGATGCATGCGCTCGTTGTAGGATTCCTCGAGTAGTGTCTCGATCCAGCCATTGTCACGTTTCATGTGACGTAGGGACTCTAGATGACGCAGCATACCGGCAACCATACCAGGGACTGCATGTAGGATTAGAGACAAAAATGCACCAAAGATAGGACCGTAGCCTACCTCCCGCAATACTTTCAAGAAAAACAAACCGTACAAGCTGATGCCCGTTCTATCAATTATCTTCATGCAAGACTTGATTTATTTCTGGATTCAGTACTTACCCACTGTGCTTCTGTCAGTGGTTGATCAGCTTCAATAGCCGTTGTTGGATTGCGTTTGTCAACTTGCTGATCTGGTCCCAAACCAGTCACACGGTCCATGCAGTATCGTGCTATACGGACGAGTCTCCATGCGACCCAGTCGCCCAATGTTTTAGGTACACGGTGGCCAGGAACCACACTCAACATCTCCTCCTCAGTGTAACCGTGGTGTGGCCATGCCGGAGCCGTCCTGCGAATTTGGTCTGTCTCTTTTTCGGGAAAGAAGTCCCGGAGGCGCGAGGCCGGTGTGGATGAGAAATTGCATTTTGCTGATACGTTAAGGGAGAGGTACGAATGCAAAACATTTAACCTGTTGTAGTTTGAAAATCTGGAGACATTGAGAGTGGACACGACCTTGGCGCGGATGCATCGGGTTGGTATATGATTAGGGAGCAGCCTTCCCATAGCAGATGTGGAAAGCATGGGTAAAATGTCTTGATTAGAAAATAAGTGGATTTGGCCTAGTGAAGATCGCGGATTGTGATGTATTGTGTTGTCCTGTTTCAGTGTTCACCAAAATTAGATATTGAGGACCATCCAGCTCTTATATGTGAGTCTCGGTATCTGTGCTAAACTCAAAGCTTCCTTCTATGACGCAATAAAGATAATGCATACGTACTACAGTAAATAAAAATGGCCAGGGGCTACGAGGTCAAGGGCTCGGAGGAGAGTGGCCGAAGGACCCAAGCGCTGGCCACACAGCAGAGTTTAACCTCTAATTGGCTAGAGAAATCAAACGCATATTAAGAGTGAGACCTAAGAGATATGACCCATTTAAGTGCAATCCAAAGTTGTATTTTATATCCTAAACTCCGGGCGGGGACCTGAACGTCGCCTTGCTAGAGCCAATTGCATCATCGCCCTCCTCAAAAAGGTGAACTTATTCCTCCCTTCCGGTAAGGATTTTCTTGCCTTCCAATTAAAAGAGCAATAAAAGGCATTAAGAACAGCCCTGCATGGTTAGTGTGAACAAAAACGTCGGAACCGGAGTCCGAAGTCCAGCCGAAGTCCGGGTCCGGGTTAGAGCACAGGCCAAAGATTAATAGTAAGCGGAGGTCTATGTTTTTGACACATCCCGGGCATTCCGATACTTTAAATAGCAGTCGTATGTAACACCAAGGAGAGGAAGAGACCACATAAATTAGAATAACTGACAGCAAATACACAACTTGCTTTTGAATGTAAGTTTATTTGGATCACTTCAGAGCAAAAGAGTGCCACAACTTTTGTCGAGCACATCAAGAGTTTCCTGTCTCTCAGACAGAAGAACATACCAGAGCTGAGCCAACACAAACAGAACGCAAATTAAAGGCTAATCCAACCCCTTCCTCAGATACCAGGACCTATCTCTGAATGGTAATACTGAGTGAAATCGTGACTCAAAGCCTTGTCCGACTCGGCTATCTTCATGGCCAGCTCTATATTGGCTTTGGCCTCTTTCAGCATCCTTAGCACATTATCATCCTCTGCTTTCTCAATGTCAACCCGAAAAAAGCGTCTCATGTTCGCTGTCGAAACAGGATCGGTGAAGCTGCGATACAACTGGCTTCGGACTTCACTGTAGCGGTCTAGAATAGAGTCGTCGGCGACGCCCGCTGCTATACCGTGCAGGCAGTCATAGAGACCAGCAACATCCAGAATTCCTCCCGTCAGCCCAAGGCCGCCAAATGGGTTACAAACTTGATGATAGTATTAGATTTGTAAATAAAGCTGTGGTTCTGGGCGACTCACGATGCGCAGCATCACCGGCAAGCAAAACATTTCCCACACGGAGAGATTCGGCTAGGCGTTGATGAACCTTGTAGGGACTGAAATTAATACATTTCCACTGGTCCGCTTTTGGATGGCCTGGAAGCATTTGCTCAAATTTCCAAGTCTGGCGTTCAAGGTACTGGTCCTTGGTTAGGCCTGGGACCTCCCCGTATGTGACTCTCCAGAGACCATCCCTTGACATTTTTGCCGCCATATACCTACACTTGTACGTCAACACAAAAAGCAGTGTGAAGGTTTGAGGAATAAGAACGAACCAATGTTCGCGACTTATAGTGAAGTTGCTATCCGTGTATCCGAATTTCTCAAAAGGATAATATGTCTGGCAAAAGTTGGTAAACACCAGTGAATAATAATGTTCTCTAAGCGCATGCACTTACATTTGTGGCAACAATCTGCTCGCTCCACGTCCAACCAGGGAAGTTTGAATCCCCGAACAAAGAGCGCCTCACTTGGCTGGTGGCACCATCGCAGCCAATAACGTAGCGAGCCGTCAAATTCTTTGGACCATCTGGCGTTTCCACTTCCACGGTTGCTTCGCCATCGCCTTGAATCACATTCTTAACTCTATGGTCCCAGAGGATGTTTGCATTTGGTTGTCGATCTAAATGTTGCTGGAGCAGTATGCCCAACTTGTCCAGTGGAAGGCATATCATCGGGTGTTTGGGGCCATTCTCGCCCAATGGGACATAAAACTCAGCTATCGGCGTCCCATCTGGTTTTCTCCAAGCAACATGCCGGGGGACGAACCCTTGCTCAAGAAGGTCAGGGAGCAACCCGGCTCGTTCAAGCTCTGCCACGGCTGCAGGGCCATAATGGGTTGCTCTGGGTTGCTCATCGAGCTTTTGAGCGGCATCAAGTAGTTGGACGTTCAATCCCGCTTTGCTCAGGAATAAGCCCAACAACAGACCACATGGCCCAGCACCAACGATAATGGCAAATGGTTTTATCATTGCAGCGACCTATAATCAATCGAGGCTGGAGGCTGGTTCGAATGTGCGCAGTCAGAGGAGATGAGATGTTTGTCAACGTCGGGGCATTCGCTGGGAGTAACAGGGTAGAGTTATGTGTTGTAGGTCTCTTGTGTCACATTGCCGGCTACGGCAAAAGTGAAGTGGCACTCCGCTAATGCGTAGTGCAATGGTGCCTTATATCCTGTGACATCTTGCAGTGCAGACACCTGAGCCATCAAGGTTAGTCTTATGACCCAAATTGGTATCCTTTTTCTGAAAGAATAAGCCATTATCAGCCGAGGAAATCTAAAAGGGCAAGTGGGGTTAATGGCCGTACAATTGCAGCTGTAGATCATGGGGGAACAAAGCGCCATCACATCCCTCATTACCCGATTAGGACAGGTGGCGATGGTTTGGCCCAAGCCAGCAGAAACGTGCAAACGACTTACCACTTTACCTGTCAGTATTTTCTGGCAGAACTTATAACACCAGGGTGGGGGATTCATACTGCAAGACAAATAAATGTGATATATAGGACTTTGCTGACCACCGACATGATCTGACCAAGTTGTGCCAACACAATAAGCAAACATGTTTTCTACTAGTGACGCGACCCCTAATCAGACCAACGATCGATGGATTGAGGATGGACAGAGTACACACACTATGCACCTAGCGCCTGCTGTGCCGGTGGATACTCGCACGGTGAATACTTGTTCTCGATTCGGCGCAACCTTTGAAGCCTACGAGTACTCGGGCTGGATTGATGAGAGCATCTCATGGAAAACCGACTGTTACATCGGTGATTGGTCACCACTCCTCAAGATTCGAGTGAAAGGTCCAGAAGCGCAGGCCTTCTTCGAGTTTCTCTCCACAAATCATTGGCCGAATTTCCGACCTGGACAGGCTAAACATGCTATCTTCTGTCAGGATAACGGCTGTGTGATTGGCGAAGGGCTCGTGTTGATGCTGGCAAAGGACGACTTTGTCTTCACCTCAGGCCCTGGAACCGTCTGGGCCGTCTACCAATTCAACAACGGCAGGCGCAAGTTTGATGCAACACTAGAAATGGTCACCGACAATTGGTTCCTCCTCCAAGTCCAGGGTCCCCGAAGTGTGCAGCTCCTGGACGAACTGACAGAGGGAGTCAAGGACATCTCATTCATGCATTATAAAGAGGTAACCATTGACGGTATCAAGTTCTTGTGCCTCCGACAAGGCGTATCTGGCGAACACGGCTTCGAGCTTTGGGGTCCAGGGAAAGATGCCCAGAAGATATATAGTGTCATTCTCGAAGCTGGCAAGAAGCATAATATTCGCCAACTAGGAGCCCGAACCAAGATGGTAAATCATGTAAGCCGAACTTCCATTTAGGGTCTCCTCCCGAAGCGGCTCCTTCCCAAGACAACTCAGGTGCTGACAACTCTTGTGATCAGCTTGAAGCAGGCTTCGCGACTCCCGGTGTCGACTTCATTCCCGCAACCCACGAGCCTGCAGATGACCCTGAGCTTATTGGATTTCGTCGTTATGCTCTAAGCATTGGCTTCGACCTTGACCTGTACGTGTCGCAAGCTGCCGGCAGTCACGGTTCTGATCCAAGACTTTATCATTTTACACCATTTGACTTGAATTGGGGATGGCTCGTCAACCTGGATCATGAGTTTATAGGACGCGATGCGCTAGCCAAGCTCAAGGCCGAAGCGCCACGAAAGTTGGTCACGCTTGTGTGGAACAAGGATGACGTTACGGATGTCTTGACATCACTGTTCCGGCCCAAGCCGTACGAGTTCATGGAGTTTCCTCGCGACTTGCTTGGCAAAGTCATCGGTAGCAGTGTGTTGGTCAAGGGCGAGACGATCGGGTGCGCGGTATCTCGCTGCTACAGCTACTGGTTCAAGAAAATGTTGTCCTTCGGCATCATCTCCACGGCACACGCCAATCCCGGAACGACCGTGGAGATCACATGGGGGTCAGAAGGATATCCAAAAAAGATCATCAGGGCAGTGAGCTACACCCAACATCTCATCAAATGGTTCGAGCTAACAACTGGCGCACAGACAGTTCAACCCGCGCCATACAAGGAGGACAAGCGGCGCTACGCACTGAATTAATATGGGCCCGGCAATGGCCGAAACTGCCGAAGCTGCACTACCCCGCATATCGGGGGTTTGAGAAGATCCGTATGCCGTTAATCTGCAATGCATTAAATAGACCGGTTCATCTCCCCGTGATTCTTTTGATGAGCCTCCGTAATTGTGTGCTGCGTCGTCCCGTCGCGAATCTACTTCGACTGCGCCATGGCCTTCGCAACCGCTCCCGGCATGTCCGTCATATCCTTTCACAAGCCATCTAAAACAGCACACAAATGCCGTGTATGCTTCAAGTCGTTCAAAAGAAGCGAGCATCGAACCCGTCACGAGCGAAGCCGTGTGTTCGCAGTTGAATACTGCAATATGGGCTCGGCTAATAGTAGATTTAGATACGTCGGAGAAGCCGTATACCTGCCACTTTTGCGACCGTCAGTATGCCAGAAGGTAGATTATGTTGACCAGACATCCGTTTGCAGAGATCAGGGCTGACTCTTGGTACGAGCGACCTGCTTGCGCGTCATAAGAAAACTCTTCATGCAAACCAGCTGCGATTGGAACAACCGAACGTCCAAAACCCGTTGTCGTTTACAGAGCCAACCGGAGAAACCTCAATTGAGGTACAGGCCTCGACTACCCTGAGTACAAACGATCAAAATATTCAACTCGAAGCGATTCCTCCAACGTCGCCAGCCCGAATCACGACTCATAGCGACCATTCTCCTTTAAGTTCAATTGGAATAAATCTGTCAGAAGACCAGTTCAAACTAATTAACGATCTACCATCTGACCTCGAAATTGAGCTCCAAGATGAAACCTCTCTCAGCTACTTCGATCCTTTCCTTGGTAACATGTTTAATAATTTTGCCTACCCGGTTTTTGAGGATCAACTAGCCGGCTGCAGCGATCCAGATCTACAATCTGACAATGCAATACGCCAGCCCAAGAATTTTGACAATGACCATGCTGCCAAGTCCGCTTCGTCGGAGACGGACTTTGAGCCTTCTGGATTACATGAAAGGCCCGATACAAGCCCAGGGATGGGAGTTGGGAAACAGGGATCTCCCCTGCAGGTTTTGAGACCAACTAAAGTAAACAAATACAGAATCGTTGTGACTGAAGAAATGAGAGCGTCCTTGGCCGCAGATCTGTCGTCACATCTCACAGATGATCAATTAGGGTCATTCCAATTCCCGGACCCCGGCTCTTTGCAGAGATATTTAGACACATATATTGACTCCTTCCACATCCATTTTCCTTTCTTGCACCTACCAACGCTAAACCTCGGCAGGGCCCCTAGCCCATTGATGTTGAGTATCTGTGCTATTGGCGCACTACATCGACTGGATCGAAAGGCCGCTGCTTCCTTCCACCTCATGGCCGAGCTGGTCCTGTCCATGATAGAAATCGACACCTTCAAGGCCAGCCCAGCCCTCCTGTTGGACTGGGCGAGGCCTGGTGACTCTGCGACATCAGAGCCGACGTCACTCGCTCTTGCACAAGCACGCTTAATCCAAGTCTTCTTTTCCGCTTTCACTGGCGAGCCGCAGTTAATACGAAAAGCCCTGATTGGTTGTGGTCATCTCTCTGCAGTGCGTCCCCAGTCTCTCGTGCCTGCGTCCTACTCACCGGCATTAGGATTTCCGCCTGAGGATGTCACAACTGAAACCAGGGTCAACGAGCACGTATCACACGTCATGGAGCTCTTGGGCTGAGCGCGAGTCGATCAAACGGTAGGCTGAATGCAAGTACTGCAAGTTGCTTTGAGATAACATGTGTTTTAGTCTGATGTGCTGCTGCATGGTCCTTGGAAATCTACTCGTTATTGCATATGCGATAGCCCCAGCCTTCACACTTCTGGAAGAATTCAACATTGAGATGCCCGCCGAGGACCTGCTATGGGAAGCCGAAACAGCCGAGGAGTGGGAACCCCTTGCACACGCCAAAGGACGCTCTCCATGCTTAGGTATCCGCGAGGCTGTTGGTGCTCTGTTTGACCCTAATACGTTGGATGAAAAGCCAGCCATTTGTTGGAGATGGTCACCGTTTGCGGCATCTATCGTTATGCACGGCATGGCCACTGCGATTTGGTATATTATCCAAGGACATCAGATATGCTACGGTACACTTCCGTACCACAGGGGGAGGCATGGGAGCATGCACGTAGAGGCCGCTCTTTCACGGTGCAGGGATCTTTTGACCGAGGCAAAGAGCAGCCATGAGTACATCTGGAACGAGGCCGACAATCCTCTGCTATTCAACGCATTTGCGGTTCTTCGTGTTTCATATGCACGTGCATGTATCAACACTCGTTCCTTGGACCGCTCACTACTGTTCAAAGAAAGTAGTCAGCAAATTTTGGCGATACTACGAAACTATTTCGAAGCGATTCAAGAGCGCAGCCAGTTTATCACAATGGCAGTAACTCGCGCGCTAGAAGGATTCGCCATCCCGATGAGAATGGGAATTCTCTTATTACAAAAGACGGCAGCGTTCAAGTGGAGCGTCGAACACGCTCTGGCGGGGTGGGAGGCCGGTATGATAATGTGCTTCATTCACATTTCTTTCTCACTGACTTGGCGTAGCTGTTCTCGTTACCAAATGGGTTTATGCAATCGAATGCTTACAAAAGGCCGGCGAGAAGACGACAGATGAAGAAGATCACGTTCTCGATAATGTTCGGCAAATTTTGCGAGAGTGTGATGTCGATTGGACTGAGGTTCGCTCGCTCGGAGCGAAACTTGGTCGCCTATGGGCCGGATTGTATGACGATACGTGGGTTTGGGGTGGTACGTATTGACTTGGCTCAATCTGGCTGAATGCCATCTGACATTGCTTGTATCTAGTAACGCCGAGAATTGGCTGGGTTCTCCGCGAACTATCGAAGATGTACGATCAAGGCATCGGCTCCACGTGATAATTATAAAGCTGGGCACAGATTGCAGGGTTACATCACATTTCCATGTCAAGTTTCTCTTCTGAAAATTTCTCTTCTAAATATCTGCGCCATTTTCTCATTTACTGGTACTTTTTCTACGCATTGGCTTCGCGCCCGGCCATGAAGTCATTCCACAGACTCGATAGCTTATCCAGAGAAATCCTCTCTCCCAGAGCCAAAATATCGGGTCGACGACCTGTCAATTCGCCGTCCCCGGATGCCCGGATGCTTCGAATGACAAACCGCTACTTGCTGGTCCATAGACCCTAGTACCACCTTCACCCTCCATGTACTTGGGGAAAAGCTCATTGCCGTAATTGAAACGGAGAAATTTCAGAGCCATTTGATGGCACGCTTTTTCTTGGCTACTGGGAAGAAATTCCGAATAGTTCAAAAATAAAGTTGCCACATCGAAAATGTGAATCGCTTCCGATTTCAACGGGCCTTCCTAAGGACTTTGTGATTCAAGCGATAGACGCAAGTATCGTTTGGCCACCTTTGGGCAATTTTAGCTGTCGGCGCGAAGAAAATTAGATTTGTAACGAGATCTAGATCCTCGTGCGGAAATCTCACCGATTGTGCCTCCTTGTTGTAGGTTTATAAGATTCAAGCAATGATATTTCATTCGGATCTCAAACCTTTCTTGAGAAATATGGGAAGGTCTTGACCTAGACTCTCCCTGTTGCCACCAAGGGCCTCGTCCATGACATTGGCACCAGTTCGCTCCTGGTCTTGGCCAAAAAGTGTCGGCACTCAACGACTCAAAGCTCAAATCATGTTTGGTGATTTGCTCATCAATAACCGAGAAGAGCGGAATCGAAGGGGGGAACCTCTGGAGAAGATCATTCGGGGACAATTGAATGAGGTGTTCCATCCTCTCCATAGCCAACCACGTGTTCATGTTTGGACTCTCAATAACGGACGATTAAGCCCAATCTACAATAGCAGAATTTGGATCAGTGTTATAGGAGTTCTACCCATGCTGATCATGGGTTTGAAGAGTGGCTCCGTCCAGTCGAGGTGTGTCAAGGCGGAAACTAGATGTTGTCAGATCTAAAGCTCATGTTTATTTTCCCATGAAAATATAGCATATGTACCCCCACCGGCACTTTCGCCGACGACTGCTACGTTATTTGGGTCTCTGTTGAACCCGAAAATGTGTTTTCGGACCCATGTCAAAGCGACTCTCTGGTCCCTCGGGCTTCGATCAGGGGGATAGCCCATGTCGGTCATCCTGTTTGAGGAAAGGAGCCTGGGGGCACCGAGCCGATAACTGCGGGTAGTGACATTATAACCGAGTCCATGTAAGGAATCCGAGGATTATTTACTTCATGGCGACCCCTATCACCTGAACATTATGCAAAGTAGAGTAATTGATGAAGCGGGCAAGGTCATATTGTGGCCAACAATTCGCTCCCATAGCAAAGCTGCCGCCATGGATAGACACGACCAAGACAAGCTCTTTCTGTTTTGTGTCCAGGACTGTGATGTTTAGATTCAAGTAGTCTGTCGTTGATTCTGGGGCCTCTGTGTACTCTAGACGGTGCGGAATCAGCTTTTGTTCCATCTCACATGCGCCCGGCGGATTAATCGCCACAGGGCCAGGTGAAGAAGCTATCAGTACGCGGTCATGCGCGTCGTATGTCCTCGGTAGAATCATCTATATTCAGTGGCATCTATTGTCTTGTCTCCATCACACTCGAACAATATAGATTCCGCGAACGCGTGCCGCAGATTAGGGTATTGAAGTTTACGATATTGAGTGACATTTCCGCACATGAGAGATTTGATCGTTTCCAACGAGTTACGCTACAGAATCGTCGACATAATAACTAGAAAAACACGATGACCACTGGTATTTCGAAGTTTCGATTCTGTGAGAGAGTAAATCTGCATTCTCTCGTGAACAAACTAATTTTGCCCCAAAGTACGGTCATTCGGCTCTCGGTCCAAGCCCACCCTCAGGGCACGATGCAGATCATACTGCCGAGCACCCTTGTTACCAAATGCGTCAAACTAGGCATCCCACTTCTCCAGTTTGAGCTGGGTTGGCAGCCATCAGCGATACCACGCCACATCAAACTGCAGCAAATCCCCAATGTGGGGGTCTAAAAATTGCCTTTTTAGGAAATGCGGGCCTAATGACGGGAGGGTCCAGGGCCTCCGAATTTGGTGGTCCCGAATCCCCACTAGGGGCACTCCAATATAGCTCGCTTCTCACCTCGCGGTTTTCCCTTTCATGCTTTTACCAGTCACTGGAAATTGCGTTGTTTTATATAAACAGAGCGAATAAAATACAGGCACAAGCTGCGCTCAGTCGAATCATAAATTCCAACACGTAGGAACACTTTTGGAGTATTTTGCTCTTCCTTACCTGAACTTACTCGACCTTGAGCTCACGCACGTTTCTCCAGGTAAATAATACGGCTGGGTCCCCATTCAACATGTTTAAGGAACTATTCACTTCGGAGATACATCTGGGCTTGCTACCGCTCGTTCTATTGATTGCTATACTTCTCGTGTACCCCTTTTCTCGCAAGCGGTATGATGGCGTTCCCCACATCAATCCCCCTGGGCCGTTCGACTTCTTTGGCGTCAAGGCCAAGCGACATTTTGTCTCGAATACGCGAAGTATAATGCAGGCTGGCCGCAAAATGTTCCACGAGAAGCCTTATCGGATGTTCACTGATTTAGGCGACTTGGTTGTGGTCCCATCCAAATACATTGATGACATTCGCAATGACCCTGCCTTGAACTTTATGCAATTCTTCAACGACAATTTCCACCCTAATATTCCTGGTTTTGAGGGCTTCACCTTTGATGCTCGACCCGACCAACTAATCCACAGAGCAATAAATACGAAACTCACCAAGCTTCTGAGTAGGTCACCTCCTCTTCAACATGCCCCATCTTACTGATTGAAACAGATCAAATCACTGCACCGCTATCAGCCGAAGCAACCTTTGCGACAAACTTGGCTCTCGGAGGCTCAACTGGTAAGTATGATCATCAATATTTACGTACACTGCTAAGTCGCAAAGGATGGAAGGAGATGCTCCTCAAAGATTTAATGTTGGATCTTGTATCACGAGTTTCATCCCGTGTTTTTCTTGGTGAGGAGCTATGTCGAAACACAGAATGGCTTGCCATTACCAAGTCGTACAGTACCACTTCATTCCAGGCAGGAGACTTGCTCCGACAATATCCCCGCTGGCTCCGACCAATTGCTTGCTACTTCATTCCCCAATGCAATGTGCTCAGGAAGCAAGTTGCGGAGGCGCGCCGCGTGATGAATCCGATATTGCTGAAGCGAAAGAAGGAATATGAACAGGCCGGTGCTACCGGCACATCAAAACCACCCTACAACGACTTCATACAGTGGATCGAGGAAGAATGTCAAGGTGGTGCTTTTGACCCCGTCGGAGCTCAGCTGGGAGTCTCCATCGTTGCAATCCATTCAACGACAGACCTCTTAACAGAATCAATGCTTCGGATCATTCCACGGCCGGAGCTACTTGCCGATTTACGGAAAGAGATTGTAGAAGTCTTACAGAAGGAAGGATGGACCAAGCCAGCCTTAGTAAACATGAAACTGTTGGATAGCGTCGTGAAAGAAGCGCAACGATTGAAGCCCTTCACTTCCGGTGAGAACTCTGACGACTATTTTGTGCGCCAGAAATCTTTCTAACTGAAAACAGCGGCTATTAATCGTACAGCCACGCAGCGTATGACCCTTCCCACTGGAGTTGTGCTCGAGAAGGGAGACCGTTGTTTGGGTGACTTTGGCTCCATGTGGGACCCAGACGTGTACGAGAACCCAGAGTCCTTTGACGGTTATCGCTTCCTCCAAATGCGTGAGAATCCAAAGACTGAGAGCAAAGCCCAGCTGGTCAGCACATCGGCAATCCACCTGGGCTTCGGCCACGGCCGTCATGCGTGCCCTGGAAGATTTTTTGCTGCCAACGAAATAAAGCTTCTCCTCTGTCATCTCTTGTACAAATATGATTGGCAGTTGGAACCCGGATACAAACACAAAATTATGGAGTTTGGCTTGATTTTGACTTCCGGCGATGGTACTAAGGTGAAGGTCAGAAGGCGGCATGATATGGAGACTGATATTAATCTGTTGTAGTTTAGTTACAAGAATAATTTATGATAATCTTATTTGGCTATGTTGATGAGGTTTACTGGAATCCATAAAAAGATTTTATTTAAGATAAATTATATTAATAAATGTTGAGACGCGGTGCAGCCTGAGGCGACCACACCAGTACTCGTGCACCCGAACCTCATATACAGATGGAGAGAACAATAATAATCATACACATCACTTATTTCACAATAAATATAAAAGAAGATACTTTTATTAGCCAAATAAGAAAACCATTAAAATACAACTCGGAAACAATTTCTTCTATAAAAGAGTATTTGTATATAGTTTTAAAGCAAATTCATTTATTGTCGTACTAGCTTCCTTCGCGCTCCCTTCCAATTAGAACATGTTAATCCAGCGTCACAATAACCTTCCCGATGTGTTGGTTGCTCTCAACATAGCGATGTGCTTCAACAATGTCCTTAAACGGAAATGTCTTGTCAACAACAGGCTTCAGGGCACCGTTGGCGATGCCATGCAGCACGAACTCAGTCATCATAGCGCGTTTCTCCGTATTCAGCAGCGTCTGAAACACGCCTGTAAACTTGATAGTTACACATTTAGCCAGCCCCTTCAGAAGGTCAACCGTGGCTGTAGCCTGATCCAGAGCGCCATAGATGAGAATCATGCCGTTGGCTGCAACTGCATCGAGCAGTTTGTTAATGCCTTTTCCAGCAACCGGGTCGTAAATGACGCGGCAGCCAACCCCACCGGTGATGCGCGCCACCTCCGTCGCGATGTCCTGCTCGTCCGTCACAATGATATGCTCGATGCCGAGTGACCTCAATACCGACACTTTTGACTGAGAGCGGGTCGTACAGATGGGTATTGCACTCTGAGACTTGGCGATCTGGGCAGCCGCAATCCCTACCGACGACGTCGCCGCCGTGAGCAGCACGTACTCGCCCTTGCGCAGCTGGGCAGTATCGACCATGCTGTTCCAGGCTGTGCTGTACTGCATCCATATCGCAGCGCCATCAACGAATGACATATCTTCGGGCATCTTCACCGCCATCGCTGCTGGCACATAAGCCTGCTCCCCATACACGGCGCATTCATGGCCTTTCATCTCAGTAGCGAAACCTGGAACAGTCGTGAAACCTGGAATAGTCGCCACGCGATCTCCGATGGCGAAGTCAGTGACACCTTCACCGATCGCGAGAACCGTCCCAGAACATTCCAATCCAAGCATAGCAGGGAAAGCCTTGGGCAAACCGAAACCACCTCCGCGGAAGAAGATTTCCATGCGGTTTATCCCGATGGCGTTGACCTTCAACAGTAATTCTCCAGCTGCCGGAGTTTCAAACGCAATTTCGTCGATTTGGAGCACTTCTGGCCCGCCTAGCTCGTGGAATCTTGCTACCTTGGGCATGTTAATCTTCGCTTTGGTGTGTAAGGGTTTCTTCGTTGCGTGGTCTGAGATGCTTTGGACTTGTGGGACAGACGGGCGAGACAAAGGGGGCCGCTTTTGTATCTGGAGAAGAGGAATATGAATGGGGACACTTGATTGAAAGAGTAAGCTGCGAGGAATGATGAGAGCGAAGAATACGGTTGGTGGGATCTGGCGTCTTTTATATCTATCAGGACACAACCACTCGCAACACGCAACACTACTGACCTGACACAATATCTTCCCGTTTAGTCACATTTAGCGTTTTCCTCCCTTTACTGGCCTTGCATATTCGAGCTCCAGACCTTGTTCGTCCGTGTATTGATCCGAGTAGTCCGAATATCACGGTGTATTAATAATACTTTTTATCTTAACCTCTGATAGTGTCCCTGTCATTATTAACACCCCCGCTCCAGAGGACGCTAAGATAAACTTAAGAACTGTAAATAATCTAGTCTTCTTAGCCCTAAGGCTAGTATTTCTATGCTTAATAAATTTCGCACTACATCATCACACCCACAATTTAAGATTTTGCGGTATCTACATCGGACTTAACAACGAAACGTGTTATTACCGAGACTAATCTATCTAGGCAACGAGTTTGGAAGGTCAACTGACTAATTCTTACTTATTTCTTAAATAATTTCCTATTTTCTAGCTGAAATTTGGTGCTGAACCAGTACTGACTTTTATAAGAATATCCATGTCGGTAAACAGCTAAGGTTGGAATAAACACTCTAAGAATCCTGTGAATCACCTTAGGTGGTCAATAACAACTTTTTCCAGGCTCATATTGCCCTACCTAACTCGCTGGATCTCACGCATGCTTGTTTCCGCTCCCTTGGCGGCCGTGACTCTCAGCATCACAATGGGGTCGACGTCGCCTCTGTCACAGGCTGAGGCCTGGTTGAGGGATACGGCTGTGCCGTATCCACCTAGATTAAGCTTCCTGACCACTTTGGTAGCGAGGGCACACCAAGGCATATATAATCAGAAGAATGCATTTCTTCTGATCGCCTTTCTTTCCTTTCCTCTCTAGCTTTAGATAGACCAATACAGAGCACCCTTCAGGCTGAACAAACCCAGGACCAGCCCTTCACACCAATACGCCCACATTTGGTCACCCCGGTCAACAGCATTCATTTTGATATTATAGTTACTAGCCACTAACGGAATAGAAATTAGCTTAATGTATTCAGCACCAAAAAAACGCTGGATTAGGCATATGAAGGTTTTTATTACTGTCGGTCTTCTTCTCCAATGATCAGCCTTTTCATCGCCTGTGAACACAGTTGACAGGAATAACACAAGGGCGTTGTCTTTCCAAGCTATTTAATTGACCTTATTGTCAGCTGTTGGAACAGCCCTGACCTTATTGAAAGGAAGGCTGCCGGCAGCAGTCTCGTCTACCCTTTTGAGATCAACTAGGTCCTTATAAATGCCGCAGTTGCGGCGGGCTATGCCTGTAGCCTCGTGGCCTAATTGACGGAGCCGAAGAAAGAGGTCAGGGGAGGAGAAAAGGTTATCTAGAAAGACGTGATATCTGGATTTTGGTAGCAGGTTTACTAGGGAAATAACTATGCTTTAAGTCGGGTTTAGATAGATTCCACTCTTTGGGTTCCGCTGCCGCTGCCGCCGCAGCTGCGGTGACCGTTGCCGGTAAGCTGGCCTAACCCAGCCCCGGGCTATTCCAACTGACCCGAACTTACGGCCCGGCTGGTGCCAAAGCCACCAAAGGAAATAGCCTTTTTGGGCTACAACCTACGATTTAAAGCTGGTTGGAATAGGTTTATTTTTGATGGTTATTGTCTCTTTAGATCTTCCCAGGAAGCGGGCCATAGCCTCATCCACAGCAATATTCATGCCTAGGTTATAGAATTAAGTAAACACTTTCTATAGAAGATCAGACCACTCATTAACCCGGCTAAAGGTCTAGCTATATGCCTTATCCGGTGAGGCTACTTATATTATTATATAATTAAATATTTGTAGATGCTGCAATAAGAGCTAAAACCGGTTATAAGATATCTACTTAGTAATTAGATAACCAGTATATTAATCCTTGGGCTAGAAAACCTTCTAATAATCTTTAATCCGGTCTTCCCTAGTTATTCGCATATAAATCAGGATTATAAGCTATGTATAGATTTCCTCCACAGAGGTCGGCTTCTAGTTCAATAGCCGTGCCCAAGGCTGTTGTTTATCGCGGCTTTTAGCCTCTTCAAGCAAATGACTAACCCAGCTATTAGTATATTGGACCCAGCTTTCCACTAGGGAAATAGGTATAAATTCCTGGAACAGCAATAGTGGTTCTTGGGGCAGCTCTTTTATTTCTAGGGCCCGGGCCGGCGGCTCAATTGGCTCAAAGGCATAGCTGCGGTTAGTCGTCGGCACCTTTGTTGGCCGGCAGGTGTTATCCTCAGGGCGTTCGCGGCGGCAGTAATTTAGGGAGATAAAGCTATCATCGTCATACACATTGATAGCTATTACGACCCATGTCATAACCAAAGCGGTCTGGGATGGCAGAACAACTCCTTACGTAAACAACCAGCTACCCTATAGTAGAGACATAGCTAATCAAGATAGGAGCGACGGGAGCGACAGGAGCGACAGGTGCGAATGGCATCGCACCCTGCGCACCAAAGCGCACCGCGCGCTCCACGACAAGATTAGAAGTATATAGACGGATCAAGTCGCACCGTAAGGAACGGTCTTGATCAGCTTTTAATACAACTTGGTTACATCAATCACCGATTGACACATTACCAGACGTGACACCTCTTTGTGAACAAGCGACTTATTGCTTAGTGCTACCATACGCGCTCTGATCTTTCTGCCAACATAAACCCTGCCCTCTGATTGGTTTATCCCTTGGGAAATCGGCCAGATCGTTACAATAGCCTCATTAGAGAGCCACTGAGTATCCATTGCAAATAAAAAATTATTTATATAGTAAATTTGGTAGCATTGATTCCAGAAATCATTGATGTCACCCGAGGTCACTTTGCTTTTGCTGAGGTCATGTGGGGCGGGGTACGTGGGTGCAGTCTTACAGCACTCAAAGGGATAACTTCTAGAAAAGCTTACCCGGTGGCGTGAGTAAGCAGCAGCGCTCGCAAGCTCACTGGGCTTATTAGGCCCGCCCCTCTCCTTTGGAGAGGTGGTGACACAACCCGTATCCGCGTCACTGGCGTATCCAAGTTTTCTAACTTGCCGATGCCACAACAATATACATAACGATGTAATCTATGAAAATAATACACTATTGCATTTACCTACTTCTAATGAACATTCGATATCAATATTATAACTTTTTATCTTCTTGTTGTGGTACTGTAGGATTAGAAAGTTGGTGGTTACCGACGGCGCCGCGACCGCGGCACCGCAACTTTGACGCCTGCAGTTATCTCAATAAGCTGTATTGGAGGCTCCTCAGTATCAGAGTAGTTATTTGGCGCCCTTTTGTTGCTAAAACCACCATAATTAATATTATGAATTTAACTAGCTTCTTCATTGACCACATCTCCCTCTCATAGGATATTTTCTAATCAAATGCGATTATGATGTGAGCGTCGGATATCGGTGTTAATAATGATCCTCACATCTGAGCCTTGCAAGCCTTCTTCAGCCAATAAAGACCGCACTCGAATTAATGAAGTCATTAATATATAGTCACCTGGATTACTGTCAGCCTCGCCCAACGAGGCTGGCCTATTACCTCGAGCTGCCCGCCATTCGAGGACTTCAGGGATACATTGAAGTATTGACTCCGGCTGTGTTGTTGATAAATGACATCGTTTCTCATCATCAGCTTTAAGCCACTCCATTTGCAATATCTTAATAGCTTCTATTTTCTCCTTAATTATTGTGTGATCATGGGTATCTTGCTTAGCGGCTTCTTCCTCAGCTACCTGTAAGAGTTGCTCTTGGCGACTAACCCGGCCTCGCCGCCGGCATTAACTTGGGCTAGTAGTAGCTTTTTTATTATTTTATATTTATTAAAATATCTTATTTTATTCCTTTTGATATATTAATATATTCTTTGCTTTATTATTATGAGCTTAGTTTCTAACCTCTTTACATAGGGCTATAATTAAATATGTACCATTGCTAATCTTAATATAGCAGCATATATATATATAGTGGACCTTGAGCTTTACCTACTCTTACTATGCTTTAATTATTCTTTTATAAGCTAATTATATAATAATAGCTATATTAAAATATGCTCTAGTATATAAAATAATCTCTTGGGTTGGGCTGCTTAATATCATGAGTTTTCCTTCCTTTGTAATAGCATCAAGATCCCTCTTGGCCTTCCTTGGTATTACAGGTTGCTTCTGTAACAGCTTAGGAAATAAGGGCTCTTGCAAATCCCTTTCTACTTGGCAAAGCAGCTCTAATATGATATCCGGATTAAAAGGCGTCAATCCAGACTTCTTAAATCCAATATATATATAATAGGCTTTAAATGCTGCCCCGTAGAGCCGGTTCCATTGATTGAGGAAGTTATATTGGGATATCTATGTGCCGCCGGCTTGTATGAAGTCACTAAGGGCAGCATGCTATTCCATTTTAAGATATTAATAAATGCCAATATCAAGAGGTTGAAGTAAATGACTAGTATGAGAAGGAAGGCAAAATAGAATAATATTAAAGGTATAATAATACTAAATAAAGTTAGGGTTTTTATAAGCAGAAAATCCATCTATAAGAAGTATTCTATAAATAGGCTTTGACTTTTTTAGCTTATAGGCTGCTATGTTTGTAATTTGATGATTCCAATTAGCTCTTTTAATATAAGGTCTATAACTAAACCAGCTCTTAATTAAGTGATTATTAAAATTACTGCTTAGAGAAAAAGAGTACTTATTAAAGTATTATAACCACTAATAGGCTTATTGACTATTATTGAAGCTGGTCTCTGTATATATGAGAATCATATGGTCATTAATATAACGATCTGGCCGATTCTCCAAGGGATAAACCAATCAGAAGGCAGGGTTTATGTTGGCAGAAGGATCAGAGCACGTATGGTAGCACTAAACAATAAATCGCCTGTTCACAAAGAGGTATTACGTCTGGTAATATGTCAATTGGTGATTAATATAACCAAGTTATATTAAAAGCTAATCAAGACTGTTCCTTATGGTATGGCTTAGTCCGTTTATATACTTCTAATTATACCTTGGATCATAGCTAGATTATAATATATAGCTATGATCCTGTTATGATCCTTTTATGGATCATTGCTGGATTATGTCATGTAGCGGTGATCTGGTATGATCCTTCCTGATTGGCTGTTGGGGAACTATAGGGTAGGCGGCCTTGATTGGTTAGTGCATTCTGCCCCTTATGACTGCCTTTACTTGTGTATGGGTTATAATACGATGTTTCCCCTCTGTTGGTCTTGTTCCCAAGGCCGAGATAATGGGTTACTGGAAATTTCGTATATTGTGTCCTAACTTGTCTTTGTAAATATTTTTTTGTGTTAATTATGCCTAGACACGCAGGTTCTTCCAATAAGCAAAAGTCTGCTAAGGCTCTAGGAGATACTATTAACACTTTAGATTATGAAATTATGCTATATTCTTTTTATCTTAAGCAAGGTTATTGTTGTAAGATGCTTCCTGAAAAGGGGACTTGTTGTGGTGAATGTTCTTGCTGTGGTTGTTCTTGTGATGTGTTAGAAGTAGTAGTTTTAGCTTGTGAGTGATTTTCTAGTATCTTTTTTCTTATTGGCTTATGATTTTTAGTAGCACATTTAACAAATAAGTCTAATCGTCTGGACCGGGAAGAAGAGGAGGAGGAAGAGAGGTTCTTGAAGCTATAGTAGGAGGCTCTGGATGCTTAAAATCGTTTGAACGAGGCATTAAGCAAATTAATGCGTCTGCGTCATCAGAAGCATTAGTTGAAGACAAAGGAGATGGATATGGTTCATTGCGGTTTGTATTCTTTGGATGAGTTAGAGGCTACTGAACGTGTTGAGGCAAAGGCAGTAATTAATGCCCAAGCTTTGGGGGCTATTAATACTATTGATTGGAGCGCCGTGGATTTTCCTTTTGTTTCTTTTGAAGGAATACTTCTAGCGTCTTCGAACAATATGTCAAGTTCTTAGCGAGTTCCTATATTATTTTCTTATATCCTTTTTATTTAATCTTAAAGTATTTATCTTCTTATTATTTGAGGATTTTTTCTACTTCCTATTGCTCCTTGATGTTTTCGATCTGCGGTTTATATTTGGGTCCTATACTAACTCGGATTCTATTACTAGGTTCTAGCAAGAAAATATGGAAGATTAGGTAGCTCTTGATATTACTCAGGAGGTCTAGTTTATAATTATTTTTTAATATTTTTCTTTTTATTAGGTAGGGTCTTATTTATATAAAATCTAATTTTTTATTTTATTACTTTATTAAGAGATTTTTTATTATTAGGTAGATTATATCTCCCTTCAAAAAGAATAATCCCTTTAGCCTTTTTAGGTTATAATATTATTTTATTGTATTATATATAAATTTAAGTTTAGTTTTTATTTTTTTATATAATTTCTTTAGATTATTGGATTTTATTATAGCTTTTGCTTAGAAAGTGCCTTCTAAGGAGGCTTAGTAAGTATTAGGGGTAAAGCTAAAATTTACTTTAGTAGGGGTTATCTTAATACTATTGTTATATAATATATTATAAGCTAGTTGGACAATTAGTAGTTTCTTAACCCAATTTATTTATTTATAGTTTATATAATATTATAAGTATTATTTAATTTCTTGGTTCTATTATTCTATTTGTTTATTTATTTAGGGGTGAAAAGCTATATTTAGCTTATAATTTAAGCCTATTAGAGATATTAAACTCTACTAGAATTTAGATATAAAGGGTTATTTTTAATTAGAAATGATTTCTATTAGTAATCTGTATACTATAATAATATATTGGAAAAAAAGGTAAATAAACTAATCTTTTTTTATTGCTTTATTATAAGGAATATAATATATTGCTTTTATAAAGTAATTAATAATAATAAAAATATTATTATAATATACTCCTGTAGTGGGATTTGCTAAAAGGAGTAGGTTAATAATAAAGTCTATTATAATTAAGTCCTATAGTTATTATATGACTGGGGATAGCTATAGTAGTCTATAGGGTTTATACTTTGGTTTTTTTGAGTATTAATAAAGACTATATTCCTTATATACTTATTTAACTTTTTTCTTTATTTTACTAAAGGAAAAGATCTATTTGATTTATTTTAGGGTTTTATTAATTTCCTTATATCTATATAATAAATATATATAGATTTCTTATAGGAGATCTATTTAGAGGTCCTTAGATACTTAAAGTAAATTTATTTTTTTTTTATTAAGAAGAGTTAGGTTATAGGCTTTAATCCTTTTTATTAGTAGATTACTCTATTCTATTTATTATAAAGGTTCTTCTATTATTATAGGGGTTTTCTTAATATATCCTCTTATTCTAATTATAGCAATTAGTTTCTTGGTTTTAATAGTTATTCTACTAATCAGCATCTACTTATAAGATCTATTAAGGTTTTATTAAAATAGTTATTTTTTTATTTAAGGTTTTTTCTTATAGTAATCTAGTCGGTAGTTAATAGTATTAGCTTGATTATTCTTAGTTCCCTTAATATAGATAATTTAATAGTTGAATTTGGAAAGGTATTTAGTATAATAGAGTTATTTTCTATTGAGCTTTTGGGTAGTAGTAAAGTAGAAGATATTCTTATAGTTTGTATATACTATAATCTTATATTTTCCTCTTAGAAGGTAGTATTAGAATTCTTTAAAAGTATTAATAATAGTAAGAAATTCTTTATTGTAGATAGGGTAATTGAGTTCTGGGCTATATAGCTTATATAAATAGAATGTAATTAGTTATAGGTAACCTTAGTTATTTTATTATTTAATCTGGGCTCCTAGGGTAAAGTCTAAAAAATCTGTTTCTAATTTTATTAATTAATCTAGATTAAATATTATAAGTATAGGTTCTATAATAATAGTATTTTATAATTATTTAAATGCTTCTTATATTCTATTATTTTAATAAAAAGGGGTTCCTTTCTTAGTAAATTTAGTAAGGGGGATTATAATTTTACTAAAGTTCTAGATAAATTTATGGTAATAATTTATAAATCTAAGAAAGGCCTGTATTTTCTTAGTATTTTTTAGTATCTTCTAGTCTTTTATAGTAGTAATCTTCTTAGAGTCTATATAAATTTCATTAGGTAAGATAATATATTCCAAGAATTTAACTTCTTATATATAGAACTTGCTTTTCTTAGGTTTAATAAGTAATTTATTATTTTAGAGGACTTTTAAGACCTTATAAATATGTTCTTAATATTCTTTTTTATTCTTTAAGAAGATAAGGATATTATCTAGGTAATAGATAATAAAGTTATTAAGATACTTCTAGAGTATATAGTTAATTATATACTAAAAAGATATAGGTATATTTATAAGACTAAAAGGTATAATAAGGTATTTAAATAATCTAAACTTTATATAAAATATAGTTTTTTATTTATATCCTTCTTTAATATAGATAAGATTATAGGCTTCTTTAAAATCCAAGGTAGTAAAAATATTTATACTATATAATTAGTTCTTTATTTTTATAATTAGAAGTAGAGAAGTCCGATTCTTAATAGTATTCTTATTAAGTTATTAATAATTAACTATAAATTATAGTTTTTTATTTTTTTTGGGTATAAATATAATAGAATATCTAGCTTTAGAGTTTAAGATATAAATATATTCTTTCTTAAGTATATCTTTAATATATTTCTTTAAGATTTCTAATTATACTTAATTAAGATTATAGATAGAATAGAACCAGGTTCTAGTTCTATTTTTTAATATAATTTTATAATCCTACTAGCTAAACTCTAGTAATCTAGTTTTTAATTTTTTTATAAATAGCTATTTATAGATATGGTATTTAGGTAGTATATTCTATAATTAATTCTTTATTACTTTTACTTTTATTCTTTTAAGGTTAGAGTTAAGGTTCTAGAACTATATATATATATAAGCGATTTTATATTATTATTATTGCTTTTGACTATTCTTATATTTATATAGTATTTCTTTGGGTAGTAATATATCTACTATATTATTATATATACTTCTTACTTAGTTAGAATTAAGAGTTTAAGATCTTTTATTATTAGAAATATTATTAGCTATATTATACTTATTAAGTACTTATACCTAGCTAGTATACTAGTTAATATTAGGATTATATTAATATAGCTATAGGTAACTTAAGATAATATTATACTTTTTAGTATCTATAATATTAAAATTAATTTCTTAGTTCTTTTTATAAATATAGATTTTAAGATAATTAAGCTCTTTATTTACTATACTATTATTATACTTAAATATTATATCTTTAAAATTATATATAATATAGGAATTAGATTTTATCTTTTATAATAGCCTTAATTTATTAATTATTTAGGAGTTAATATAATTAAGCTATACTCTACTATCTACTATTATAGTATACTATATTCCTTTAATCTAGATTCTTAATATTAATCATTCTAGGGGTTTTCTTATAGAGGTTGTATATAGAGTCTTTTGTAGGAGTTCTTTTAATAACTCCGTGAGTATTTGCTCGGGCTGCTCCTGGTGCTCTAGTAGATTAGAGGGTATCTAATGTTTTTTAGGATATATCCCAATAGTCGGTGCTAATCTTTAGCTTTATCTGGTCCGTAGATATTATATTCTAGATCGGGATATTAGTGCTAGGATAGGCCTTTATAGTCTAATTTATTTCCTTGTATTAGTTTAAGGCAAGCAATATTATCATTATTATTATACTATCCGGATAGCTTATATTCTCTATTTTCTATAATATTATAGGCTTATTTAATAGGTTTATTGATTAGCCTAATGGGGTAGTAGTGGTTTAGCTCTTTATCCCCTAGGTGTACTAGGTAAGTATCTTAGAAATAGTTGAACTATGCTAGTTTAGAGTATTTAAGGTGGTTTTTTATGAGTTGTGGGTTGTTGTGTTTAAATTAAAGAGGGTTAGGTTTAGGTCTTGTAGAGGCTTACTTGTTGGCTAGAATATAGATATTTGGTACTATATTAGGAATATCCTGGAGTAGTTAGTTATATATTGCGATTTAGTTAGACTACTTTAAGCTTCTATATCTATTAATAGTTTTGGTATTCTACTAGTTTTTTATATCTTTATTATTACTAATATCTTTATAGCTTATATTAAGCTCTAGCTCAAGAGCTTAGTCCATTCTATTTGCTCTTAGCCATAGGGTACCTTCTTTGCAGTTTTGCTAGGCATCTTTAATATATTAGTCGATTTTTTGCTAGGTTATTAGGGGTCTATATTATATTATAGCAAGGGTTTATCTAGTGTATTCCCATGGGGTTCCTTTGGGTATAGGTTGCCATTTTGGTTCTTGTTTTTCTAATAATATTATAGTAGTAACTTTATTAGTTTATCAGGTTATTATGCCTAATATCTTACCTTCTAGTATATCTTTGAATTATATTTTCTTTAGTATTTTATAGTATTTAGTAATATATCCTTTTTTATTATAATTATAATAGATAGTATCTTTCTTATTATGTTTTTAGATTATACTAATTTTTATTAGTCTAGTATATATTCCATATAAGGTATTTCTATTAGGTTCTTATTATTTTATACTAATATTTATAGTTTAGTTTTTTCTCCCTTACCCTTTTTGCTATCTTCTTTTATACTATTAATTATTAAATCAAATAGCAAGTATAATATATTCTATAAAAGTTATAGGGGGCTTAAGAAACCTAAATATCTTATCTTAGACTAATTCCTTAAGTCTCTTATAGAACTTATCTATTATAGTTTCTTTAGTCTAATTAAGCTTAGATATATAAAAGTTAAAATTAGTAAGAAAGTTATTATATAATCCTTTTTATTATAATTTATTAAGTTCTTAGAGAGCTATTTAGTATTTATTAATGGTTTTATAATAAGCTATAAGCTCTTTTAAGAATATATTAAAGAAAGAAAAAAGATATTTAGTATATACCTCTGTTTTATTCTATGGATTAAGAATAAAGTCCCTTAACTATTTTTCTAGGGATTAAAGGGATTTTCCTTCTAGTCTTCCTATCACATACTATACCTTAAGGCATTTATTATTTCTAAAGATAGATAGATATATTAAATGGTAATTTTAGAGCAAAGTAAGCTATTCTTAAAGATTATTTATATCTCCTTTTTAAGCTAGGAATTTCTTTGATTTAATAACTTCTCCTAGGTCTTTAGTTTTAATAGAGAAGTTTCTAAGTTCTTTAATATACTATTTATATCCTTTAGCGGATTCAACCTACTTTTACCCTAAGGTATTAATAGCATCCTGTAGTTGCTAAACCATATTTTATTTGTTTAGGCACTTTTCGAGGGTACTAATTTGGGTTATAAGTAATTAAAGGTTAGTTAAGAGTTAATTATTTTCCTTTCTTAATTCCGCTATTTATTCATCATAGTCGTTATTATTATCTTCTTCCGTCTTCTTGTCCATGTCCTCATCTCCATCGGGGTCGGTGGACTTGGGGTTTGTCTTTGTCTTGACCTTAGCTTTTCCAGTAGCCTTGGAGGATCCAGAGGGGGAAGAGGAAGGAGTGGTTGGTGCCATTGCGATGTATTGCCAAGTGGTTGATGCGAGTAATCCACTAAACAAGAGCTTTCAATGTGTAACGATCTAGCTGATTCTCCAAGGAATAAACCAATTAGAAGATAGGGTTTATATTGGCAGAAGGATTAGAGTGCGTGTGGTAGTACTAAATAATAAGTTGCCTATTTATAAAGAGGTATTATGTCTGGTAATGTATTAATTGGTGATTAATATAATTAAGTTATATTGAAAGCTGATTAAGACCGTTCCTTATGGTACGGCTTGGTCTGTCTATATACTTCTAACTATACCTTGGATTATGGCTGGATCACAATGTGCAGCTATGATCCTGTCATAATCCTTTCGTGGATTATTGCTGGATTATGTCATGCAGCGGTGATCTGGTATGATCCTTCCTGATTGGCTGTTGGGGAACTATAGGGTAGGCGGCCTTGATTGGTTAGTGCGTTCTGCCCCTTATGACCGCCTTTACTCGTGCATGGGTCATAACAATTAATATCAGCCATAATATATTCTTCTAATAATATCTTAGCTATGAGAATAAGAAATAACGGAATAGCTAATCTAGTGGCGCTAATTATATTAATAGAGGTGAGTGACTCCTTGTTTCCTGGTTAGAAATTTATAGGTCTGGTGTTTTTCTTTTTCTGTATTAAATACACCTTTAATAATAAGTTAATCCAGTTAATTTGTAGTAGTATTTCATTAAAATTCCATAGATTAGCTAAATAAATATTATATTACTTTATGATGATATGAAATTCCTTATATTACCTTTTGATTCTAGGTATATTAAGCTCTATACCGGCTCTCATGATCTCCTTAACTTTGGGCTTGTTGAATTGAATCTCTGGATGCCTCTTGCGAAACCTCCTTGCCCAGGTCTTAGATAATTTGGTCTTCGCGCCGTTAATCCGGTGTTTTCGTATGAAGCTCGTATAATTGATCAGACTGGCCTTAGTGATAGCAAATGCACTCTTTTTAATAGTCTAAATGAAAGCAACTAAAGCATGCTCTTCATTTGGCGTCAGGGCCGGCGGGGAGCCTCCTTTTTTCTGCCTCGAAGGAAGAGGTTTATTTGACCTTAGCAGGGATATGTATTTTTTCGTGAGAGGCAGGGCTGCGCGGTGTAAGTGGGCGACTTCGTTGATTGTAAGTTGCCGGGCTGGGGCGGGGTTTGCGTGAGTCGTACGTGTAACCCTGGCGCCCGACAAATAGGCACGCGCAGCCGCGGCCGCACGCTTTCTGGATTCGTCCGAAATTTGGGTCATGATTAAATAGGATGTAGATGAATGTGAATATTTAATTTGGATTGATTCAGGCTTCAAATGGTGTTGTTGTTGTGCAGCAAAGTTACAAAACTTGGATACGCCAGTGACGCGGATACGGGTTGTGTCACCCCCTCTCCTTTGGAGAGGGGCGGGGCCTGACCCCGGCTCGCCGGCTTAGTCAGTCAACCCCCCGGGTAAGCCCTGCATTCAACTATGGTTTTTAAGACCTTAATATCTCACAACCATAGATTAAAAAAGCATCAACAGAGATACCTAGTAATAAGAGCAAAAGGTCGCCACTTGAAAAATCATAGAGGTGCTAAATTGCAAAGATAAAAGGAATCGAGCATCTCAGAGGGCAAGATCACCACTTCCTAGAAATTTAAGACCATATACCTTTATTTCAAGGACCCTTTTTAAGCTTACACCTCATCTTCACTCTCAGCTTCTTAAGATAACACTATAAGCAGATTTAATAGCTTTCTATACTTTCTACTAATCTCTCCATAGATAATTCAAAGAACTATTAAATACTGCGGCCAATTGGCAGGCAAGGCGGCTAAAGGTCTAGCCACTAGGTTTAGCCAGCATATCGGGACGGTCACGGCAGCGGGCATATTTGTAGGCATGGCCTAGGGCTCCCAGCCACAGGCCCCAACAGCCAGGCCCTCAACAGCCAAGCCGACAACAACCAAGCCGACAACAACCAAGCCGCCAACAACCAAGCCCTTAGTTATCGGGCCTTGCACAGCCAGGCACAGCAAGCCCAAGGCCAACAAGAGCAAGGCCGGCAAGCCTAAGGCCAGCATTTCCTAGCTCAATAAGTAAGTACGGCTTTTCCCTGCCTCTTGGTTCGTTGCTAACAGGGTTTTGCCACTCCAACCCAGGAGGGATCTACCAACTGCGAGAGCGTAATGTGATGGGTAGCAAGGTTCAAGTAATGCGCTTGGCTAGTTGGTACGAGGCCACTGCAAAGGATGCAGATTTGTCCGTTTTACTTTGGCATTGTTCAAAGGTGGTTCGTGACCAATCTAGGTGAGCAGTACATTTCAATCATCACTTTTGACAAACACGACATGGGCTCCAGCTCGCATGGCAAAAGAAAACTTGTCAAATAAATATTTATAGGAAATTAAAGCCAAAATGTTCCATTCAAGATGCTGCCTCTCCAAGAACCAAACCTAAGCGTCAATGACAGCAGGAAGAAGAGCCTCGGTAAAGTTCCAGAGCTGGCCTGCATGGTGCGAGAGGAAAGCCGCACCGGTGTACCAGGTGTTCTTGTGGCCCTGGAGACCCTCGAGGTCGCGGTAAAAGCCCTTGCGAATGTTCTCAGGCGACACGGCAAGCTGGAATGGGGTGTGGGAGTCAAAAGCAAGGAAGCGCGGCGTCTTGCTGCTTCTTGAGCCCTCGACTGTTCCGCGGAGCCGAACAATGGTCTTGGAGATGTCTGCTTTGGCGTCGGCCTCCTTGACAGCGCGTGGGCCGCCGTACCACACCACAAAGATGCCCTCGACGGCGGTGGGGTTCACGTGGTACAGACCGGGGAGCTTGGGGATGGCAAACGTCTGGGAGCTGGGGGGCAGGGCGTTCTGGAAGCTGTAGCCGGCAGGGAGGCCCGTATCGGTGACGAGGAAGACGTAGAGGGCGCTATTGGAGAATTTGGAAAAGATAGACCTCTCGTGCTGGTCGAGATCCCATGAGCCCAGGTTGGTCAGGAGAGGGGGCGCGCTGACGAGCAGCTTGTCGGCAATGACGAGCTTCTTGCCGGTGGGCGTCTTGACCACGAGCTTGACCTTTCCGCTGCGTCCCTTGGCCGGGCGCTGGGTGGCAACGACGGTGCTGGAGACAAGGGCATCTGGCCCCAGCTCAGCCAGCGCCTTATCATACAGCTCGTAGTTGTCGCGCCGGGCCGTAGTGATAGTGCCCGCCGTTAGGCCATTAAGGAAGGGCTCATCGATAGCCTTGAGCATGTAGACGGCAGGCTGGTTTAGGATGTCGCCGCAGCCCCAGGTGTTGGACCAGATGGCAAAGGCAATGTTCTGCAGGGAGTGCTTGCGGAGGAACTGGCCAAAGGGCAGGAGGAGGTCCTCGGGCACGGGGGTCGGCAGCGTCCAGGTGGTGACGAGGTAGGGGTACTTCTGCAGCTGGGCCTGATACCCGGTAAAGTCAAAGCTAGGCGCGTAGCCGGGGAACGCCTGGCCCGTCTTGAAGTCTGTAAAGACGCGGTTGGAGCTGCCAAAGTCGTAGAGGGTGGTGGGTATGTTGAAGCGGGCAAAGAAGTCGCGCACGACCGAGTAGTTGGAGTAGGTCTGCACGCCAAAGTCGATCCTGGTCCCGGTTGTGGGATCCGTGTAGGTGTTGGTGTGCCCGCCTAGCATGCTCTGCTTCTCCACCACGACGACGCTCTGGTCTAGATCCCGCAGCCTGATGGCAGCGTAGGTGCCGGTGGAGCCTCCGCCAACGACGGCGACGTCACGGGTGATGACGTCTTTGGAGGCGTAGGACTTGGCGTCGAACTGGTTCGCCAGCGCGACGCCCAGAAAGGACGAAGCCACCCAGGAGGTGGACGTGAGCTTCATGGCAGGCAGGCAGGCTTGTGTCGGTGTTGGTAGAGCCAGCAGAGTCGATGCCGTCTTGGGGTGTCTGGCAGAGAGAACGAAACGGGCTTTATAGCTTGGAGCCACCCAGGTCATCATTCTCAGCCTTGTGCGGGCTATCTGGGCTGAGCGAGGGTTGGAGCCCAAGGATTTCGCACCGGGACACGCGCGAGGATGCCTTACTCGGGTCCCTTGGCGTTCACATTTCCACCTCGCCCCCTGCCGCACAGCCCGGCCACGACAGGCCAGTATAGGACTGGGGTGGGCGCCAATGTGATATAAAGTGAGGCAGAAACGTCAGTCACGGCTCTGCCTGGGCTGGCCTACTCTGGGGTTCGCTGCATTGGCATATTGCATCGCCTCGACATCAACATGACCATGATGGACACGCAGCCCGACGACGCCACGCTCCACCTGCCGCGCATCCTCTGCCTCCACGGAGGCGGCGTCAACGGGGGCGTGTTCCGGATGCAGTGCCGCGTGCTCGTGGCGCACCTCCGGGGCACGTTCCGGCTCTGCTTCGCCGACGCGCCCTTTGCGTGCGGCCCGGGGCCGGGCATGGTGCCGACGTACCAGGACCGCGGGCCCTTCCGGCGCTGGCTGCGCTGGCGGCCCGAGCACGCCGAGGTGGACGCCGACGCGGCGTCGCAGGCCATCCGCGCGAGCCTCGCCGACGCCGTGGCCCGCGACGACGAGCTCGGCGCGACGGGCGAGTGGGTGGGCGTGCTGGGCTTCAGCCAGGGGGCCAAGGTGGCCGCGAGCCTGCTGCTGATGCAGGAGCAGCTGGAGCAGCTGGAGCAGCAACACCCGACCACGACGGCCTCTCGCCTCGTCCCCTGCAGCTTTCGCTTTGCCGTCCTCATGGCGGCATCCGCACCGCTGGTCACGCTGGATCCCCACGCCCTCAACAGCCCCCACCTTGCCGACGCGTCGCAGAGCACGGCGGCAACCACCAGCCTCGTGCCGGACGAGCACCACGACGACGACGCCTCCTCCTCCCCCTCCGGCGGGCGCGCGCACCTGCTGCGGTCGGCGACGGTGCATGTGCACGGCCGCATGGACCCGGACATCGACCTGCACCGCCGGCTGCTGGAGCACTACTGCGTCGAGGGCTCCGCGCGACTGGTCGAGTGGGACGGCCACCACCGCGTCCCAATCAAGAGGCACGACGTCGCTGCCCTGGTGTCCGCCATCGAGGACGTGGCCCGCAAGACGGGCGTGCTGGCACCTCCCGGTTAAGCATGTTGCTTAAGCATACCGGGTGGATGGGCGGGTCGAGGCGGGACGGCCCGGACGGTGCGCCGAGGGCTTGGCAGGTGGACACTGGCGTGCATACTCTGCGGGGTGCTACGGCACGCCCGATAACTCAGGTCCGCCTCCCGGTCTGATCCGACCTTGTGCTGCACCTCGGCTTCCGTGCTGCAACAGTGAACCGTGACGCTTAGATAAAAATAAACAATTCCACCGTGGCTGCTGCCATCTCTGACCGTGCTGCTCCCAGCTAGAAAACTCGTCCTCTGCTAGCCCATACTGTGCCGTCACTGGCTCCGTGCTGGTGAGATCAAACACCATGCCTCCTCCCAAAGGCACCCCGAATATCCTGCAAGGGCCAGGCATGTGCAATCAGGACCCTGCGTACAAGAGACTGAACTTGCTCTGACCAAACCAACAGGTGATTACGATGTCACCTCTGTCGTCCACAGCAACACTTATGCTGCCATCGACCCAGCCAGGATGAACCTGGAGGGAGCGGCCGTCTTCGTAACTGGGGGCTCCAAGGGCCTTGGGCGAGCCATGGTCTTGTCTTTTGCAAAAGCCGGAGCATCCTGCATTGCCGCCGGCGCTCGCTCCGACATGGCCCAGCTGGCTCAAGACGTGGCCGCGGCAGCGCAGTCGGCGCAGAGGCCCCCGCCGAGGTTCCTGCCCGTCAGGCTGGACGTGACGGATGAACAGAGCGTCGATGCAGCCGCCAGAGCCGTCGAGCACGAGTTTGGCCGCTGCGACGTTCTGGTCAACAACGCCGGCGTCCTGGGAGCGCTCGGTCCGCTCGCCGACACGGACCCGGGCGAGTGGTGGCGCGTCTTGGAGGTCAACGTCCGCGGCCCGTACCTCGTCTCTCGCGCATTCATCCCGCTGCTCCTCTCGAGCCCGGGCGGAAAGAAGACGGTGGTAAACGTCAGCAGCGTCGGCGCGCACCTGGTGAACCCGGGCGCCAGCGCCTACCAGACATCCAAGATGGCTGTGCTGCGCCTCTCCCAGTTCATGCACCGCGACTACTCCAGCCAGGGGCTGCTCTCCGTGTGCATTCACCCCGGGAACTGGGCAACAGACATTGTGGGCGACACGACGGCGTCGCCGCAAAATCTGCTCAACGGTGAGTGCACTTGATCAATTCGCCCGCGAGCCCCCAGCGCGACCCGAGCTGACCTCGCCTTGCAGCCTTGACTGACCACCCGGAGCTTTGTGGCGATACCGTGGCGTATCTGACGTCAGAGAAGCGAGATTGGCTCGGCGGACGCTATGTCAACGTGACTTGGGATATGCCTGAGCTCATGGCACAGAAAGATGCCATTGTGGCTGAAAATAAGTTGGTGGTCAAATTTATTTACTAGCAGCCATCCCTGTTTCGTAGATTAATTGACTCGATCTTTTTTGAAGATTGAGATTGGATAAGTGGGAACGGCTTAGCCCGGGTTGGAATCCGCTATGGGTCTCGTATGGGCTGTTGCACTATCAATGTTGGATGCATATACCGACACGCTGTTCTGGAGGAATCTCTACTCGTGAACGTAATATTATCAAATCTTATTAGACAGAATTTTCGAGAATCGTGTTCTGTGAAACGAGGAGAATGAATTCTGCATCAAATGTGTTTCGTGGGACTTGTGGAGCCGCGGTCCCGGGTAGTTGCTCTCGACGATGAATCTGCGGACTAGCAGTGATGAGAGGACGGGCAAACATGGCTACGAAAGATTGTGCAACAACCCAAAATTTACGTAAATTTGAACTATTTACGAACTTCGACAATTCCAAAGACACACCGCGTCTCATAGATCCTAGTCAGGCGCAAACCGGCCTGCTCGACCAGCGCCTTGAACTCGTGCGGGGTCCGCTCGATGCCGTTGATGGTGCCCATGAGGCTCATGTCTCTTTGGTGATGGTAGCGGTTGTAGTAGCCGTAGTTTGCCGGCAGCGGGGCCGGGGCGTTTTCCATCTCATCGCAGCCGTGCGTCGTGTTCATGACCTGGTCGCACACGAGGACGCGTGAGTCCTCGGACAGCGCATCCTTGAGAGAGGCGAGGATGCGGATGCAGTACTCGTCGGACCAGTCATGGCTGCAACCCTGGTTAGATTTGCGCTCAAAAATGACGGAAAGCCGCAACATACAGTACTCCGCGCAGCCAGTAGACGTCGGCGCCTTTGACGGGGTTCGGCGTGAAGAAGTCATGCGTTTGCAGCTTGACGTGCCCGGATTCCAAGAGCCTCGGCCCGTTCTGGGGCCAGAAATGCTTCTCGGCCTGGTCAATCACCTCGGGGCGGTCCTGCACCACGCAGCTGAAGTGCGGAAACGACGAGAGGAGCTGGAGAACGAAGCCGCCTAGTTTCCTTTCCATCAGCGACCGTGTCCGCGTCTCTAAAACGAGGAATCCTTACCAACACCACCGCCAACATCCACAACCGTCGCCCCTTGGGGAAGCTCGTGCCAGGGGTAATCTGCCATATAGGTTCCGGTTACAAGGCGACTTTCGAATACTTTGCAGTGGCTCTACTTACCAAACGGGAGAGCAGACCCATTGACCTTGCCTCCACCGACCATGGCAAGACCAAAGTTTTCTAGCTCTGGGCGCGCGATTAAGCCATCATCATCAGGCTTCAGATGGGACCAGTTCTCAGCATCAGCCACGCCAGAGTAGCCCACATCGTCGTTACTAATCTCATCAGGCCTTACCCTCTCGGCGAGCCAGTCCCACCGGGCCTTGCTAGTGCCCAGAGCCTCCTGCAGCGCTGTCTCGGCGACGTCGTATGATGCTCCCTTGGGCCCCAGCAGGAACTTGGGGAATCGCTCTGACGCACTATATACATCCATGGCGCTATTGCGGCCGTGTTAGTATGGGACTTTGGGAATACAGGTAAGTCAGATGCTGGCATGGGAAAAGGCAACTCAACAAGATCATGACGTAGGCTCGAAACTCTTCGTTGTGAACCAGAGGCGCGGTAATGCGGTTGTTTGCAAAGCGGTTGTCCGCTGTTTGGCGGAAGATGTGGTTGGTGCAGAGACACCGCATGATGCGAGCTGCAGTGGTGGCGTGTCAGCTGTGCAGCCTCGAAGCGGAGCAGAGGGTTCGCGCGTCCTTGGACGGCCTTACACAGCTTGTGGGCTTCCACCCCGGTCTTTTGCGCGAGCGTCTCGATGTCTATGCCCTCGTCGCCCGCCTCGTGGCACAGGTCGGGAATGCGCCTCTCGGCGGCGACAGCCAGAGCGCGAGCCTCCCAGAACTGCGCGGCAAACTCCTGCAGCCGGTTGAAGGGCTCGATGACCAGCTCGCTGATGGTGCCCGAGATGGCGAGAATGGTGCGCTGAGCCTGGTGCAGCCTGCGGCTGGGCAGCATCTTTGCATTCTCGACAACCTGATCGGCCTGGCTAGAGTACTGCTCCTTCGACCACTCATCGATGACGACCTGGATGCTCTCGTTGAGAAGCTTTCCCAGCTGAATCAGCTTGGCGCTGTCCTCTTGGGTCCGAGGAATGCGCTCCATGGTGGGCGAATCTGTCCGAGTCGTCGACTGAGCTATGTGCGTGTGCAGGTCAACAGACGACTACAAATTACACACTGGGTGAATTCAATTTATTAAAAAGCTCGCAATGTGTTGAAATACGTATGCTGATAACTTGACCACCCTCCAAGCACGGCAAACTCAAATGTGTGCGGATCGTCCGTCAGCTGACATTGGAACCCGAGTCAGCATTGCATCATGCGAGGAGAATCCTCCGCACTGCGCTTGGCAGCATCTGGTTATTGGCCTGAACGACAACGGTCCCTGTCTCGGATGAGGCTCCGGACCCGAGTACTCCAGGTCCATGCGTGCCGTCTTGCCTCAGAGGGGGCTTTACTTGGCCCCGTCGTGCAACATACATGCGCCTGCATCTCATCTCGACGCAGTGGATGCGTATGCGTGGCAAGTGGTGCAAAAATTGGCTTGATAGTCGTCGTCGTCGTGTTCTGCTCCATGTATTCACTAATGCGACGCCATTTTACAGTCATCTTGGGCGTGTACACTCCATCCAAGGCAGGTGTGTACATTCCCGAGGAGCTCAGGCTCATCTGACGGTTTGCAGGTTGTATTATTCAGCCGCAAACGACCGCCTGTTGGCCATTGAATGACGCATCCGGGTGTCCCATTGGTACTCGCATCGGACGCAAGACTACGACTGGGAAGCTTAATAAGTTGTGCAACAATCAATGAATTTAGAAAAGCCCTAGTGCTATTTTCTGCGTGCTGAATAGCCATCTCATTACGCGCCTGTATGAATTGGTTACTGTACATAATTCCCTTGCTTGTGAACGAAGCAACGCCTCACATCATGTCGTCTGCCGGTGTAGCCGGACATTAAGAGTCAATCCACGCTCTGCCAAAGACCTGAACACATGGCCGATCTCCACTGGGTTCACATTCTCCAAGATTACGGTGTAGCTGGTTGAAGATTTATTTTCCTCCTGTTGTGATTGTGGGGGCATAATGTAGGGCCTGGTCTCGGGAAGCGTCATTGGCAGAGCAATATTCTGCCAATCGGAGTGAGAACCGCAAGTGGAATGTGATGCCATGTCGTTGGCAGAAAAGAGGTCATCAGAGGTGCCATTATTGTCCATGGACAAGCAGGTTAGCGGCTCGCTGGCATCCCATTCTGCCATCAAAGGGTCCAGGGAGTGGCTGCAAGCTGTAGATCCAGGGTTCTCGCTCGGCGTGGAGCTGAACCAGTCATTTCCAAGGTTGGAAAGCTCCCCATCGTCAGAGCAGCTGTAGCCCAGCTGTTCATGCAATGAGGACTGGTCTTGCAGATGGTCACTGCAGGGAATGAGCTCATCCGTACCAAGGCAGTCGCCCGCGCTCGACTGCCCGTCGCGCCAGCGTCTGCATATCAACTCGTACCTTTTCGTTGATCCGTCCGTATTAGTGAAACGCGCCGAGCAGGCTAGAGGGTTCCAAACATGCAGCAAACACAACGTACCGGTTCTTCAGGTCGGTTGGCGAGCGTGATGGGAACTTTGTGGATGCAATCAGTCTCCAAGCCCGACCTAGCTCCAAAACGGCGCCCAGCAGCTCCTGGTCATGCTGGGGATTCCAGGGGCTCCGATCTATGTTCGGATCCAACGAGTGTTGCCAATGCTTCGAGCACTCTGGATGCAGGAGCTTCCGCGGTTAGCCAACTTCATCCAACATGCTCTGGGAAGCCCATCAACATACGATCTGCGTTGCGTGTGCCCACCTGCTCGGCCACTTGGTTCCACCTATCACCGCAGCAAGCATCAGTAATCTCGGGGACGCATGTATTGGCATTTAGCTAAAAGCCAGCGACAGCTTTGATCCTACCGGGCACCACACGTTTTCATCGCGTTGATCAATCGCTTATCCTCGTCGCTCGACCACGGGCCCTTGCGGTAGGTTTCCACCGTCTTGAACCACCTTTTTCGGCAGTCCTTGTTGGTCCGACCAGGCAGCTGCACTGATATGGCTGTCCAGTTGATTGATGACCCAGAGACTTCTGTGGAAACGGCATCCTTGGTTAGCATTCCTCCCGAGCAGATGTCGCGGATGTGTACTTTGCTGTACCTCGACCTCGCGTCGAAGAATGGCGTCCTCGCCCGCAAGCCATTTGCGATGACGCCGGGGGTTCATGGTCACGCCGGTAGCATGGACCCAGGTGGTAGACTCGCTGTTGTGCCTGTGGACTTGGGCAGGGGAAGAGAGTGAGCAAACATATGTAGAACCGAATACCTTGAGAGGCATCAACGCATGCGCCGCATCTGTCGATTCCTCTCCTCGCCGAGGTTGTAGGATCCACCACTTTTGTGCATCCTGCCAAGAGAGGGTATATTCGTTGGGTGCGAAATCCTGCTCAGCAGGCTGCGCTAGTGGGAGATCAGACGACTCGGGTCCCGTCTTGGCACGTTGGTGCGAGCCGGGCCGTGATGGACATCCATTGGCCACAGGGCTCTGAATGAGCTCTTGCGGTACGCTAACATGAGCCACTGCCCAAGGCCTCGTCATCAATCTCAGCCAACATGTAGGACATTGTTTAGGGGTCTTTGACCCCCTTGCAACCAGGGCCTGTCCCTGCCGCCCCGAGCCCTTTTTTGGACGCTCGCAATTTTATCCTTTCGCACGGTCGGGGTGACTCCATGACGAGGTTTTCGTTCAAGGAGGTGGAGCAGGAGCCTGTTCACGTTGCCAAGATAAGCTGTTTACACACAAACTCCACTTGAAATGAGGGAATTTCGTGGCTTTCGGCTCCATGTGTAATATGCAAAGGCCCAAGGCATGCTGAAACCCCTCACTTTTGCTGATTTCCCGGAGGTGTTGCGATACTGCAGACCCACACGACCTACAAGAAGACGGTAGTATCTCAGCCAAGGTAGTGGATGCCGGAAGTTGCCCCAGCCTTTTACCCTTAGCCTCATGCTAACTCTGGAGAGCCAGAATCCATGCCTGGTCTGATTAGGAAATGGTAAAATATTTGCAGGCTTTGAAACAGTCTCCATACGTCTACTTTGCCAAGTACATGCTTATCTTCAAGTTGAACGGTACGCACAGTCAATTATTGCTCGTGGATACCATCTTTGTGGACTTTGAGAAATACTGCATGATGCGTAAGCGGTAAGCGCTATGAGCACTGTGAAAAAAACCAAGCTCATGCGGTTGGCCTGCTGGGTTGACTTGGCAGACCAGCCGAAGGGGAGTGTTGAATTCTGCGGAGCGTATTCCGACCTGTCCAATGACCATTTCCAACACCAGCCGCTCGAGCAGCCCAGTCAGCCATCGTGGCATTGCCTGGCGCAGCATGCATCCAGATGTTCCTACCATTCCAGTCGGCCTGCGGTAAGCAAGGCTTGGCCCACATGCTACTCGGGATCAGCAGTGGGTATCTCCGTGAAATCGGCGTTGTGTTTGTCCAGAGAACGGTGTGACTTGGAAGTTGACTCCGTCTTTGTGATTAGTTATCTAGAGGCTCGCAGTACGCATGGCATATAAAGTGACCGAGGATAAGACCTTTGCTGTGTCTCTGCAAGATCAATTCCTCAATTCCAACAGACTTGCAGATTCAACACTTTGAGCGAATAACAACAAATATGCCTGCTCAATCAGATACGTTGCTTCTTCTATTTGGGTCGCAGACGCTCAGTTCCGGCCAAGAATCCTTCACACAGCTTCGAGAGACCTTACTGAGCCATCCATCCTGCCGATGGATCTCCAGCGTCATACATGAGCTCTCAGACCATTGGCCCAAGCTGGTGCAGGCTTTCCCCGAGCTTGAAATCGCCCGTGGTGCACAACACCTGCAGTCATTGAGGAACTGGCTTGAGACGGCGTCGTTTGGCGATGCACCCAAGCCTCTCCCAAATATTGTTCTGACTCCTCTCGTGGTTGCCGGGCACTTGGCGGAGTATATCCGATTCAAAGACGTATCACAGTCCGGCGATAGGGTGACCAAGGAAGGTAACAAAGAAACACTGGGTCTTTGTGTTGGTCTTCTCAGTGCCTTTGCTGTTGCAAGCTCGGCAGACGTTGCACAGCTGCATCAGTACGGTGCCGTGGCTGTTAGGCTAGCCATGATGGTGGGAGCTGTGGTTGATGCGCAAAGCTCGCTGGCTGGCCCAGACGAGGAGGCAGTTTCCATATCCGTTGCTTGGTCCTCGGCAGAAGCTGAAACTGCAGTTCGAGAGATTGTAGAGCAGTTTTCAGAGGTGAGGCCCATTCATTGTCACCAATATCAGATCCTAAAAGAAAGCTCTGGAGCAGGCATACATCTCGGTCTTCTTTGATGAGAAGAGAGTCACCATCACGACTAAAAGGGCAACTTCGTCAGCGCTAATCGAGAAACTACGAGCTGTCGACGCTGTCGCTTTTGAAATCTTGCTCCGCGGGCGGTTCCACAGTCCTTGTCACTCTGATGGCGTCGAAAGGTATCTGGGCTTTTGTCAAGCCGATGAGAAATTCCAGATGCCCGATGCGTCGCAGCTAGTTGTCCTCACGCGTTCAAACGCCAACGGCCATCACATTTGCAATGGAAAGCTTCATGAAATTGCTATGCGATCTATCCTCGTCTCCACCTGCAACTGGTACGATACCTTCTCGGCCACATTGTCGTCCACCTTGGTGAGCCCTCGCTCAAGGGCCGTATTGTTCGGAACCGAACGATGTGTTCCCCCCTCGCTTCTGCACAGGCTTGACCATCGCCTGGAACACTATGCAGACCTTGATAGTCTCAACCGAGGGCCAAGAATGCCTGGCCAGCTCCCGTCTACCAACGTGACCGCTGCTGATGACCGCATAGCGGTTATTGGCATGTCATGCCACGTTCCGGGTGCCAACAGCTTGGGCGAGTTCTGGGATCTTTTGTGCGAGGGAAAGTCGCAGCACACGCTTGTGCCCCCTGAGCGGTTTACGTTCCAAACGACGTGGAGAGACGCGGACCCCAACAGGAGGTGGTACGGGAACTTTATGAAGGACCATGATACCTTTGACCACAAGTTCTTCAAGAAGAGCCCGCGAGAGATGGCTTCGACCGACCCCCAACATCGCATCATGCAACAGGTCGCCTACCAAGCAGTAGAGCAATCAGGATACTTCAACTACATCTCCCAAGATGCCCAGAAGGCTGATGGACCCCGGGTAGGATGTTACGTGGGCGTTGGTCTCGTCGACTACGAACAAAACATTGGCTGCTACCCGGCCACTGCGTACTCGGCAACGGGCAACCTTCGGAGCTTTGCCGCAGGAAAGATCAGCCACTATTTTGGCTGGACCGGCCCCAGCCTGACCATCGACACGGCCTGTTCCTCATCCGCCGTGGCGATCCACCACGCCTGTCGGTCCATTCTCAGCGGAGAGTGCACCAGCGCGCTGGCAGGAGGCGTCAACATCATGACCAGCCCTCAGTGGTTCCAGAATCTGGCGGGCGCCTCGTTCCTGAGCACCACCGGTCCCTGCAAGCCCTTTGACGCCAAAGCAGATGGTTACTGTCGGGGTGAGGGTGCTGCTGCTGTCTTCCTCAAGAGGTACTCGGATGCCGTCGCCGATGGTGACCAGGTTCTTGGCGTCATTGCCGCCACCTCTGTGTACCAGAATCGCAACTGCACTGCTATTACTGTGCCTGATTCATCATCGCTGTCAGACATGTTCCGCAGTGTCACGTACCGGTCCGGCTTACAACCCAGCCATATCTCGGTTGTCGAGGCCCACGGCACCGGGACGCCTGTTGGCGATCCCGCAGAGTATGAGGGCATCCGCCGCGTTTTTGGCGGCTCAAAAAGGCCCAACACGCTGTCCCTGGGTTCGGTCAAGGGCCTGGTGGGCCACACAGAGTCGGCATCGGGCATCGTGTCCTTGGTCAAGGCACTTCTCATGATCTATCACGGCTTCGTCCCTCCGCAAGCCAGCTTTGACACAATCAACCCGGCCATCAAAGCTTCTCCCGAGGACAAGATACAGATTGACCAGAAGCTCAGGCCCTGGGATGTCGACTACAGAGCAATTCTCATCAACAACTATGGCGCGTCGGGCTCCAACGCCTCCATGGTAGTGACCCAACCGGCTCGCAACATTGACAAGGCTCCAGCTTGTGGTGGGCCGGCCAGCTTAACCACGCACAAGTACCCATTTCGAATAAGTGCTTTTGACGACCGAAGTCTGGCGGAATACTGTTCCAAACTTCTTGACTTTATCATATCTAAAAAGAGGCAATCCCAGACGCAAGAGCTTTCACTCGCAAACTTATCATTCCAAGTGGCACGACAATCAAACCGGTCTCTGCCTAGGTCTCTCATCTTTGAGTCTGATTCCATTGAGGATTTGGCGCAAAGGTTGGACACCAGAGCTTTCTCCGCGCTCTCAATTCCTCAGCCAAGGCCAGTGATTCTCTGTTTCGGAGGCCAAATTTCCACCTCTGTGGGACTCGACAAGCAAGTTTATGAAAGCGCTACTGTATTCCGAAGACATCTGGATGAGTGTGACAGGGCGTGCCGTCAAGACTGCATCCTCGAAGGGGGGATTTACCCCGAGATATTCCGGATAGAGCCGCTGGAGGACATTGTGAAACTGCAAGTCATCCTTTTTGCCAACCAGTACGCTTGCGCCAAGAGCTGGATAGACTGTGGCGTCTCTGTGGCGGCGGTTTGTGGACACAGCTTCGGTGAACTGACTGCCCTGTGTGTGTCAGGCATCGTATCCTTGACGGATGCATTGCGCATGATTGCTGCTCGCGCAAAGCTCATCGAGGAAGCGTGGGGGGAAGACAAAGGCGCCATGATGGCGGTTGAAGCCGACAGGGACGTGGTTCAGGAGCTGCTCACTGAAGCCAACCAGAGTGGTCCTGAAGAGGCCCAGCTCCCTGCATCCATTGCCTGCTATAACGGTCCGAGAAGCTTCACGATAGCCGGATCAACCGCGTCCATCGACAAGGTATCTGAAAGGCTCGCCAGCAATTCGGAATTCTCCTCCATCAGGTTCAAGAGGCTCAGTGTCACCAATGCCTTTCACTCTAGCCTTGTAGAGCCTCTGTTGTCTAGGCTCAAGAAGATTGGCCAGACTGTCTCTTTCGCAGACCCCGTTATTCCATTTGAACGTGCCACAGAGTTTGGCTCTCCTAGTAGACCGAAACCCGACTATCTCTCAGACCATCTCCGCCAGCCTGTGTGGTTCAACAATGCTGTGCAGCGTCTTAACCAGAGGTATCCCTCTGCCATCTGGCTTGAGGCTGGTTCCAGCTCGACCATCACTGTCATGGCGAGCCGTGCCTTGGCATCGCCTAGAGCATCGCACTTTCAAGCAATCAATATTACATCCAGCAACGGACCAAGTAACCTCTCTAATGCAACCATTTCACTATGGAAAGAAGGTCTGAATGTGTCGTATTGGCTTCATCATTATACACAAGTAAGCGCTTATGAGCCGCTGCTTCTACCGCCGTACCAATTTGAAAGGTTAAAGCATTGGATGGACCTCAAGGAACCGCCCAAAGCCTCCTCACAAACCATTGTTGAGTCCTCAATCCGTTCTGAGCTTCCACAGGGACTCTGGACTTTTGTGGAGTACCAGGACGAACTCAAGCGCTCTGTGAGTTTCAGAATCAACACTGAGGCCGAGGAGTTTAGGCGATATGTCTCCGGTCACAAGATTGCTCAAGCGGTTGAAATGTGTCCCAGCATACTTCAGATAGGTATCGTAGTCGATGCCATAACAAGCCTCTATCCCGGATTTTCGCATTCAAAGCTACAGCCAACATTGAAACACATGGTCAGTCATGCCCCCATGGCTATAAACCGCTCGAGGGTCGCCTGGCTGGAGGCAAAGGCGCAAGAACAGCAGCAATCAACGTGGGACTGGAAGATTGTCAGCAAGAGTGTCAACCAAGGCAAAGGCAGCGATACCCTTCACATTTCTGGACAGCTCGTATTGCTGTCGGAACTTGACTCTGATTTTCAGGACGAGTTTGCTCGGTTTGAGAGGCTGGTAGGGGTCAAGGGACCCCGCCATCTTCTCGACAGCCAGGTCGAAGTGGACGAGATCATCCAAGGCCGAAACATCTATCGCTCATTTGCCGAAATTGTGGAATACAGCAAAGAGTACCGAGGTGTGCAGAAGATTGTCGGAAAAGACCTGGAGTCGGCTGGTCGAGTCTTGTTGCCCTACGATACCAAGCGCTGGCTTAACGTAGGCCTAGCTGATTCGTTTTGCCAAGTCGCCGGCATTTTTGTCAACTGCATGACCGATAGGTCAGACAAGGAGATTTACATCTCGGACAGGATTGAGCGATGGATCCGGTCGCCTGGACTGACCCAGAACGCTTCCAGGCCGGATGCTTGGGACGTGTATGCATGCCACTCCCGCCCTTCGCAGAAGGAGTTTCTCAGCGACATTTTTGTCTTTGACTCGCGAAACGGTCAGCTGGCCGAGGCAATCCTGGGTGTTCGATATCAGCGCGTCTCTAAGCCCTCGCTGGTCAAGCTTCTTTTGGGACTATCATCGGCATCACCTGCTCCAATCCTGAATTCGAACGGAAATGATGCGACCACACTCTCCAACGGCGTGCCGAGGCTTGACGGGGCCGCAATTAAAGCATCGGTGCCGAACTCTCCTATTTTTGATAAGAAAATCAATACAGTAGCGAAAGGTGTCGTTGACAAGGTCAGGGGCATTATTTGCAACCTATCAGGACTGGAGGAAGAGGAGATCAAGGGAGATTCAGACCTGATTGAGCTAGGTATTGATTCGTTGATGGGCATGGAACTGGCGAGGGAAATCGAGACCGTCTTCAGCATTTCTTTGGATACTGCTGATCTTCTTGAAATCACAGACTTTCAAGGCTTGGTGAAGTGCATTCAAAACACAATGGGTGTGGCTGGTGCCCAAGTGGGTATTTTGCAAGAAATTGCAGAATCAGAAGTTGTCACTGGCAAGAGTTGTGTTGCCAACGGCCACGCGCAAGCTTTTCCATCCCCAAATGGCAAACCTGGAGAGCTTCGAATCAATGGAACCAGTGGTGTAAACGACATAAACGGCACCAATGGTGCAAATGGCAACGAAGGTACCGGAGCTCGCTACGATGACGTCCATTCAGCTAATGCACACGATGATGGTGCGATTGCTATGGAGCCCGTTGTTGCAGCCTTTAGAGAGACCAAGCTCATAACGGATGAGTTCATTGTCGAAAGCGGCTTGGCTGGCTACGTCGAAAATGTTCTGCCGCCATCCAACGAGCTCTGCGTTGTGTACATCTTGGATGCTTTCGAGCAACTCGGCTGCTCAATCCGCAGCGCATCTCCGGGACAAGTTTTACCCGCGGTCCAGCATCTTCCCCGACACACGCAGTACATCGAGTGTCTGCATGATATGCTCACCGATGCAGGCATCGTTGAAGTGAATGGCACGACGCTGATTCGAACATCTGTTCCTGCACCAAGCGGACCATCCCAAGCCCTTCTCGACGAGCTTGTTCAAAAGTCTCCGGCCCATGAAAGCGACCATCGACTGACCTCGCTTGCCGGCTTCGAGGTTGCGAATTGCCTCGTCGGAAAGGCGGACGGAGTGCAGCTGCTCTTTAGCTCCACAGAGGGAAGGGATCTGGCCAGCAGCATGTACGGCAGGTCCCCCATCAACACGACGTGGATCCAGCAAATGGTGTCCTTTCTCAAGACGGCCATCCCAAAAATTTCGACCAAGGGGTCTCCGGTCAAGATTCTCGAGCTGGGAGCCGGTACCGGCGGGACGACGGCCAAGATGGCAGCCCTCTTTGCGTCAATGGACGTTCCTATAGAGTACACTGTGACGGACATTTCATCGTCCCTCGTCGCTGGCGCACGCAAGAGATTCAAGCAATACCCTTTTATGAGGTTCCGCGTCCACGATATCGAGAAGCCGCCTACCGAAGACATGCTCCACAGTCAGCACCTCGTTATTGCTACCAACTGCGTCCACGCCACGCATAACTTGACAGACTCGACAAGAAACATCCACGACATCCTCCACCCGACCGGCTTCTTGTTAATGCTGGAGATGACGCAGACTTTGGCGTGGATCGACCTCATCTTTGGTCTCCTAGAGGGATGGTGGCTGTTCAACGACGGCAGACGTCATGCTTTGACTGATGCCTCTGATTGGGAAAGGACCCTGCATTCAGTGGGCTACGGACATGTTGACTGGACCGAGGGCCATCGTCCCGAAGCAAATATCCAGCGCCTCATCATCGCTTTCGCATCAGCAGAATCAAGGTATGTCGGGAAGCGACCCTCCCAGCACGGACAGAGTGCTGACATTGCACCGCGACAAGAGGCTATTGACTCCTATGTTCAAAAGTACGCGCGGGACTTTGACGTCTCGTCAGAGCACGAGGGTGCAAGGTTGAAGCAGTCGTTTGACAGGACCAAGTCGCCATCAGAGTTGTGCGTGGTCATTACAGGCGCAACAGGCAGTCTCGGGTGCCAACTTGTTGCATACTTTGCGCGGCTTGCTTCCACAAGAAGGGTCATTTGTCTGAACCGGCCCAAGAGCGTCGAGGGAGTGGCGCGGCAGCACCAGGCGCTAGAATCGAGAGGCATTTCACTCGACGCCAACGCATTATCAAAGCTGAGAGTCTTTCAAACAGACACCTCCAAACCCATGCTCGGCCTGGATGCCTTGGACTACGATGAGCTCATGGCAGATGCCACGCACATTGTCCACAACGCCTGGCCTATGAGCATCACTAGGCCGGTCGAGGTGTTTGAAGCCCAGTTTCGGGCAATGCGGAACCTGGTCAACCTCGCACGGGATATCGCCGCAAACAAAAGATGTCGCGGCCAGCCCCGACCAAATATCGCATTTCAATTCATCTCCTCGATCGCAACGGCGGGCTATTATTCCCGCTGGACCGGACAAGCGCGCGTTCCGGAGGAATCCATGGCTGTTGAAGCAGTGCTGCCTTGCGGGTACGGAGACGCAAAGCTTGTCTGTGAGAGGATGCTCGAAGAAACGCTGAACAAGCACCCATCCCTCTTCCGGGCGATGACGGTCCGGATAGGGCAAATTGCGGGTTGCACGTCAAGCGGCTACTGGAACCCTGTGGAGCATTTGGCCTTTTTGATCAAGTCGTGCCAGACAATCAATGCGCTACCTGCGCTGCGTGGAGTAAGTACATTACATCCCTTTTGGAGACTCTTTGCTGACCTAGTTGTTTAGGATTTATCGTGGTGCCCTGTGACAAGCGTGGCCGCTACGCTTGGGGAACTTTTGCTGGGAGAGCATGCAAGCAACGCCATTTACCATGTGGAGAACCCGACGCGCCAACCTTGGCCAGAGATGCTCCAGGTGCTTTCCGACGGCCTCATAATTCCATCGGAAAATCTCATCTCGTTTGGCGAGTGGGTAAAGCGGGTGAAAGAATATCCGGGCTCCGCTGAAACGGACAACCCTGCAGGCAAGATCATCGAGTTTCTGGAGGGGCACTTTGTGCGCATGTCCTGTGGAGATTTGGTGCTGGACACTACTAACACGAAATTACACTCCAGAACCCTTGCAACGGAGACGGCCGTCAGTTCTGCCTTGGTTCAAAAATACATTTGGGCTTGGCGAGAGATGGGGTTTCTAAAGTAGTCACCCGTCAAACGGAATATCTATTTACATCATCTTCATTGTTTCTCTATGTTGTTACAGTATTTATCAATGAATAGCCAAAAAATCACGTTCGGGGTCCTTGCGCATCGTATGCCGGCTTGCAGCCTACGCAATTCAACATCCTGCAACGTAGCTGCAACCTAGTGTTTGTCTACATTAAATTGTGTTATTGCAATGGCTGATTGATTGCATCATTGTCTCACATGGCACAATAACGCGCATAGGAACTTTCAGAAAATAACTTCCTTTTTAGTCTACATTGAATAATCCATGTTAGGCTATCGTGGGATTCTTGATGCAAGATACACATGCCTGGGTCATTCTTCTGCCCCAAAAGATGAGTAAGAGCGGTAGCGTACTTTACTCAACGCATCTTCTCAATTGCATCAATATACTGGTCTGATATTGTTAGCAAGATTACGGCTCCACGATTTGGCTAGACTTACTGGCAGCATCCCACCTCATGCCAACATACTGCAACAGGCTTTTCAGCTGTTGTAGCGGCATTTCAACGTCAAGGTTTTCGTATTTCCTGAGAATTTGGTGGTATACCATGGCCGCCTTGTATACGCAGTGAGATATAAAGACGGGAAGTGTCTCAATTCTGGGCAAGGACGTGCTGGAGATGACATGGGTTGCTCCATGAGCAATCTCGCTGACGGCGTATTTCAGCATGTTGAGCGATGTGATGGTACAATAGTCATTTCCCGGATTATCTATTTGGTATCCGACCACCAATATCTCAATCATTGCGCTGTCAAGTTGGATTAATTTTTACAGTTGGCAACAGTTAGGTGGCTGGGACACACCTGCGGCAGACAGCCATGGCACTGGAAGAGATGACATGGTTGGATGGACCTTCGTCATCAAAGGTGCCAAGGAATGAGGCCAGCGTCTTTATAATCTGTGCAGCCTCTGCCGCGTTAAAGTCATGATGCGATGTCTTTTCGTATATGTGGACCAGCACCTGATCCGCAAGGTGTGATGCTTGCAAGAGCTTGAGAAACGGGCCCAACCCTGCGCAGGCCACGTTATCCACAATTATCTAGTACACGCAGCCTTCAGAATGGCAAGCAAAGAATAAAGGAATTCGATTTCATGACCAACCTCGTTGTCTTTGGCTTCGTCCAAGGACAGCCTCAATGGAGGACCAGGTGATGTTTCACTCTCCAGGCTTGCAAATCTATGCCAGATGCGTCAACATAAGCCATTCAATATCACGGCACTGCTGCGTATTCTTGCATGCGCTACGCACCTATCGGTTACCAGAATGCCTTGCCATGTCCTCCGGGCCTCTTCCGCCCGGTGCCGAGTTTTGAACACGCCCTCCATGCGGTCGAGCGAGCCCGAGTTGGCTCCCAGCGCGATGGCTGCCCTGACGTTGGATCCCGAGGAGATGTAGGCAGCGGGATAGAGTGCGTGGCCCACCTCGAAAACGGTCAGCAACAGTCGGCTCTGCAGCATCTCGAGGCTGTTGTTGGCCGCTGCCTCCAGAGTGGCAACCGAGCCCTTGATCAGCGCGTAAAGGGACCGGGCCTGTGCGGGAACGCCCTCACCATCGACGGGCATGACGCAAACTAGGAACATGGCGAGGGTCAGTAGATTAAAGTCGGCCGGCAGCTGTGGGGCCGCCGGGACGGCGGACAGCAGGCGACCGTAGTAGTGCGTTTCGGAGACGACAGGGAGCCAAGAGTTGACCGTGGCAAAGTACGTGGCTGCCGCCTCTCGAAGCCGCAGACCATGGCCGACAACTGCGGCAACCTGTTCGCGCAGGATTTCGTCGATGCTGGCCTGGCAGACGCTGGGGCTTGCCTCTCCCAGGGGGTAGTTGCAGGCTTGATGCAACCTGTGTCCACAGTTAGCCAGGCCCGCTGCATCGGTTCACCACAGCCGCACCTCTTGCATAGCGAGCAGGCAGGCAGCACCTTGTCGCATTTACGCTTGTGCTTCTTGCAGCGTAGACAGGCAGGTTTTGTCATTTTGGACGTTGTTTGATGGGGAGGGCATTGAAGATGTGAATGCGGATGTGAACGCGGACGTAGGTGCGGGTGCAAGTGCGGGTGCGGGTGCGGAAATAGCTGCCTCCAGCTTCAAGAAGCGCCCTGTCCCCCGCCTCTCGTCCACGCCAAGACAGCCAGCACAGCCCTGCGGGAATCAGCCTCCAGCCGTGTGCTCCGCTACCCTGTGGGCGAAAGGGGTGGGGAGCAGACACACTGATAGACAAACACCTCAACCCCTGGTATCGAATAAGCTTAACTGCTAAGATTGCGGCTTCAATCGAGATTAGCCCTGCACGCGCGCCAAGTCCGCATTTGCCTCCGCACCTACCTCCGCACCTGCATTGTTAGCGCTGTGCCAAGGCGCCAGAGGACTCATCAGGCTGAGCATACGGACCAGCCACCCTACCCTGTTGTCATGACGCATTGCACGAGTAGGCTCATTTGTAAGTAGCATGATGAAATGGCAACGATGAAAACATCAAATAAACATGGCCAGGACGCCGCTCTATCCCTTTGAGCTTGTCTGTTTATTCATCTAAATCTTTAGTCAAAGCACACAAACCCGACATGACTACCATCAGAAACATTGCCATTGCAGGTGTACGTTTCCAAACAGATTTGCTCTCAGCGTTAAGCACAGGCCCATTAACCGTTCCCGCTTTTATAGGCATCGGGAGACTTGGGAGCTCCTGTTCTCGCCGCCCTCATCGAGTCCGGCCTCTTCAACATCACCGTCTTATCTCGTCACTCGTCCAAGGCAGAATTCCCTTCGTCTGTCAAGGTTGTCCGCGTTGACTATGAGTCTGTCCCTGAGCTTGTCGAGGCTGTCAAAGGCCAGGATGCAGTTGTTTCCACCTTGACGACTGGCGCCATGGACACGCAGCTGTCCTTGATCCAAGCCAGCATCACGGCGGGCGTCAAGAGATTCATCCCGTCCGAGTTCAGCGGCAACATTGGCAATCCCAAGTCGGCTGCTCTGCCCGTGTACCAGCCCAAGATTGCTGTGCACAACCACCTCAAGGAGCAGGCCAAGGCCCATCCCGGATTCACATACACCCTGATCCGCAACGGTGTCTTCCTGGACTGGGGCCTGGCCTACGGTTTTCATCTTGCCTTTGCCTCGCCAACCCCACCATTCTACGACGGCGGCCACCGCCCCTTTAGCACCTCCACCTTGGCAACGGTCGGCAAAGCCGTGGTGGGCGTGCTGAAGAAGCCCAACGAGACGCAAAATCGCGTCGTATACGTCCACGACCTCGTCGTCACTCAGCGAAAGGTGCTTGAGCTGGCCCAGAAGATCTTGCCCGATAGAAAGTGGGACCCTGTTACGGTCAGCACAGCTGACCTGGAGGCCCAGTCGGCTCAAAAGTACGCCCGGGGCATCATTGACATGGAGTCATCCATGGGCTACCTGGCTCGCGCCGTTTTTGCCGAGGGTTATGGAGGAGAATTTGACCAGGTGGACAATGACATCCTAGGTGTTCCCCTCAAAGACGAGGCCTACCTCGAGGAACAAGTGCGGGCTGCAGTGACAAAAGCCTTGCCGCAATAGCTGCATATGATAATTTAAATAGAGCTATTCAATGGATCATTCAGCGTAGAACAACAGTACATGCCTGAATTGGTGTGCAACAGCGAACTCATCACCGAGGCCTGCCGGAAACATGACGATGACCATAACTTAACAAAATAGTCCGAAACATGCAGTAGATTCTATCAACTCTGTTACAAGAATGCCGTCAACCTCTAGTTGTCAATCCAAATTGAAAACCATCTGTCTGTCAAGTTTTAGCCACATCTACTTGTACGCAGGCTCTTTCAGCACGGTGAACTTCTTGCACGCCAATTTCTTACTCTTCTCCGATATCGTGCTGGTTTCTGACTGGGCCATGGTGATACTGGAGCATTAAGCCCTTTACGCTTGGTGGCTGCGCAACTTCTGCCAAAGAGACCCCACCACACGTAAGCATTATGCATTCTGCAATCATTCGCCCGAATGTTTTAATCCGCACATTATGGGTTTCAGGGCGCCAAGGAAATTCACTACAGGTTGTACAGCCTTGCTGCACTTATTCCTGGGCACGCCATGCGGAGGATGAGGCCTTTACTTAGACTGTAGGCCCCACTAAGAATCAGCTCGGCTGCATAAGCACCTCCGTTGTTATCACTCTCCCGGCACGACAAGAATCTGCCTTTAGCCCGGACCCGTTTACGATTTCAGCCCGTCCCTTGGCGCTGATGTGAGACCCCTAAACTGGCCCGGCAACACGCTCATTCGTTATGGTGAGCCACCACGTTGGTCGCACATGCAATGCTGGCTTCTGGTCAGCGTCTAGCCTTCAAGCTGGGACCAATACAAAAAGCACGGAGGCCCGTTTGATCAACTTTCCAGTATGCCCCCTTCATCCCATCTTAGTTTACCGAGGACTTTGACCGAAATAAATCACAGCAATGGCGGCGACTCTCCAAATTGCGCGTCCCCTTGGCCATTTGTGAGTATAAAGCTAGCACAGATCAGGTTCCTTTCGCTAACTTGATGCAAGTGAGCGCTTGATGGAGGCTGTCTACTTCACAAATCAGTATTGTGGAACCGCCCTCTCGTGCAGGTATATGCTGCCAAAGGATCTGGCAGACGGTTCCTCTCTTCACAAGGTCCAGCAGTGCTTCAGACGCGCTGTGGCACAAACCATTCAGCAGCATCCCCTCCTCCAAGTAGGGTTGACGGGAGAGGCGACAAAGGATCCATCCTTTGTGAAGCTCGACAGTATTAACCTGGATGATGTCATTCAGTGGCGCGCTGTAAGCTCGACTGACTACTCAGCTATGGCTCAACAAATTTTGGAAAAAGAGTTAGAGATGAAATTTATCAATGTCGCAACTCGACCAGGATATAGAATGGTCATCCTGGTACCGGAGAGCTCTGCATTTCTCGATGTCCTACTGATCTTTAAACATACAATGTTTGATGGAACAAGCAGTAAAATATTCCACCGTGCTATCCTTGACTCTCTCAATAATCCAAGCCAGGACGCATCCCAACTGTGGCTTACCAATAACTCTATCCTCGTCTTACAACCCAGGGAAACAAAGTACCTGCCGCCTACCGAATCTATTGCCCGCTATCCCTTTACCTTTAACTTCATCATTGTCCAAATATGGACACAGCTCAAGTCTCTTATCTGGCCAAAAAGGCCCACAGCCACCCAGCAATATTGGGGCTCGCTTAAACCTGGAGAGGGCAAGGCTGAGCGCCACAATATTCGCATGGACACAGAACAAACCAACAAGCTCATTCAAGCATGCCGAGCGCGCGGCTGTACTATGACCGGACTCCTTCACGGCATTATTTTCGCATCACTACTCTGGAGTACGCTGGAGGTAACCGAAACGCACTCATTCATCTCTGTCACTGCCATGGATATGCGCCGCTTCATGCCGTCGAGGCTGATTACCATGCCCGAGTCTGCCATGGATCCTGGAAAGCTCATCTCCAACATCGTCTCGGTGACGGAGCACCATTTTGATGAGAGCACGGTGGAAACGCTCAAAAAGCTGATCAAACCACCAACGAAAGGCCAAGGAACAATTCATCTCGAGGAAATCGTTTGGACAGTGGCAAAGTCTACGCGGGCTGACTTGGAAAGAAGGCTCGAGATGGGCCTGATGAATGATCCCATGGGTCTCTTGGGGTTCGTGGGCGACTGGCGGGTGGAGCGGCAAAAGGCCGAGTCGAGGCCTCGGCGAGAGACTTGGCAGGTCACCAACCTCGGCGTCCTCGATGGGGCGGCAGCTCCTCTGACCAGCGGCTCGGAGGCAAACACGTGGCGGATAGAGCACGCGGCCTTCTCACTAAGTGCCGAGGCCGCGCGTGCCCTCTTTAGCTTTGCGGCAATAACGGCAAAGAACGGCGAGCTGTGTCTCGAAGTGACTTGGCAGTCACACTTGGGCAAACATATTGATGACATTGGTGCTCGGCTTTACAAAGACGTTCAGGAATGGCTTGGATATACGGCGAGTGGGCATTGGGCAGATATTGAAGGAGGACAAACGTCTTTGTTTCCTTCCCCGTCTGATGCCGTCATGTGAACAGTGAAGACCGATGGCGTTGCTGAATTTGATAGCCACGAGACTGAAATATAACCACTTTTTTGAGAGCATCAATCTACCCTATGATTACTTTCTTTGATATTTTACGTTTAATATCAAAGGCCCAGTATTTATAACCCGCTTATAGTTGAATAATATGTGAAGGGCTGGTCCTGGGTTTGTTTAACCTGAAGGGTGCTCTGTATTAGTCTATCTAAAGCTAGAGAGGAAAGGAAAGAAAGGTGATTAGAAGAAATGTATTCTCCTGATTATATATGTGTTATGACCCTAACCTCTAATCCGCAGTCATCCTACGGTGTTTGGTACCATAGGATGACTGTTTTGTGCAAGATGATTGGTTGGAAAAAGGGCGCACGGGCCACAGGGGATCCACAATACCATAGGATGACTGTTTCCCATAGGATGACCGGTCTTGGACCAATGAGAGAAAAAGAGGAAGAAAGAGAGAGAAAAAGAAAGAAAGAAAGAAA
>VTGD01000229.1:0-32443 GCA_013406985.1 Calonectria crousiana | reverse complement strand
AGCTCCAACTACAGAGACCACAGCAAGTTCAGTCACATTACAAGTTGATAACCCTTGTGCAATATTCCAACGATACAAAGAGGCACGAGAGGCTTGGTTCAATACATTGCCTCGAGGGTCATATAAGACTAACCAGCAATATCGGAAAGCTATGGGACTACCTCTACGTTATAGCAAGGCAGAGTATGACTGGTGTCTTGACTATAAGCAAATGGGGCGTCAATATAGGATAGGAAATAAGAGTCGAGACTGGACTAAAGAAGAGATGATGAGTTATCTTGATTGGGATAAATCGGAGAATGAACGGGTTGAACAGAATGTAGGGATAGAGATGGCAAAGCAGCCTTTCTCAAGGCGGCGAGGGATGCAAGATATATGGGATGCTGCTGAGAGAGATAGTATATTACAAAGGGACTTACACAAAGAGAAAGATGTTCTTAATTGATATAGATATTATTGGCTTCCTTGCCAAATCCACTAAATATATCTATTTCGATCAATAGAATTCTGCATACTGATTAGCTGCACATACGGTAATTCATTTTCACTCTTCAAATTATATTAATTAATGCTGTTGCTGTAGATAAATGACAGATATCTCTTCTGAATGCATCTTCATGTGATGTGACCTTGTTTGCACAGCCGGCTGTGCGCGCAAGTCATGTGACCTTATTCGCACAGCCGGCTATACACGTATGGGTCGCCTTACCCGGGGGTTGACTGACTAAGCCGGCGAGCCGGGGTCAGGCCCCGCCCCTCTCCAAAGGAGAGGGGCGGGCCTAATGAGCCCAGTGAACTTGCGAGCGCTGCTGCTTACTCACGCCACCGGGTAAACCCTAAGCCAATACCACTCAAATATTCACCTAAGGGCATAATAGAGGCCTGGAAACGCATTATTTATGCCAACAACAAGCAGGATTTGAGGCTCGATGGAGGGAGATGATTTTGATATACAGACCACAGCAAAATCAAGCAAGGAGAAAAACAGCCCAACATTGTTTTGTGGGTCAAGAAGACTCAGTCTGATTGTATTCGCTTTGCTCCATTTGACACTGTCCTCTTACGTGACGATGTCGAAGGTGAAGCCGAGGAGTATCGTGCTGCTGTTATTGAGTGCTTTGAAGGAGGGGTCTGGGTTTGCGAAGTGCTTTTCAACCAAGATTCTATTTCTTCACGCTACAGGGACATAAAAAACGCAATGATGGTCTCAAGTTGAGCGCATTCAAGCCCGTAGAGAGTCCTGCTAGGGATGGATATAGAGGCATATGGTTCGACTTTCGAGGGATTTCTAATATCGCCGGGAAGGCTAGCGGTTTGGGTGACTGGTTGTGGTCGCCTTCTTGGTGGAAGGAGGGCGTAGATGTTCCCTCTGAACTTAGAACAGAGGATACATGTGCAACAGAAGGATCTCGGTATCAGGTGGTCGGTGAAGCACCTCAAGGTATCATTGATGAAGTTCATCTTGTGATGAAGAAGGCAAATTGGGAGCGAGTACAAGACGATTGAGTTTGTGTACAGACATAAATCTTTGCTATATAACACCGAATTTTTACATCATCCAAATCGCCAGTATTTTTAGTTGCGAGTTTACCAGCGGGTTATTCTGAATTAAGCGCTCTTTGTGACCCCATTGAAATAATAGTGACGCAGGGAAGTCATCCCGATAATTTGGCGACTCCATTGGCAGAGAATCATAACAAAATCCCACGTCATGATAAGACTATTCATAATTGAACGCTCCTTCTGACCTGTAGAGAGGTATGGGGTAGATACTCGAAAGCCCCGTCTAAGAGGAAGTGTATGCCACCTTTGACCAGGAAAGAAAATGACGCTTAGAAAGAAAGCGAGGCAAAGTCCCTGGAACTTCTGCTTTGAATAATCTGCATTTCCGTCCTACCCTCAAAACCCGTGAGGCATCTCAAATCATGACCAGATTTCTGCACATGGCCCCCAACCCGCAGAGATGAGGAGGCCAAAAATTCATCGGAGATGGTCCAACAATCACTAATTAATACCCGTTCATCCACTCCCCGATTAGACCACGGTGCTTATGCAACCATTAATACTAATAAATACTCGCATTGTTTTCTTATTGCTACGGAACGCAGAGTCTATCGAGGTTGTCGATGTTGCCATTTTCTCTCAGCCGATAGAAATTTCCGATGCTCTCAATCTTGCCAAACCTGTCAATCAGATTCGCCTTATTGGACCTGCCATCACCGGCTACCCTAAGCGGACAGTATGACCTCTTCGAATCACATTTCACTGGCGAAACTGATGCTGTGATAATCCTTAAAACTGTTAAGGAGTGTTGGTTTGCACTTAGATGCGTATCCCGCTCGCCTTTCGCTGGCAGATTTCTCTCGGCCATCCGATAATGGAATTGGCCCCTAGGATGTTTAGACTCATCCACTCACGAAGGTTTGGTTGCCGGGTATTTGCTACCCAGATCCACAAATCTATCATTCATTCTCCATTGTTCTCCTCGCTCAACGCCACTGTTCCCACCACCCTCCTGCCCATCCAAATAACCTCAACGGTGTTCGGAATTACAGTTGATAAATGCTACTATAGTCCAGTGTATGCCCCCCAATATTTAATGGATACAATAATCTATGAACCCAAAAGTCCTGTTCTCCTCCTACTCGCCCCTCCTGGATTCTTGTCTGCACGGAATGGCGTTGGTTGGGGTGCCACTCTATGCCTGCGTGGGCTAAAGGCGGATACCAGAAGCCCATTCCATCATCGGATAGCTGAGTGAAGGCCAATCGGATCAGAATGAAAGTCAAGGATGATATGGTAGTTTCAGAACAGTATGGGTCTCATTTATTATTTATTTCATGGCGCACATAGGGAATATAAGGTCAATCAGAATAGTATGCCTTTGTATAGCTATGATACCTGTGATTTCAATCACTACGCGTTCACTGGTTCACCGAAAGCGACCATTGCGAGCTAACATGGTGGGGTTTCCAAGCGCACAAGCATAAATATAGCTTAAATTAAAATACTTGTTTATGATCGGAGCCGGCCACATAGTCGTAATCTGTCTCCATGTTGTCCCCAACATCCGAATCCCAGATCTCATCCTCTGATAACAAGCGTATACCATCATCTGAAGGCAACGCTCCGGCATCATTCAGAATCAGGGGGATAAGATCCCCATCCCCTTCTTCGTCATCTTCTTCACCCACATGATCACTGGGATCGCCTTGATACACCCTGAGATATCCATCCGCATCTTCTCTTGGAAAGGACTGTCTCAAAAGCAGTTGCTGAACACTTTCCCTGCCACATGGAAGCCCTTCTTCATCCAGTCTGCGTGCCAGCCGCCGAAGCCAGCGATACTTTGACTGCTTTGCCAGCGACGGATCTGCCTTGCTGGCACTCTTCCAAATATACATCAAATCTGGGTATCTAGAGAGTTGGTCTAAGATCGAGCGCTCCCGAAAATAGTCAATTCTTTCGAAAACTTGCTTGGATAGCTCACTCGAAAGATTCAAAGGTTGAGTTATTGCTGAGTCCTTGCTGAGCGACAGAGGAGGCAGCAGAATGCACTGTAATCCAGATTGGAGGGCCACAGCGGCGTCAATGTTGCAGCAATCTAATGCCATTAGCAGATCTATCTTTTCTGGTCGAAAACCAAGACGCATCAGCATAGGAAACGTTATTTTCCAATGCTGTCCCGGAATCCTAGCAAGCCAGCCAAAGATCCCAATCTTGTATCCAGTCAACTTCATCCTTTTCACTTCGATTAGATAACGAATAATGTTTTCCGAGCCCGCCGCAGCAGCAGCATGGAGAGCTGTAGTAAGCCGGAAGGAAAGTGGTGCACCTTTCTCAATGAGAAGCTTGGCAACCTCGAATCGTCCTGCGCAAATCGCAGCCTCCAATGGCTGTCTTACGGGGTCGGAGCCACGTTTGTAGCGAATTGGAGCCCTGCAATTGAGGAGGTACAAGACAATTTCGACATGCCCCTTCTCGGCTGCTAAAGCCAGCGGTGACATGTATACGTCGATAAAGTCGCGTGAGACCGGGGACCATACTGTTCGTTGGATTTCCGCCTTGATCTCTCCTCCAGTTGCCCTGGCATGTGCAATCATCATCACGGCTTCTTTTGGTGTCTTTATCTTGGAACAAATCGCAATGATGCTCAGTGTTGGATTTCCGGGAATGAGCTCACAGACCGGTTGATGGTAAGGCTGAGGTCGACCAAGGTCAAAGGGCTCAAACTTCCTGATGTCATCGCCACCAAACTCCTTGCGGCAAGTGTGGCAATCTGTGCGCCTCCATTTCCGCCAGCACTCTGTGCAAACCGCATGACCTGCATCTCAGCGAACCTTGTATCAGCTATGTCTTCTTAATAGGAAGTGGATTTCTTACCGCAGGCGAGAAAGAGCAGCGCATACTCGCCACTACATATCAAGGGACACATCTTCCATTGATATTGCTTGATCATAGGTTCGGTTGCGCAGTCGCTGCAGTATAGCTTCAGGAAGTTAGATGCAGGTAACCCAAAATGGTGGTCTGCGTACCAAACCCTCTGTTTGAAAGCGCGAAGGGGGTTGATTCTCATCCTCTAAGACTTTGAGACATGATATGCAATAGGTGCAGGGCGTTGTAGGATCAATGATGGCGGCCATTATCAAGACTCATTGATGAGCTTCAGGTTTGAGGGACAGGTTGGTGGTTAATATAATTACCCCTGCTGAGCCTGGAGAGTCAACCAACAGCAGAGGGTCCCGCTTCATCCCGGCCACATTCCCGCTCATGAGCAATCGAGCTCTTCCCTCTGGAGGAAGGCACTTTAGACCAGGTCAGGCCGGAGGCTAGTCACCTCCCCCATCCTTTTGCCCCTGACAAATAAAATACAAATGCCTCGCTGCTGTACAGGGCAACCCCCTTGTCATAAATAGATTGGCCCTAGATACACAATAGCTAATCATTTAACTCATGATGATAAATTCGGTTAGTAATGAGACTTTGCAATGTTTATAGGGCAAGATAATACACTTTATTGCAACAAATAATATAATCAAAGTAGCACAGGATCCGCCTCCTCTTGTCCGTTACCTCGGTCAAGAACCGGCAATCACTCAAATCCAAAAGGAGAACGACCCCTCTAAAAACATTGACCAGGGATTCTAACTCTCAAATGAGACACTCAGCACACGCGGTTGATATGACATGATTTTGAGCCGCGCAAAACTCCATGCAGGAGCCTAAATCAGCATGCCATGACAGCAATTTGGCAAGGGTCTGTGCAAGCTGGAGGTTTGTGGCATTGAGTTGGGCCCTCCATGTATGGCGATCAGTGGCCGGCGCGAGCCTTCACACAAGGCAGGGGACCCATGCTTGTGTCGCAAGGGTATTGTGCAATCCGATTCGATTGAAAATTTTAGCACATTTGTAATATCCATGTCTCTATACCTCACATGAGCGCGTCGGCAAACCTCGCTGATAATGTGATTTGAGGGGCATCATGTTCCATTTCCATAGTACTCCTTTTCTTCAATTATTTCCACCCAAACAGGTCAAGTGATGGGCGGCGATGACACGTCACCAGACCAGCTACAAATCCCTGGTAGAAAATAATACAGACCCCGGAGGAAAAAAGGGGTGATACGATGCGTGCGGAGAAGCTAGGTACTCCCAAGATGAATTGCGCAAGCCAAGACTCAGGTGACCGCATAACCGTGGTGCTTCCATCGGGGCCAATCACGATGCTCTGGGCCTATAATTGTCTGATCACTAACCGAAACTTCACGTCGTGTTTTTGCGCTCTTTGGCTGGTGCTTGCGGGGTTTCTTTCCGGTGATGTCAAATTGGCGGCTCAACGAGAAGATGTTATAATTAATGGTTTTGTTTTGAGTCGAGCGATTAGTTTTTGTATTTATCTTGGTGACCTCTTTGACTATACTTTGGTAAAGCTGGGTGATGGCTACTCATGGGATGAAGACTTACCTTCCTGTACGATATTCTGATCATTGCTATTATCGCACTCCTCGCCCCTCTAATAAAAACAGGTCATTGCATATTTTGTGCTGTGAATTTGAGGGAACTGCAGCAGAAAATGCTGTCGATGCTAAAATGACCTGTGGTACAGGTTGAGCGTTAGATCTAGTCTTGCCTGAACATACTTCTGTTTCAGTTGAGGTGATATCGGTGTGTCCATCGCCAAGTACCGGATCGCTTGGACCTTGGTTGTTTTAATTTTTCTGCCTCCTGACACTGTTAGACGTGTGTCCGGGCTATGGAACCACTCTCGTCCTAGAACAGCCCATCTCGCCAAAAGAAGAAAAAAAGAAATATCTCAGCTGCCATGCTCCGCAAGTGGGTATCACTTCTCAAGGCTGTTGCACTGCTTGGATCGGTCACATCGAGCTGTAGAATAGAGAGTTGAAAGAGCCTTAATTTCTATGAATAAAGGAGCGGTCAATAGGGGCTTTTATAGCTTGTTGAAGCTCGCTTCCGAGGTGGCGCTGCGCTAATCATTCAGCCACCTCACCAGCCTCAACATTAACAAAAATCACAACCAATATGCATTCTATAGTTTTTCAAGTCCAACTGTTCCTTCACAGATCTGCTCGCTTGAGGTGGCCCAGGCCAAGATGTCATGATTATATTTTTAGGTGATAGTATTTCACTCACAAACTCGTCCTTTCTTAAAACTACATCAAGGATAGCTTCTATACGATCAATTTATCCATTTTATTGCCAGAACCGATCTTTTGTCGTCTCCGTCGTGAAGCTAAAATTTCTCGAGCTTTCTCAAATACCCTATACGGTCGAACGCGAGTTGGGCGTGTGTCCATTCTTCCCGCCGACATATCGTCTCTTCATAAACTACATCCTTATTATACGTTCTTCGCTCAGGACAAAATCAGAATATAGCGTCCTCTTTACCATGAAGTCTTGTTTGTGGGCCTGTTGTTATGATTATATTCCCGCAGACCATAAAACATTGAAACAACTTGAAACTAACATAGTCCAAGATCTCACTACCAGGTGGTTGGTGGAGTGAAAACAAGGGAAGCGGCTTAGCGTATCTGGGAAGTGTCTGTCTGTCCGTCGAGACAAAGGCTTTGGCTTTCAAGTTTTCTTTAAGTTGACGAACCGTTCGACTTACTTTCAAGTATCAATCGTCGAATTTTGATGGCTGTAGCCAATACACTTTTGGGGGTCCACGCCTTTATAGTAATCTTGCATTCATATATTTTAACGCACCAATAGCCAATTGATTCTTTTGAATAAGAGATATTCTTCTGTGGATCATTTAATTGATGCATTCCTTTCACAACTCACTTCCATCTTCTCATTTGCTTACCAAACTACTATCGAACTAGCATACAGATGTTGATAACCTCGACCGGTATCCGGTTTCAAGGTCTCGTAGCTGCAGCAGTCATGAGAGTAATCCAGTTAATGGTGGCTGTGAAGGAAGGCATCGTTTTCTGCATAAAAGAATTGATAGTTTGGAACCTGATAGAGGTAGGGCCATTGGAAAAGGAGCCGGACGTCGCGGGCACTCAGAAAAAAGTCCTCCGCATGGTGGGACATTTACGTGCTACTGAAAAAGCCTCGCGACGCCAGTGCGCTATAAGTGACCCCTGAGAAAAAAGTCCTTCAGCAGTGTGGGACATCTGTGTGCTACTGAAAAAAGCCGCGCTCGGTTAGTGCGCTCGCTATAAGTGACCCCTGGGGGAAAAGTCCTACAATAGCGTGGAACATTATAGTGATCTAGAATTGAATCATACCCGGAAGTTGTCCTTTGATCGAAATAATGTGGCATAAGGAAAAGATAAATAGCCGAAAATCTACCTTAAAGCTGCTTCCCCATGCGCAAATCCATTATTTCAATAGGAAGCAATGTAAGAAAATATCAAGATTAGGCACATTAAAGTAGGTTCGAGATATTCCGTAGCAGGTGTCACAAATAACTAGCATAATTTCATATTAGCATATTAAATGGTTTGAATATATGGGGAGTGATGTCTTGGTCCAGACCTGTCGGCCATTTTGACACATTCATTGACAGCGACTTTCGGCCAACAATAACATTTTGGTACCCTCTTGATGCAATCCCAGGCGTTACACTGCTCACTGCTACTTGGGCTTTCAAATACAAGCGTGATGAGCACGGCGATGTGAAACGCCGCAAAGATCGTATTCGTGCGCGTGGCTTTCAGCAGGTTGAAGGTGTTGACTTCTTCCAAACCACTGCTTCGACTGTGATTTCTACCACTTGGCGCGTCCTCATTGCTCTTGTTGTGCAGTTTGGCTACACACCTCGTCAGCTTGACGTCGTTGCTGCCTTTCTCCACGGCATACTCAAAGAAACTCTTTACATGAAGCAGTTCTCTATGCTTTCTGATTTCATGAGTGACTCCCGCTTCAAGGATCTTGCTACTAAGCTAGGCTGGATTCCCGAAAAGATCATGCAGCTGAACCAGCCTCTCTACGGCCTCAAGCAATCTGCTAATGCTTGGGAGAACCGCCTTTCTGATGAACTAGCCTCACTGGGCTTCAAGAAGCTCATCAGTGGCCGCTCTGTTCACTTTAACCCTTCCAATGGGGTTATTATTGCCGCTCATATTGACGACTTGCTCTTCTTCTCCTCTCCTGAAGTCGACATTACCGGAATTATTGCTGATCTCAATACAAAGTTCCCGGCTTCTGACTGCGGTTTTCCTACTCACTTTCTCAATGTAGCTATTGTGGAGCTCGAAGATGGCATCGACCTCTCTCAACAAAGCTTTGTCGAAGACATCGTTCGTGACCTCGGCCTTGGCAGCGCTTTTGGAGCCGCTATGCCTATGGTCCCAAGCCACAAGCAACTTGTCATGGTTCCTTCTTCAGCTCTACCTGATCCTTTTGTTCAAGCACCCTACCGCATGATGGTTGGAAAGCTAAATTATCTCGTTACGCAGACCCGACCTGACATTGCCTTCGCGACAGCCTTCTGAGCACGATCCCTTTCCCGGTCGACCGACGAGCAGCTCAAGTCTGCAACCCGAGTTCTGCGTTACCTCAAGGACCGCCCCGACCTAGGCCTTGCGTACCGACACCAGACTGAAATTACACATCGAAACCCCTTTAACCTCTTTGCTTACTGCGATGCCGGCTTCGTCGGTGACTTGACTAGTGCCAAGTCGACTGGAGGTCAGGTTATCTTCATGTGCGGAAATCCTGTTTCCTGGCACAGCGGCCTCTACAAGCGTGTGTGCAAATCCACTCAGGAAGCCGAGTATTATAGCATCTCCAAATGTGTAGAGAAAGTCCTCTGGATTCGCAACCTTCTTGGAGAACTGGGGCATGTTATAGATGCTCCTATTACAATCTATGATGATAACGAAGCTGCTATTAAGCTCGCTCAAGATGGAGTCTACCCGTACCAAATACATCGCTGTCGATTACCACCACATTCGCGACCAAGTCAAGGCCCGCACTATTGAAATCTGTCACATCAACACCAAGGATATGGCTGCCGATGGCCTTACCAAGCCTCTCGCCAAGGAAGGCCACAACCGCTTCCTTGAACTTCTCAAAATGGAACGCATTCCGCTTCCTCACGCTCACAAGTAATCTCTCGCAACCCGGCTCAACTGGAGGAGCCCAAATCCGGTGTAAAAGTTTAACTCTTTGAGAACGATGTTTTCTTCTTTTCTTTTCTTTTCTTTTCTTTTCCTTCTGTTCTTTCCGCCCTCAACCCCAAGTCCCTCAGTTCCTTCTGGACACTCGGGACAGCAGTTTTCGCCTGCCGCGGCGTCCGCCGAATGTGATAATTGATGGGTTATCGTGCGAGAGGGAGTGTGAAGGGTGGTCCTCATCACGTGACAGTACGTGAGGAGAATAACAAAGGAAGCCATCAGAGCTTCCTCACAATTCGATGAGTTACACAGTTGATCAATTAATCCTAATACGAACTTATTTTGGCCCAATATGCACTCTTTGTCCGAATAGGGCAGTTGCTTTCACTCCTTTGTCGAGTACCAAGATGTGTTGAGACAACACATTCCAGTCTTGTATGTCGAAAGCAGAGGTGGTTGGGTTGTGGATATATGGTTCCCTGTCTAATCAGAAGGGCACACGCCCCAGTCTCCCTTAGAATCTTAGACCTTCAATTAATCTTGTATTGGTAAGGAGACGACAGAGTGGGGCGCAGCCAGCAAAAGCCCGGCTTGCATGTAGATAAGTGTGATCCAACGAGTGGCCTAGAAGCACTCGTCAAGTTGAAGTCTTATAATACAGTTGAACCTACCTCCAATAACCCTGGTGCATCCTCTAGCCTTACTAGTGCCCCCCAGTAGGGACTAGCCGTTACAGTATTCACATTTCAACAAGATGTATCCCATGCTTTTCTCTAACTTTTCAAGCCATTGCCAATATAACGATATTTAGGGACAAGAAAAGGGCAAATAGTGCCACTTTCTCATGGACTTGATGTCCAGTCGACATATTGATGTCGATGGCCGCATTGAACGTGTGTTTATTACAAAATCCTTCCGGGATTTCACCATGAATAGGTGAGGGGCTTTGTGTTAGCAGCGATATAATTGCGGAAGAGTAAACAGTCACCTAATACGATTACTGAAATGATCGATGAATATCACCTTATATGAGCCAGAGGAAGTATGAAAATACGGAGTCCTTGGCAATCATATTGACTGTGTCCCGTTGGCACCAGAACTCACCCCGATCTTATATTTTGATGGTATTCTCCGCCACAAAAGTACTACGGGTGTTTCATAACAGAGAGAACATAGATTCAAGGCGCCATGGTTCTATTGGTTATTAACAAACAATGCAATTAAGGGCGGCTACGGAAGGGGTAATGTTTCTTGTTGGTGTGGGTATTACCGGAAAAGCCAGCTGACATCAGTCCACTGAATGTGCGCTATAAATGGCACCTGGGGAAAAGTCCTCTAGAAGGGTGGGATATTTTTGTGCTACTGAAAAAAGTCGCAGATTTTGTGCGGAGCTGAGAAGCGCACGGATACAGGAAGTGAATAGCCTCAATGTATATGCCTTTGGCCGGATGTTAGGATCCTATTGCATGGTATATATTTGGATCGTGGCATGTGTATGAAATTAGAATTCTTGTTTGTAACAATACATAAAAAAACACAATTGCCACAAAACCCCGTTGAACCTTGCCCTTTAGGTCTAATTTTCACCATTATCAATGCTGCCTTGCTCAACTCCCTTTCTGTCCTTGTTGCCCCTCTTCCAAATCCCCGAGGCCGAGACCAGTGTCGTGTTCGATATAGGTGCTGGCCCGTAAAGGGTATTCAAAAGGTTCTCTGGAGCGTATGTTCCACTCGGGGTTTTCGATGGTGTATCGGAGTCTGGTCCAAATCGCGCAGAGTTTGACCGTTCTTTCATTCTGCGGAACTGATTCATCCGTCAGGCAGACCCATTTCCCAGCATCTGGGCGTGGTATCAAAGCCACTCGGGCTTTATTTTTATCCCGAGTAAGATTGACGTGGAGGAGGGTTCCGAACACTGTGTCGAGCTGCCGGGCCTTCTTCTTCACCTAGGAGAGGATGTCCGCCTCGGCTAAACCACTGAAACGCGAGCGTTGGACATTGCGAAAGTAGATATTCCGGATACTCATACTTTCTCCCTCCTCTAGCTCACACAAAAACTCTCCATCATTGGATGTAGTAGGGTTGTCCACAGAAGCGCTAATTAACGACGGGATGAGCAGGTCTTCTCCAACGTCTTCGAACACAAATGTAACATGCTCGATATCCGGAAGTGAATATAAACAAAGGTATGGGGTTTCTTCTGGACCAAAAGTGTGTTTATAGGCCAACCAAGGACCACATGGACTTGGGATATCCATGGAGGCAATCTGAAAGGCCGATTCAACCGTGACTATTCTGCGAAGTGGGTATCGCTTCCCAGACTGCAGCAGCTCCACCTCATCCAAACTGTCAACAGATTCTTCTGAGGAGATGAAACACGGTAATCTAAAGTCTGTCACGGCGACAAAATCCGTGTCGGGGCAAATTCGGATTTCAGAATTTTTTTGGGGCGAGGATGTGCTGACTGCATCATATGTACACCCAAGGATCCAAGGTTTAAAAATCTTGAGGTTGTAGTAGGCAGCATGCCACGCAGGTAGGTCGAAAATGATATCGAAAGTCGGCGTGAGGGGGTCATCGCACCATTCCAAATCATCCGCGATAATGCTCGGTCTGTGGAGAGCTGCAACCGCAGCCATACTAACAATCATAAACCGCAGCTCGTAGGACAGCCGTTTGATTTGGTCCTTGAACATTGGGGATAATATCGAATCTTCCATGCTGCTGTGGTCCTTTGCTGTCGTTGAGACCTTCAGAACATGACAGTTTGGTGAGGTCAGGCAAGTGAAATCGCGGGGAAACGATAAGAGTCAGGGGCAAGGTGAAGTTTTGTTGTTGGGTTCACTTAAACTGCCTCACTTGTCGCCAGCTGACAGGGCTGGTTTGACTTGAGAGAACAGTCTTCATGTAAGGACAGAAAGTCTCACTGTTTGATCTTCAAACGACGAATCACGAAATGTTGTGCCCCAATTCGGCTTGGGGTACACTGCCTGCCAGCTGCCCCCAACCAAAATATCGATTCACATCCTGCAATCCCCTCCAGGGCCCTCTTAGTGACTGTCTTTTTTTGCTTCCTTCACGAAATTCATCTGCTGAGCTCCACCCTCTACCAGATCGTCACACTGAGCTCCCCCTATTTTGCCCAAAATACTGCTAATGGCATCCAAAATAAAGAAACGAAAGATTGCCCGACGCTCTAAGCAAGCTGCAAGATCAGTAATTTCTCAGCATTCCCGCTCCGGTCGAGCTCTTGGGCCATCATTCGGTATAGAACTGGAATTCGGATGCAAAGAACCTGTTCTAGATACGGACGTACCGCAGTCTGAACTCGAGTGTATACTTTGCGATGATCTCTATCGCCGCCTAGCAGAAGCGCTTTCTCGGAACGGCTTGCCAGCTGCACACCGTTTAGTGCGTTTGTGGGAGGATTATATAAGTGGTGGTCTGGAATCGACTCTCCCACCGAAAGATGAAGTGCATCGTTTACGGCGAGATGACGTTCGAGTGATTGGCGAAAAGACTGATGACGACGTGTATTCATATTTTGCGTTTCGCTATGAATCGGATTGTTACCCGGATGTGAATGGTATTCTGCCCGTCGAAATGAATACTGCGGTGTTGCACTCAGCAGAGTGGTTCGAATATTTTCCCCAGGTAAAAAAAGCAATTACAACAATCCTCCAGGAGACTGATGGGTGGATCCACCTCAACAGCTCCTATGGGTTGCATATCCACGTCAGCGAGCCAGGCGGCTTACAGCTTCTGATAGCGAAACGTGTCATAACCATATTTTGGCTACTTGAAAGCTCTGTCTTTGATATTCTACTTCCGGATCGTCTTAAAAGTCGCCAGGGCGGGCGCCGGCTTGGAGATGATCGAGTTTAGGGAACCAAAAGTTACGACGGACCATTTGAACAGCAAGATATCAAATCCAACATCCCAAAGTCAATCCGGGATAGGATGCAAAATGAGGTGAACCTCATCTGGACCGCAACTGGCCTTAGGGAATTGGGTCACGGTCTCAAAGGCGCTGCATCCGGCGCACGACGCTGCCTGTCACTGGATGTGCTTGAAGATTCTTGTTTGCGACCGTTGACCCCCTATACCACTGCTGAAATGTTGCAACTGACTCCTCTAAGTCAAAATTACACACTTGAATGCCGTTATTTCCCTTCAAGCTTTCGTGCGGGCCACTTGGAGTCGTGTCTTCGCATTGTCCTCGGGCTTTTTTCGGTCGCCTATTTTTCAGAACGGAAATTCAAGGCAGTCCTGCGCGAAATGGGGGAGAAATCATCGGTGCCTGGCCGTTCAATTGAATCCGTGAGGGATATATTCAACACTGTTGATAGGTATCTTCCATCCAAGACTCCGAAGATAGCTTTCGACTTTCCGTACTGGGAACAACGATTGAGCGTGATTAATACCGGAGACAACCCTGACTTAGACGGCAACGGGGTGTGGGTCAGAACGGACTGATCTATACCAAATCAGTGGTTGACGTTGTATTGGCCGAACAAATTTCGATGTTGAAGTTGAAGATGAATGAACTGTGTTTGAAGGAGAACTGTGAGAAATTGGGAAAGCCGGTTTGAGAGGACACGAATACGATCTCACTCTCAAGCCATATCGCAGTCAGGTAACAAGGCAATGGACCTGAGTTGTTGCACTGTATCTCATTATGCGAGGCATGTTATGGTTTATAACCAAAAATTTGGTAGATATAGATCCGCCTTTTCGGCAAAAATCTCATTATAATCACTTTTGCGAATTCTTCATGGATCTCCTTACGTGACCACGTTACTCTTTTGAAGCTGATCCCAACTGACCCGTTGTGGACCCATTGGCCTACTGTTTTCAGTCCTCATTGATCCGAAGCAAAATTATCATGGGATAGTCCTTACTGGGGGGCCCCTGTGTTCCAACAGCTCGCTGAAACCGTTGCCCCTCACCCCGACACATGCTGCTTTCACGAGTGAACGAAAACCCTTTCACCAGCGCAAAACATCATGCTACCAGTGATATTTCCCAACCACAGCCCGGCGCTAAGTCTTCAGCTGGTTACTGTCAACGTGAGCAGATCTATATAGGGAAAGCAGGAGAAGTTTGTCACGCTGACCGATAGACGCGTGCTGGCAGCTGTGAACAGAATATTGCACCAGTCTATAGACTTTGTATTTAATACATGTTGTTGATATTTTACTGAACGATCGAAATTAGGTTCAATAGCACCGTCGTTTCGTGTTCCAACAGTCAACGTCATGACTGGCTCGCAAACCATCGTTGGGCCAGCGAACGTATCGAAGATCTTGATGAGTCGCATCAATGCTCTCGACTAAAACTTCACTTTCAACCTGAATAACCATACTGCGCTTATTGGTGTGCGCAATCTTGTTGGGGTTGATGGTGGCGGGAGGAGAGCCGATCTGAACAGTATGTGGAGTCTGGCTAAGGTCCTTGGCAAACCTGTTGCCGGCATTTTGACTCAAAGGTTGGGTATCCTGAGATTCTGTTTGCGACATGAGCTGATTGTGATATGGATATGCACCTTTGTTCATTTCCCTCGCCCCGTGAATCTCGGTTGAATCGCCTTGGTTGGCACTTGATTTTGAATGCCTGTATGAGTTACTTGTCCTTACTCCAACAGGGCGGCCCAGCCAAAATTCAGTCCTGAACATGGGCCGAATAATAAGAGCTTGTGTAACGACGATGGCTACGAGATCTTCGCGGCAAGACCAAATAGCTGCTGTGGCACCATTTTTATCCTCACCGCTTTGTCAAAACCTTGATTTGTCTTGGATAAAAACGGATTGGAATATGAAGAACCTACCACAAGCACCATGATGACTCGGAGGATGGCGGCAATCATGACGAAAAAGCCTGATCCGAATAGAAAAAGCAGCGCCACTCTTTTCCAGAGGCTGATTTTCAACGGGATGATTGCTGGGGCTGGGATGGCCATGATGCAAAGATCAGTCATTATGTTCATAGCCAGAGGTATCGCCATGTTGAGCATAGATTGAGGTCTACAATGAGCTATGTAGGGAATAAATTGTTAATCTTGTCATTCATACTTTTGTGTATGGCAAATTTGACAGAGCACTCACGTCCTTGGTCGGGATACACTACCCACATGCGGCGGTAGGGACGGCAGGCGCAGAATAGTATCAGGTTGATTGTGATAAATGTGAGGCCCACAACCAACATCATTGGCTTGATGAATTTTTGTACCCAGAGACTTCTTACTATACGCTGATAGAGAAAGAGCATGTTGAGCTTCAAAGACCAAATAAACATGTTGTATGTCGCCACTCCGACGCAAAACCACTGTGTTCCCTGCATATATGATTGCGCTTCTGCCTCTGTTAAGACACTGCGCTCTTGTACGGTGAGCGAGTGAATATCTCCAAGTATGCCTACCATGTGCGCTGCGACGGTCATGACTGTGTAGACTGCCTGTAGGTGCACTGGGTTAGAATCCCAATATGACAAACACGTGAAAGCGCGGCACTAAAATACTTACCCACGATAAAAGAATGATGTAATCATCGGGTTCAAACCTTCGAAAGCCTACGATTCTCCATCGGCAAAATACTCTTGTAAATATAATGATGGACCCAAAGCTATATAGACACCATGTCTCGACCAGGGACGAAGTGGTTCCCATGGCTTTGAATGCTAAACCCTCCAAGATAGTCGAGTTGAGGGGTTGGATTGATACTCTATTTGAACGGATTAAAGACGGACTCTATTGAAAGGTGCGTGCCTGCGCCTCAAAGGAGAGCTTGAAATGGAATGGGTTGTCCAGTATGCTGTCACTGGATTCATGGGCAATAGATATAGGCGATAGGATACGGCAACGTTTGGCGATTGGTTAGCCAAGTCATGGTAGCTGAACTGGAGGATACAGCAAGGACGATAATGGACATAAAGTCGCGGTTGGATGGGACTTTTAGAAAAGATAATAAACAGCCTATTACGGCCGTGTCTCATTGCTACAAAAATAAGTTGATGTGGGTAGGTCCCGGGGGTTTGATATGAACCAGCTAAGGTCACAACAAGGGTTTAGCAGCTGCTAGGGTCTTGGGTGATGAATTCATTGATTATGTTAAACTAGCTATGTCTTTCGGTACGGAAGATCTTCAAGCAACGGATTTCCCGGCCCAAAAATTAGAACCGGTATCCCTGTCCCTCGTCTTTTAATTGGTAGATTAAGTATTACCCGATTAGTAAGCCAAGCTACACCTGCCGTTAGTTCGGATTAACCCTCTCCATTTGTGAAGGGCTGGTCCTGGGTTTGTTCAACCTGAAGGGTGCTCTGTATTAGTCTATCTAAAGCTAGAGAGGAGAGAAGGAAAGGGAGCCAGAAGGGCTGCCCTTCTGGCTTTATATCTAGGCTTCCACGACCTTGATGGGCTCTAGCTACCCTAGTAGCTGGAGAAGGGTTTTACTCTCAGCTAACCTTGATGGATACGGCACAGCCGTATCCCCACTTCAGGCTTCAGCCTGTGACACCATTGCCCCCAACAGGTTCTAATCTCCTTGGTATTGATTTAGTAAATACATATTTATTTATTCTACTTGGACGCTTCCTATTCGCTCTCTCATACTTAGAAATGCAAGTACAAAATTATTTTTTTTGTATTATTTGAATGTATCCTACTTGCAGCCATGTATAGTATATGTGTTTGCTTAGTTTATGTACAATAATATTACTGCTCCGGTTATTAATTAGATCTTCTTAAGAGGATCTTGGGACTTCAGCACAAGTATATTTGACGTAGCTATATAAAAAGTCCAAAGTCCAATTTATTTAGATTAATAATCATATCTTAGATAGCCAGATATAAATTATTACTGTTATGGCCCATGTCAGAACGTTGGCGGTCAAACTCGGCAGAATCGTGGGACCCACTTACCCTAAACCATGATCACCGCTCCACCAACCTGATCAGTAGTGATCTCAACTGCGATCACCGTGATCAAGCGATCACCGCGACGTGATCACCCCGATCACCATGGATAGACTAGAAGTATATAGACGGATCAAGTCGCACCGTAAGGAACGGTCTTGATCAGCTTTCAACACAACTTGGTTACATCAATAACCGATTGACACATTACCAGACGTAACACCTCCTTGTGAACAAGCGACTTATTGCTTAGTGCTACCATACGCGCTCTGATCCTTCTGCCAACATAAACCCTACCTTCTGATTGGTTTATCCCTTGGGAAATCGGCCAGAACGTTACAATTACTATATAGTACATCCAACCACCATCAATAGCTATACGCAAAGTAAGAACCATGACTTTACGCACGAATCTCCAGGCTCTGACTTTCGTCATCCGAACCTTTCCCTAATCCGGCTGCATATTGAGGGAGTATTTGCTTCATTACTACCCTCATTGCCATAGTTTTGCCGTACTTTTTGAACATTTTCATGAGTTTTGTAGTGAACTCAGACTTGGCTGCTGCCCAGATATCTGAGTCAGAGCCGTTTGGATGGACGGATAATGTCGTGGGGGGCGTTTCTAGCGAAGCCAAGTCAGCAACACGGAGAAGTTTGACAGAACATTGCTGTACCTGGAGAACATACTACATGTTTTTCAACAGTGTACACTTGAGCGTGAGTAAGACCCACGGTTATGTCTTGAGCTTCTTTAAGGAACGCTTCTCGTAACAGCGTTACTTGCTGCAAAATCTCATTGCGAGATTCCTCCGGGAATAAATACGTCGTTTGTGGACGGGTCCTGTTCGTAGAACCTGAGAACTTGGGCGCGTGGTACATTGCTCTGGCGCAATCGACAAGGTGATCGAGATCAACCTCCATGTTCTGCACACTAGGCGACGGCCCTCTGCATATTCATCAGTCAAGAGAATACCAGAAGAGCATTTGGCCATGGCAACATACAAATCACAAGTGGCACCTCCGGGGACATAGGTAACACATTCCTTGGGATAGATAGACTCCATAAGGCAGCAGGTGATTGGCGTCCAGTCCAACGGGTTGCCCGCTTTGGCACCCTCAAGTTGGGCTAAGTCGCGATCAACAGAAGAACGAAGGCGCTCCATGCACAACATCATAAAGGGGGTTTAATGAGGGAAATTTAAAGAAGAAAGTTGCAGAAATATGTGGGATGTGGAGGAAGTAAGAGCAGCAAAATCGTGGCCAGCTGCCCCACAAACAAACAGACAAGCACACCGCTATTGGCCAAAGCGGTTTCAACTGGGTCCGCGCGCAATTCGTGACTAAATCAAGGAGATACTTTGGAACCGCCAAATATGGTTGCATCAATTACAAATACGTGATACAGGCCAGTTTCAATATAGATCTTTTAGCCGCGAGAAGTCTTCATATTCAGTGGCGATTCCGGTGATGAAGATCAAGCACACAAATATCAGCGCGCTCCGTCTCGGAAAGCTCTTTACATTTTGGGTTCGGTCGTGTTCAGGCATCAAATTCAGACTATGCTAACAAGTTCTAACCACCACATCCCTTCGCGAGACAGAATAGGTGTATCGATTAAGTTATTTATTCTTTTAGCCAGGGCGATAAGATTTTGACGTCCAACCCTATTGTTTAAATGTAATTGTATGCCACCTTTATGGCCTGATTCCTGGATCACCTGGTTGAGCCTACAGCTTGTTTTTTTATGCAGAGGTAAATGACATCGCTCCAACCTCTCCGTCGCACTTGCCTCGATCTTGATCCTTGACCTTCCACTCCGCCGCAGGGTCTAGCCACCACAGAATGTGGGACATTAATCACTGGCTAGTCGCCGTCCCATCGACAGCGCCACTCGGCCAACGCGATAAACACTCCTTTAAACCATCATACACGCCCTCTCCACCTCCAGAAGGCGATGCCGCTGCAGCTTCCGAGATGGAAACCCCGAATAAACGGAGCTTTAGCTCCAAAAGCCTCAGGTCGACAGGTCTGACACCGGGCTCTACATCCCCAACCAACAGCTTCACCACCCCCTCTCGCACACCCTCGTCTCGCCACAAGCTCTCTGCTCTTCGCCGAGGTGATGAAGGAATAATAAAACGCCAGCTAAGCAGCCCCAGCACTCCCCTGCTTCCCGAAGTCATTAAGAAAGCCTTGCTCAAGATCCAGAGCCTTGAGCGATGCAGAGGGGTTTTGTCTCCATCATCCAGTCCGACTGATTTCGAACCGCTTCTACAAGAGTTTGACCTTGACAATACTGTCTTCTCCAACGTACCTGGCCAGGGTAGCCAGCTTAGCTCGGATGATGTGCACGAGATTTGGTTGGATGCCCAGCGGTGCTTTGAGATGGACCACGATGAGCCTGTTTGGAACGCCGAAGTTCACAACCCTCTCCTCAAGAAAGTATTTCGGAAACCCACTATGCCCAAAGATACCTTGAGTCTAGTAGACTTCAGCCTTTGGTAAGTTTCAGCTCTGTCCTCTGTTTGAGCTATGACCTGACGAGCTATAGCACTACGGCAGCTTTGATAAAAGAGTATTTGCCTATATCAGCCCCCAACCATTGCATAGACTTCGTTATTTACATCGACCCTAGAGGTGAGCCGCAATATGCCGCCTCAATTGACTCGCTGCAAGATCATCTTCCCGAGATGAGTATTAATCAATCTTCATACAATGTACTGCGATAATACCCCATCACGCTCAGTATCGAGACCAAGAGGTCTGGCAATGACTTTGATGGTGCGATCTTGTAAATAGTCACCTGGCAAGCTGCACAATGGAAGATGCTTAGGGCGCTGCTTCACAGAGCCGCCCTCCGTCGTCGTGAATTGGACCTACCTGGTTCTAACCAAGGCGGTATTCCTTCCCAAGAAGAGATCAGACTCATGAACGAGTCGCTGAAAGAACTGGGCGCGCTACCTGGTATCATAATCCAAGGCCATGACTGGTACTATGTAGCTATATCACCAGAGTTCATAGACCCCGATGGTTGACCCTCATTGAAGATAGTAGGCATATTTCTTCTTCCCCCCGGGCAGATGCTTCTATTTTGCCTCCCATTCTAACTCTTCCCTAGATCCTATGGCTTCACCAACCCATCGGCCGCACAAGCTCTACCCTGGGTATTCACCAAATTGCTGCATTTCTGGAGTACCTAAGCGATTGGTCAACCAACTGCTATTGGACTTGGTTCAAGACCTATGTCTTGGATTGAAGGGGGTATACATATAGTTCTTTTAATATTATAAAACGCGATGCTAGCCGAATAGTCCTGGTCAATTCAGGTAAAGGCCAACAGAGTGTAATCCCAGAGCCAAGCACTAAATCGCAAGCAATGATTCAAACAAAATCATTGATTGTGTCGAGGAATACTGCATGCTATAATACTTTGTCACTAAACTAGATATATATCGCTAAATTGGGGGTTTGAGACAGCTTCTCCGCCCATGATACCGTCAACAAGCCTCACCAATGAGTTGATATGGACTCCCATTCTGGCGGCGAAGAGCAAAGGGAGCTCAAGTTCCTTTAATTAATGCAATTGTTAGGGGGTGGTCCCTGTCGTTGTTCACTGAATAGCAGCCGTGAATTGTTTTTATCTGTACTCTCCGTTCCAAAGCAAGCAGGGCAGGCCTCTTTGTCAGACGCTACTCTAGAGACAAGAACAATAATAAGACTAAACAATAGACATATCTAGGCTTACTATGTCGGTGTTTTTGTTTGAAGCCATCTTTGACCCTTATCGCAGCTACGCTGCGCCTGCTTGGTGTTTACTTTTCACGTTATAAGTACGACTGAGAATTCATTATTTATAATGAGTTCCATTATCTTCGAAATGTATCAGCGCGTGTGCAATCAATGAAAATGTAACTAGACTCCTTCTTCGCATCTAGCATCTATGGTTAGACATAAAAGTGATAAAGCCGATGATGAGTCAGCTAGCCGAGCTCGGGGGTGGCCGCGGGTTTGTATCAACGCTCTTACTATAACTATTACTGTCGTACTTCATCTTACGCAGCCTCAAATAACTAAGCCCAAGGGTTAGTCAGTGGAAGTGCACGCAACGAAGTTGGTGAGGTGATCCTGACAACTCCCACATGATGTAACGGCCCTCATACCAAAATATGTAAGGATGATACATGCATTGATCATGGAAGAGGGGAGAGAAAAGATTATAGATGAGAAGGATACGCCGATAGCTATAAATAAACAATAAATAGGGACTCAAGATATGTATTAGGAAAAACCAATTAGTGGTTGCAAGGGCAGCCAGGCCCGAAAGAAATAATCTCACCGTAACATGCGTCGCTGGCTGGAATGCTACGGTCTGAGATTTGCCTTCTTCCTGTTCAATGCCACCAGCCTGCTTGAGGCGGTTCCACAAGGCCCGCCGTACCAGGACACCGTTATTCTGTGCACATGTAGATACGGAAGTTCAATTTAGTAAGCCTTAATTATACAAATAAAATATCTAAACAAGTGTGCTTTTTGTACTTGTGTGCCTTGGACCAGTTGGTCCTACGCTTAGGTGCGACTTGCAAGCTTGAGCCCTAACCACGAGTAAGCACGTTGTGCTTTGTCATAGTGGTCAGTGCGCTTAATACCGTGACAGTTTCATTTGATATGTACGCCTAGCATTAGTGAGAATGGAAAAGAAGGCAGCTGGAAAATAAACTCATATGTCCCTACGCACCTTTTTCTCAACCATGCATCAATGAAATCACATAGCATTATCATTACTGTTTTTCTTTTTTGGTAAACTCAATCAATGACCCACTCGCTTCGTAGATACTCGTCATGAGTTCAGTCAAGAGAGAAACTGCTCATAATGAGGTAGGGCACACGGGAAGTAGGACGAACTACGAGAGTATTTATGACATGGAGAGAACAAGAATTCATATTATTTTGCTTTCATGATTCCCGTTATCATTGGACAATAATCATTAAGCCGGCTCTGCACAAAACTTCTGAGTGTACACCCTATATCGCTGGAGTGAAATGTGGCACATTCTCACGACGTAGATATTGGGGGAGTCATCAAACACATGATTCAGTGCAACAATCCGCTCGGGCAAAAGGCAGCCTAGTGCCCACAGCTGTTCACCGGTGGCGAAATCAAATCCCCCCACTTCGTTCGTCGTGTTGACGTTTTTCTCGTGCTACATCGACCTCAACCATAATTACGCGTGCACCCCACCGCGCCGCCGTGCCACTCCACCACTTTACCTTTCTTTCCACACATCGCATGTTGAACAATTTTCTGAACAGAGTCAAAATCCTCTTTCATACATTTGCTCAGTTTAGACTGCGCCTCACCGTGGCAGTGGGGGTCTTGGTGTCCTTGGCTTTGTTCAACTCCATCGCAACAGCGCCACTTGTGCTCCTTCAGGACTCATGGACCGGACCATCTGTCAAAAGCCGCTCAACATCGATCCATCTGGCGAAGCTTCTAGGCTATGGGGGTGTCGCAGTGAGTGCCCAAATGTCCATCCCTCTCCTGTCAAAAACCTGAAACTGGCCTGGTGGGTTCACCTTGGACACGACTCGGAGCCCAAACACATCACCAAGATACTGCCCGCATACTGCGAGAAATTGGAGTTGATAGCGCCGTTGCATTGCGAATTCAACAATCTCATCTGGTCTCTGATGCGCTCGCGCGCAGATATGAAAAAGGTGGGATACAAGGTCAAGTTGCCGGGCATTGACAAGGCCATGGATGTTACTTGCGAAAATGATTGGCGGAATGCAACGACTCGTTTCTTCGACAAAATTGGAAAGGACCAAAGCCTGAGTTGCAAGTCTCCTCCCCCAGTCATGATCCTTTGTACAAGCGAGCAGTATTCAAAGTACGAGAAATCGGGCTGGGTTGATGCTGTTGCTCTTGAATACGCCGCCGCTCACCCGAAACTCAACATGGTCTCTCAAGGTCAAGGTAAGCCGCTAAGTCCTAGCATATTGCTCGACGTCTCCTCGAGCTGACGAGATATCAGAAAATATCGGTTGCTCTGCCATGATGATCGACGTGATGAACTGCGACAACACCGATATCCCCATTGGCCCTCAGATACAATATGACGATGACGTCGAGGAAATGTGGATCGATCGCACTGGCCTGGGAAATGATGCCCAAATTTGGCTCGACGCGTGTAAATTCTACATGCATGATATCGCCGACCACAAATCAGGGCCCTTGCTACCGGGGATGAAGCTTGCCCCTCACGGACATCAGATGTTGGACTGCTACAAAGCTCTTTCTATATGTTCATCGGACATTTATAATGGGGTTTTCAATTGCAGCACGCCTGGAGTTGGGAAAACTCTCGAGCATTATACGGTCGCTGCAACAGTCGCACTTGCGCACATGAACAGTGACCATGTCCGTGCCCACCCCGACATGCATCGATCTGGCGACCGGCCCTGCAAGATGGGAAATATCTTTGGCATCGAATGCTTTTGCGTTACGGGAAGTCTCACGCGCAAGATTTGCGAGAGAATTGCTCGGCGGCCCCAACTGGTCATTGCTCCCGCTGGGATCATACCCCAATGGACCGCAATGCGAGGTTCATATCTCGCTGACACAGTGGTCCTCCGGAACGGCCATGAAATATCAGATCGACCACTGCTACTGTTCGCAATGGTCGAACAGAGGCGAGTTTCTGCTGCTAGCATTAGTGGCCGCAATCTGGATCTGGATCTGGATGCTGGACACTTTGTGGAGACATTGTCCTTCAGTGGCGAACTGGACCGGCATTCACAATGGAAAAAGTCGCGTCTGAGAAGCTCCAATCAACCCCCGTATACGTGGACGCTAGAGGAGGCCTTGGAGATGAAAGGGAGACTGGAAGTACGGATATCCTCGTCAAATGTGCTGCAAGGAACCGCAATTGGTCGCGAGCGCTTGATGTTGGCCTGCAGCATCAACTCCATATCCGCTGGTGCTTTAGACAAATTGTTCGCGACCAGACATGCTGTCCCACAAGAATCACTCAACAAGGGTCGAGAAATTACAATTACAGGATGCTTTCTTCCATCCACCATTGTCTACGATGAGTTTATCGAGGCGAAAGGAAAAGAGACCAATCTGGTCAAGGCCCTTCGGCGCCTGTGTCGCTCAGACCAGAATGATAGGTCCGCGAGGCCTCATGTTTCTCTTTTGAGCGGAACCCCTATGCCCCGTGGACCAAGGGACCTTGAAGGCGTTTTCCAATTAGTCTCCTCCGCTCCTGACCGGGACATTATCCTCCGCAAAGCCTCTACGGCCTATCAGAGGGCCTTTGAGAGCATTGGCATGGACGTGTCTGTCAGCAGCACCACAGCAGCAAGATCGGAAAATTCTGACAGTCAGGACATCATCAGTTGGAAAGAGGCGGCGAGAGATGCATTCGCGGGCTGCATGTTCTATAGGTGGTTCGGGATGGAATTTTTAGGAGGCAAGGTTCCGGACCCACGAAAAGGCTTGCAGTATCAGCAACCATCCTTTTGTCCAGTCGAAAACATCCACAAGGATGCATTGGATCGTCAGAAAGAAGAGCTCAAGAATTTCATTCAACTTTCCAAACTCCACGATTCCCAGCCACGCAACTTGAATAAGTTGTTCAAAGCTTCAGAGTTCCAGCGCTTGCTTCGCACGTCTGTCATCCCTGGACTGACTGCTCTTAAATCTGCAGATTGGATCAGCGCGCATTCTGACATCAATAAAGCCAGGATCATAATCAAGAAAAACATTTCCTGTCTAGAATCCGGTCAGCTAAACTTACTAGAGGAGATTGTGACTCAACCAGTGGTCGACAGCGCCTCCGCACATGGTCTCATTCTCACTATCTATCCCATTAGCGTTTGCGCTGCTTCCGAATGGCTCAAAAATCGTTTGGACCCTGAAGGATTCGAGGTATTTGAGGTTTCGGCGAAAGAGATGAAGCCTCAGGAAAGGGTCGATTGGATAACAAGTATCCAACGTAGGGTTGAAGAACGACCCAGCTGCCGTATTGTCATCATCTCCACATACCAGCTCATGTCTACCGGTTTCGACGGGCTTCAGCTCGTAGCAAGCTATTTGGTGAAGTTGGGTGAGCCATTCACCACAAAATACCACAAGCAAGCTGAGGGAAGACTACATCGCGTGGGACAACCCCATACGGTCAAGGTTTATAGTGTGCATGGTGCCACCGGGTCTCTGGATTATGAACTGTATCATAAGAACCGGAAGGCCCTCCATCTTCTCGGCGAAACCGGAGTAATCGGGAGTTACGTGGAAAATTACTCGCATGACATGTTGGATGGAGTCGATATTCTGTAGGGGCGTGTTTGTGCATTTTTGGAATGATCCCAAACGAATGATTTTACGCTTAGCTTTGACATTATTGAATTGAAATTGGGGTATGAATCCGGAGCTGAAAACTTTGATGATGTTTTTAAGAGTTTTGTTGTCCCAAGCATTCCTACTACAGCGGCAATAGGGCCGTGTTGTAGACGAGTATTTGAAGGAATTTTAAGACATGACTGTTTCTTGGCCAAGATGTATTCTTTTTTCTTTTCTTTTACCTATACATAGTTTTAATCATCCAGCGAGGTTAACGGCCAATACAACAAGTGAGGTATTTTTTCACCTTGCTGGTTTGTTCGCAAAAGGAGAAAATGAACACAACCACACGAAAAGCCCAACTTGGGTACCCAAGGAAATTTAGGGTAGAGAGCCACAACTCAGTAAGTATCAGTAAATTCTTTGAACAACAAGCGCAAAGCTCATCATAGACCTTCTGATCAGCAGGGTTGTGATCCTCAAAACACTTGGTGAAAAGAAAAGGAACTCTTGGGTAACGCTTGAATCAAATGTATTAAAGGTAACTCTTGGGAAAGGAAAAGAACATCGTTGTGAGGTTGTTGTGCCCCTGATCGGAAGGGAGGGAAGCTCTCTCTTTTATCTGGCTAGGGACTGACTATCTAAACTATGACGAATTTGACTGGAGGGCGGCGCCCTCCAACACACTAGGCAACACAAAAGGAAAATGGGACAAGATTCAACAATAGCAGGAGACAGCTAGATGCCAAGGGATGCAGGATAACAAGAATTCCCCATCTACACTATGCTTAGACTACATTTGGAAAAGCGTCACTAAACCACGAAAATGCCACACACAAGCCGTACTCTCAATACCGGTACAATGTTATCGCTTTTTTGCGATCCCCAAGCCGGCAAATTGGTGAGACAGATAGCTCAAAATGATGAACCGATGCCATGCCGAAAAGTAATGGCTAGTTTGGCAACGTCCGAATAGCCACCTCTCGGATTAGACCTTCTTATTTGTGGCGGGGGTCTTGCGAGCTGGAGTGAGCGACTTGCGAGTTGACGTGAGCATCTTGCGCGTCGGAGCAGGTGGCTTCCGTACCGACACAGGTGTGCTGGGTGCTCGCATACTATTGACTGGAGTGCTAAGTCCTTTTTTTGATCTCATGCAGTGGTTGGAAGAGCGAGTTGGGGTCTTTGGGACTGACAGGCTTTCAGATTCTTCGGATTCGCTGGATGTACTGGCCTGTGTCAAGTCAACCTGGCTACCGCTATCTCCATCGATAGTGAGATCAATCTCATTGTCAGCTTTGTTGAGTGCGAAACGTTTGGGACATGGTTCACTGTTGAAAAGTTCGCTACTCGCTGCCCGCTTCAACGAGGATACAGGACCCTGTTGCGACTTGGACACAATGGACGACGAAATTGTCTGGTTGGTGGGAGAAGTGTTTGTTTTCACATGCGAAGAAGAATCCACTGAATGGCGGAGTGCGTCTAGCTGTTCTCGAAGACAATTCCCCAATTCAATATCTATAATATAAGGGGGGGCCGACTCTCGAAGGGTTGATTCGACGTCTTGTTCGGTCGGTGGCCTAGGAGAAAACTTCGTTCAAGAAATGAGTTAGAGTGCACTCTGGAAAACGAGAACTGGCGAGCACGGAAACAAGATGTGCTTACGTTCAACCTCATGGTACAGGTCATCATCTTGTACATGGAGTATTGAAGCTGCTCGATGTGTCCCATGTGTGAGGGGTAACCCACACGGCGGACGTGAGTATCCAGGTCACTGAGGGTTCTCGCCACTTTGATGGCTGCTTCAAGGACAACCTTATTCGCATCTTGAGTCAAGTTCGTGTCCAGGCGGTCATTGAGTCGGCTGACAGAATTCTAATAAGTCGCCGAAGCTCCAGTCAAAGCAGGGTGGATCTTTGATCCTGTTAGCTACACGTTCCAAACGCCTAATGAAAGCGAACTGTGACCGGCAACATACCTGGCGACACTCCTGATTTTTGGCAGCGCACAAAGTGCAAATCCCCCCTTTCTCCAAGGCGTCACAAACGAGCTCCACGTTTTTTGGCTTTTGTTCTAAGCACTCGCGACACGGTCGGGATAAGTCCGCCTGATCGACAAACACCATACTGCCATCGGCATACTTTCCGATCGATCGTATCAGGTCTGTAGAAACGGACATGGAGACGAGGAGACTATCCTTCACTTTGGAGAGAATCGGTACTGACAAGTGAAAGGAGTTGAAAGAAAAGGGATGAGGGGAAAGAGGAAAGTTGTTGTGCAGAAGAACGCGTTTGGGTGCAGGCTTGAGACAAACAAACTTGAAAGAGGAAAAATGTTTGCACTGATTCCAGGTCATCGATTGGCTGCCCCGCATTTAACAGGGCCAAAGAGGCGTTGAGGCTGGTGGGTGACTGAACAACTGGCGCAGCCACAACTCCACGATGAACCGAGCTATAAAACATACATCGATAACTCTAGTATAGAAATCTTTCACAAACAACCCATTTGTTGCAAGTAGCGGCGTTGTGATACAGCGGGCGGCAGGCCTCTGCCGCCTTGGGCTGCGAACCCCTAGGTCACATGACCTAAGGAGGAAACAAGCCACAGTTAGACCCTACGATAGCTAGTGATAGGAAGGAATTAAGCATCATTGAACACACCAACCCGACCCCTTGTGACAGCACTAGTGCTACACTATTCACCCTTGCCTTTGGAATCCAACACCATTTTTATAACTCTAATTTACTTCTGAATAAAATAAAAACAAGCTGCAGGCTCAACCGGGTGATCCAGGAACCAAGCCACGAAGGTGTCATACAATTAGAGTTATACAAATGGGTTGGTTGTGAAAGGTTATTGCCCTAACCAACAAAACAAATACCTTAATGTCCTCTTCAAAAGAAAATTTTGCTCTTATGAATCGGAGATATAGCTAGCTTCTTGCTATTTAGGATGCCTCTGCCGTGCCAAGACCAGTCGGCTTAGTGTACGGCATTCACCATCTAAGACAAACGCTCATTACATTCACCAATCGATCAAGCCCATCAAAATGCCTCCACGTGTTGTCATTGGTCGACCCGTACACCCAAGTGCAGAGGCGTACGCCACAGGCGCCCTCGCCCACGACCGATATCTTCTTCTATCAACAAGCGCTTTCACCACATTGATAAAAACTGCATAACTCTAGTAATATGCCACCTTTGTGGCTTGGTTCCTGGATCACCCGGTTGAGCCTACAGCCTGTTTTTTTTTTGTTCAGATGTAAATAAGGGACTCACATGCAGATAAAACCATATCTCAACGGTGGAACTAGCTAGCAATACTATGGAACGGCTTCGTAGATACGTTGTTAAAGACAGAGCATGAAAGTGGAAAGGAATTGCTTCGCGAAGAGCGAAAAATAAGGAAACTAATGAAGGAACCATGGACTAATAAAAACAAGATGAGCTAGTAAAACAAAAGAAAGTAAACACAAACAAGAGAAATCGCAAAGCAGGCGCACATCAGGTATTTGACGCGATAATCTCGCGACTAAAGCCATAAAATAAGCCTTGATGGCATAGAATCATGGGGTGAAACGCGCCTCGGTGGGAAGATTTGCTGGTGGGGTCACAGCTCCTTTGCCGAACCTTCGCCGGCAGTTTCCTTGGTAACATCATCGAACATTTAAAGAAATCCAGACCATGTAAAGAATCTTTGGACACGGAGACCTCGATAAACAGAGCGATACAGACAAGCGCTACCGGTACGAAAGCACCCAACAGGAAAGACGGTTCCCTGTGAGGAACCGAGGCGCTAGATGCACGACGAGCACTCGACCGATGGGCAGCCCATACCAACACCAGAATAAGAATGCCTGCAAGAAAAAGTGGAAGGTCAGACCGATGCTTCAGAGAAAGCACTACTGCTAGTGTTGTTTGAAATCTTTGTGTGTTTAACCTGCTCAGAAAATAGGGGTGGTCCATTGCGAGAAGAGGAACCCACAGTCTGGAGGTGCACTGGAACCTCGGAGAACCGTGGTTGGAACCTCGAGAAAGTGTAAGCTTTTAAGTCGCTAGGATTTCCCGTGTTGTGTGTGGGCGGCAGTGGCGCATGACCGGCAGACAAGGAGCCAATAAACAGGTCCACAAAATCAGTAGACTCTTCTACACCGGAGGGAAGACTGGCACTATTTTCGTGTCTCTTAGCCAGTGACCTCTCACCCTCAGCACCCACAGAAGCAGAGGTGTCAGCAGTGGGAGGAGAGCGATCTCACGTACCCCTCCGGGAGGCACGACGAACAGACGCTGAGACCCTGTGACCCTGAACTCGGCCGCAGCCAACGCATACTCCATAGCAGGAGTACCACTTGCAGTCGTGAGTAAGCACATTGAGCAGGTACCGAAACTCTGGTTTCCTTCATCACCAGATGAAGTGGTGGAATTTAAACGAGAGTTAGAGCGAGTGTGAGCCCTCCTTCCTTTCGTCTTTTTAGACGTGGGGACAGTTCCTGCAGCACGACCGGCTGGGGGGTTGCCAGGGTATTTGACTGAGCATAAAGGAGCATGATTGGAATCACAACGCTCCAGAGCACGAAGCAACTCAGCAGTTTGAGTCGCCTTAAATGCGGTCAGCTTGCCCTCTTCCACTTCGGACACGGGCGTGTGAGCGGGTCGGCGTAAATTGGCCACCGCAATCAGGAGACCTCGAGCCAAACTATCGTCACGCACGTGAATAGGGATAGTGTTGGCTAAACGGCCATGGAGGCTTTTCGGAGAGTTGGAGATGAAATTGTGCTAAAAGCGTATAAGTGCCTGATGTAGGGTCACAGAGAATAAAAACGTACGCGAACCTGGAAATCCAGCATATTCATTTCCCGCTGGGCAATTGATTCTTCCAATTGGTACTGGGCGATTTAGAGAAGATCAGTTCTGCGAACGTTCGCCGACTTCTCGAGGCCGTCTTTCAGACAGCGCCACGCATTGGCAGCGACGAACATCGCTCGGGCAAAAGGCCATCGCTCCCCGTCAGACAAGGAAAGATGACGATTGCTGTCAATATTTAGGCCAGATGAGTAGTCCTAATACCACTTTGTAGCGGGGAGGAGCTCATGAGGGATCTGTTCCGTGTTAGCTGAGGATAGGCAGAAGGTTCGGCTCCTCAAATACTCACAACACCGCAAGTCTGGTTGGACAGATTGCAGCAAACACAACAATCCTAGCGACTATTAATAACATAAGAGAGGGCCAAACTTTTGTGTTTTTGCGTCAGACAAAAAAAAAGGGCACCTCGTGGGGATATTGGGAGACAACCTCCGCTTCTCATAAGGAACGAGAAGGTTAGCGGCAGCCGCGAGCAGATACAGCATCGTGAGGGTCTCGATGATGTACCGCAGAAAATAAAGATGCGATGCATTCGGTGGGAGCACAAGTAGAGTACCACCTCGAGGTGGTTAGGGAAGAAAGAGTGAGGGGTAACAGCGGCTCAAACAAAGGATCCGCTGACATCATGTTAAAGCAGCGACCTTACAGTCGCCGCTTTGGAACATCGCGAATAGGCTAGTCCAAAAGCGTCACATCAAGCCCGAATCCGGGTTATGCCGGAAACGGCAGGGATAGCTTCACAAGGTATATTAGAACTAGATTAGTCCCTCTAGATTAAAGAAATAATCGCGTCTCAATATCACACCTCCTAATTCACGTGTTACAACACATCACTGAGCTTTAGGGTAGGTGATGTTGACAAGTAATGGCAATGAAAAAAATGATCCGACTTCGGGCACGAAAAGAAATTGATGCCGAACTGATGAGGAAATGTAACATCACGCGTAGTTTAGCCTACAAATAAGATTATTCTTGTGTTTTGTTGTCACAGAACGCGGTTGACGCGTTGCGTTTGCCGCTGCGGACTGTATGTCATGTGACTAGTTTTCACTGAACATTGCAACGCTGGATTCAGGAGGATGAAAGCCACTGGCAACAATACGAGGTCGGCGCACTAGCTTCGTCTCAATTCGTGATTTTTTGGCCTATTTTGGAGGCTTACTATATGAGCGACCGTTTGATGAAGCTTCAACTAGAAATTCGTTCATATTGTTATGGGCATGGTGTGTGGCTTATCATCACATCAAGACCCCAACCCCATTTTCATACTATGAATTGTTTGTATATGTGTTCGAATGGACCATGGTTTGATAATCGCGGGAGCACCGTATTTTCCCCTCTGCACAGGCCGCGCCGCAGCCAGCTTTTACCTCCGGGGCTCCACCAGGCGCGGCCTCCTGGATGCAGAGCCCCTCTTTGCTCTGCTTCTACTCCGCACAACATCCGGCTGGGTAAGACACATATTGTAATGAGGATAAGTGCTTTTTATTATCCGGCCATGATCTTTATCAGATCATCCTAATGGATACAAGCTGAGCATGTATCCCTTCGACTGTGGTAAGCCTCCACCCACGTACCCCGCCCCACATGACCCCAGCAAAAGCAAGGTGACCTCGGGTGACATCAATGACTTCAAGAATCAATGCCACCCAATTTACTATGTAATTAATTTTTTAATTAATAATGGAGTCTCAACAGCCCTCTAATGAGGCCATCAATGTGTATGACGATGACAGTTTTATC